>CM053793.1:25794438-26301938 GCA_028749045.1 Cupressus sempervirens | reverse complement strand
CAATCAATGACTTTTTTGACAAACACCCACATATCTTCTGATAGAATATCTAGTAAACTCTATGGAATGCGGTCTCCACTCATCAAATCCATCTCATCAATTCATTCAATCCCCACATTTGCTAGGAAGTCAGCAGACCTATTACCCTCTCAAAAAATATGCTAGAGCTATAAATTGTCAAAAGACCAAAGGTGATTCGAGATAAAGTCTCTACCAATACTTATGAGGATTACTAATCAATACTTGTCATGGATCAAAGAAAGGCAAAGGAAGGATCAAAAAGTATATAAAGATAAATTCCTCTTTTAAAATTTATCTTAGTAATTTAAAATCTACTCTTGTGATATTTAAATTTATATTTTTCAACTATCTAATCCCAAAATTAAATTGTTGTTGTAGGATTTTTGACCAATTCATAAGGAGATAGAATTGAATTACTTGAGAACAAGCAATTTTGGGAAGGGAAAACTGTAATGTCCCCATTTCCAAGCTCAATTTTAATAATAGAGTTACTATAAGGAATAAATAAATATATTTTGATTTAATTCTAATTGCATTTGATAAAGTTAAAGAAAAAATAATATGTATTTCTAAGACTAAATTTAATAAATAACAATATCAAATAAAAGACATATTCAATTCCAACTCATTGCACACAAAGTCTCCAGTCAAAGTGTTTGTAAGAATCAACAAGTGAAGGTTAAATCTCAACTCAAATGTGACATTTGGAGGGAAGATATTAGAAGAGTTGAAAACAATAAAAATAAGAGCATAGAGTATTGAAGACGTATCAAAATTTATTCATAAGAGAAAATAGGGAAAATACTCTTAAGGATTGCGAGACACAACCATTAGAATTTTATATATAGTGAACATGATTTTTATAGCCAATTTGATACAAAGAGAATGTAGTCACCAAATAATGAATTCATGTCAGTAAAACTATATATACTCAGCCAATGAGTGAGGATATACAAAAATTAGTGAAAAAAAGGAATAAAAAGAGTATTGAATAAAAATTAGATATTATTAATTACAAATAATTATAATCAAAATCACACGTGATTCATGAATAATCATATATGTATAACAACAAAATCAGAAATAATACCCTCAAAACTCAAAGAATATCCTATTAATCTCTTTCATATATATCTTTTTCAAAGTGGTAAATCTAAGATTTTGGTCTATTATCAAGATTAGTTGTACATGTCAAATGAAGTATTCTAGAAGGTGCAAGCTCAACTACCTAACTGTGTCTAAGGAATTTGCACACTGGAGGCACACTCTACCTACTAGGCTACCTACATACACATAGCCATGAGATCAAGACCCTTAAACTACTCACTCTAATGAATATATAGTTCTAGTTTATAATTGTTTTGATGTAGTTGTATTCCTATAACCACTAGTGATCTTTACTCACCTAATACAACTCTTCACCATCATACACCCACTTGGTCAAATCATGAAATTTTCTATAATTACAATACCATAATACCCTAGTACAACCTTTGTGTTGTATTTTACAGTTAATGTAAGGTTGACCTATATATATCTTAACTCACTCCTTATATAGTTATGTTTAAAAGCTTGTGACAGTAGTCAATGAGTCTAATTAGGCTAGTCAAGTTAATGTTGAAACACAAAGTTTAGCCTTCTATCTTCTATAGCTAGGTACACTAGGTAATTTCATGTTTAGAGGTAATGTCATTGTGGTTTAGAGGTAATTTGCATGGTTTAGAGTGTAATGTCATTGTGGTAGTGACAATAACTTCAATGAAGAGTTGAGTTACTACCCTGAACCTATGCTACAAATTCCTAGGAGCCAAAGGACTTTACTCAAACCATTGGTGACAATACCCATGGCCATGCTACCTGTTGAGTGATTTTTATTATTATTTTTATCGTGCCAAGGTCTCTTTGTTTACATACATACATACATACATACATGCATACATACATACATATATATATATATGTATGTATACATACATACATACATATATATATATGTATAGATATATATATGTATACATACACACACACACACACACATATATATATATATATATATATATATATACATATATATATATAGATATATATATGTATGTATACATATATATATACATATATATACATATATATATATACCTATATATATATATGTATGTATACATATATATATATATATATCTATATATATATATATATATATATACACACATATATATATATGTATAATATATATATATATACATATATATATGTATACATATATATATATAGACACACACACACACACACACACACACACACACACACACACATATATATATACATTCATGCATACATATACATAGATCACAAGGGCACAAAAATGAGATGCAGAGATCATAAAGGGCACAACAACGAAATGAAGCAATCACAAGGGCACGTCAACAAAATTCTAGATTTCCACTAATCACCACAATCTACAAGATCTCTCTATACATATACATACATAAATATACATATATACATATATAATTACATGCATATATATACACATACATACATTTGCATATGCAATTTTATCACCTTGGAAAACTGTATTTGATCCTACTAGCTGGGAACAACTAATTGTTCATTTTATTGTACCTAATTTGATGATAGTTCTACAAGGATTTGTAATCAACCTAGCTAATAAGAAACTAGACCTATTTAACTAGGTTATGGCTTGTTTCTTTCTAAAAATATCTGTTGTGATATGTTTTTCTAAAATTTCTTGTGAACTCTAGTCATTTTTCATGGTTTGCATTATTTTTGTGCACGATCTTGAGCTAAGTCACTTAGCACAGGCTGAGTGAGTTTTATTATTTTATTATTTGGATTTTTGGATATGGGCTTTGTTTTGTCATTGGCTTTGTTCAAGTCCTGATTTTAACGAAGTAACAAAGTGGTGTTCAGGGTGGAAAAGACTATATAATGAAGAGGAAACTTGAAAACTTGAATGTTGAAATGAAAGCTATCAAGGATCAGACACCTATGGTAGAGTTACAACATAATGTAAAGTTGATTTTAGATATAAACAGAAAACACATGACATAAACCATTCCCTATTTTTTTTGATTGTGGAGAGCTTGTTAAGAATAAACCTCAGATAGAAATAACAATTACATGCAAATATAAACAATATCAAAAAATATTAAATTGCATAGAAGAGAACACAAGACACCAAGATTTAACATGGTTCACCCAAACCCTGGGCTATGTCCACCAAAAAACAAGTCTAATATTATTACAATCCAATTATTACAACTTGATTACAATCTATAATCCCTCACAACTCAATATTTCCATAAGAAACAATTTTTGCATCACCCACAATGAAACAATCTATAACCCTAAGCTCTTTTATACAAGTACTTTTTTTGCTTTAGGGTTAAATTAGTTACAACATGTCGGCCATAAAATGTTGATATAGTAGCCCCAAAAGAAAATCTTGGGGGCTCTACCCTTGAACCCTCAAAAATCATGGCCTAGTAGCCCCAGTTGTATTGTGGGCTACTGCCCCCAAACCCCCGCCCTGAAACCTGCCAAGGAATTATGGAGTATGTACAGTACTTCCCTTATCAGTCACCACAATAAAATAGAGTTACATACAAAAGAGGGTTGAGAGCTCTAAATGTTGGTGGATATTTCATTGTTGTGCCCTTGTGATCACTGCATTTGATTGTTGTGCCCTTATGATCTTTGCATTTCATTGTCGTACCCTTGGTAGAGATCAGTGGAGATCAAAGATTTCATTTTCATGCCCTTGTGATCTCCTTGCCCTTGCTCTATGATTTTTTTGTCATGTTGTGCCCTTGTGATCTTTGTGCCCTTTCCATCTCACTACAACATTTGTGGTCAAATTTTGATGGCAATGTAATTTGTGATGTTTAGGCCCAAATGTAGTAGTGCTTGCTCTATGATTTTCTTCAAGGGGAGAAGAGGTGCCTATGTAAATGTTTTTTTCTTTTCCTTCTAAACATGTATGTCTTTATATTTCCCCCAACAGATGATCACAAGGGTATGGCAACACAATACAGAGATACACACATACATATACACATACATACATGCATGCATGAATGCATCCATACATACATGCATACATATGCAATTTTATCACCTTGCAAAACTATATTTGATCTTTATTCAATCACCAAGAGATAATATAATTTATATGTACAAATTTCTGCATACTTAGTTTGGTATGAATAGTTTCAATTGAATTCATCTAAGGAAAGTAAGTCTACTCATGATGGTAATGACTCCATGCATTGGGTCTTTAGAGGAGTGAGACATATAGAAGATTAGATGGTGGGGTAGGAAGAAGATGGCTGTGTGAATGGTTGATCTGACAAGTTGTAGAAAATTAGGGTGTCAATTGCAAGTAGTTTCATTAATTTGATAAGGGAATCAACTTTGAAAGTAGGATGATCAAAATTGGTGTGTCCATCCTTATGATAGATGTCTCTATCTCATAATAGAAACTTACCTCAAATAACAAGCAAAAAATTATTAAACATATGGAAAATTAGAAGAACATTCACCTATAATATTTTTGAAGGACAAAAATAGAATAAAATTATGATTTGGTGGAAAAAGCCATGAGCTATGTGGCTCCTCATTGTGGCTATTCCACTATCTAGTAGTGGAAACTCTTCATGTTAAATATGAAGATCTTGGAATTAAAAAAGATAACAATCAAAGATCTATATTTGTGGTTTAGTGATAACAAATATATTGTCTAATTTAAAGAAAAATAATAGTCTTAAATGTATATGATTAAATAAAATAAATAAGAGTATTTGTTGTAGCTTTATAATTCTAGTATTACTAAGTACGTTAAACAAAATGTTCAATAAAACAAGTATGAAGTAACATAAATAAACCATCTGCTCAATCCTATTATCACTTAATGTGAATGCATATGATCATTACCTAGACAATATTATGCATGAGATTTTTACTCAATCACCAAGAGATAATATAATCTGTAAGTACATGTTTCTATATACTTAATTTGGTATGAATAAATTTTATTAAATGCAAGGATAATTATTTGTGTGAATTGAAGACATGAATGATTAATTTAATTTAGCATAAGTACTATGCAAGTGTGTGTATACATGTAAAGCAGTTTACATAGTGAACTGATTTACATACATACATCCACATATGTATACAATCATCATAATTAGTTATCCATGAATCTGACCAAAGCTATTATATATGAGAAAGAGATACATGTTTAGAAGGAAAAGAAAAGAACATTTATATAGGTACCTCTTCTCCCCTTGAATAAAATTGTAGAGCAAGGGCACAAAGATCACAAGGGAACTACAACAAAATCCTAGATCTCCATTGATCTACACCAATGTTCAGAGCTCTCCACCCTCATTCAGAGCTTTCCACCCTCTTTCCCATGCAGCTCTCCACATTCAATCAAAACAAATGGGGAATGATTAATGTCGTGTTTTCTTTTCTTTTTTGTTTATAATCCATAATCCACAATCCACAAGATCTCTCTATATATATACATACATGCATGCATGCATGCATACATACATATATACATACATACATATATACATACGTACATAGATACATACATACATACATACATATACACACACACATACATACACATATACATACACACACACACATGAAAATAACAATGTACTTTCTAAGAGTTTACAATTGTTCAACAAAATTAATATTTTACAAGAAAATGCATCTAAAGACTATTAGCTCATAAGCAAGAACATGGTGTTGAAATAGTACAAAAAGTGCTTGACATGAGAGGTCCACAAGTGAGGGTTTTGATCAATGTTGAAAACTTGAATTTGTTGAAATGAAAGCTATCGATGATCAAACACCTATGCCAGAGTTACAACACACTATAAAGTTGATTTTAGATAAGGTAGAGGCAGATATTTAGAAGTTTGATAATCAAATTTTAAGGCATGAGAGCAAAGAAGAAGGAGCAAATTTAGAAAGAGAATGAGAAGGAGCAACTTTACAAAGAGACTAGACGATAGAAACAACAACTAGACAACATAGAGTATATTATGGGAGCCACTAGATAGAATCCATGAAAGTGTTGTTATAGGTACTATGAAATTGGAATCACTTGTAAGTGTCTTTGAGAATTTTTAGTCCAAATATCAAATGCTTATAAGAGTGTTTCAAGGTTTAGAGGTAATTTCATTGTGGTAGAGGCTTCTACAGGGGAATAAGCCTCGTGATTATGGCTAGTTTCTTTCTAAAAATATCTGCTATGATATGTTTTGTAAAATTTCTTGTGAACTTAGCCCATTTTTTCTAGTTTGCATTATTATTGTGGAGGATCTTGACATAAGTCACTTAGCATGGATTGAGTGATTTTTAATTTTTTATTATTTGGATTCTGGAATATGTTTGCAACTAGATCAATTTTTTTTTTGTGCGACTAATATGTAATAAGTACCTTAAAAAGATATCTAGATATACATGTTTAAAAGGATATATAAAGAGATACCTATTTAGAAGGAAAAGAAACCAAAATTTACGTACCCTTGAAGAAAATCACAAAGCTAGGGCATGGAAACAAAACCATAGAGAAAGGGCACAACATGGTAACAAAATCATAGAGCAAGGGCATGACATGGCAACAAAATCACAGAGCAAGGACATGGAATTAAAATCGCAAAACAAGGACATGATAACGAAACACAAAGATAACAAGGGCATGCCAACAAAATCATAGAGCAAGGGCACAACAATGAAATGCAAAGATATATCATAGGAAAGAAATGCACCAAACACATATGCATAATCATGAGGCTCATTCCCTTGTAGATGTCCTAACCTAGTTAAATATATGTATATATCAACCCAACTAATCAACAACTAGACCCATTTAACTGGTTATGGATTATTTCTTTAATAATAACACACATCAGTTCTTAAACAAGCAACTGGAAAGCACCAGGAGATAACTAATCAAAACTCATAGATTTCACAAATACAATCACCACATAAAAATTGATCCATAACTCAAAGATCACATTACAAAACCATGCCATCACATGAAATCATGAAAATAGTAACTCCTACGCCTTTGGTAAACATCCAAAATTGGTCAACACACTAAGTCAACCCCAAACCCAACACAAAGTAAAACATACATCATAGCAAGTGTAGTATCAACATAAGAGTTTATTTTTAAAAATAGAGTTTTAGTTTTTATTTTTCAAGTTTCAGATTTGCTAAGGTTTTCGAGTCCCCAAGAATCTCAACATTTGACAAATCATTAAAATCATTTAAATATAAAATCCATATATATATATGAATGAATTATTAAATAACCTCCAAACTTTATTAAAATAATTCCTTCAATTTTAATTCATTTATATTGCAAATTTTTTGAAACTATATAATCACTTATCTTAATTTAAATTACTAAATTCCAATAATAATAATAACTCTACAATTATTAATAATTAGTATTACTTAATTTATTAAAAAATTATAATTACTAAAATTAATAACATAATAAATATTATTTAATAATAATAATATTAATTATTAATTAAAAATATATATTAAAATTTTATTAAATTAATAAAATTTAATAAACAAAAATAAATTGAAACACAATATTCTTTTAGCATTTAAGGCCTGTCGACCTATAGTAATCTATCACGACAGTGTTGCTGTTGCTGGAGTAGTAGTTACGACAGTACCTACTACTATGAAAACAACAAGTTAAAGTTGTCGTGCATAGCCATGGGTGGGTGGGGAGTTGGTAGCCCCATTTCCCCCTTAAAAACTATATATATATATATATATATATATAACATAAATTATTTTGGAAAGGGCATATATATATATATATATATATATATATATATATATATATATATATATATATATATATATATATAAAGTATAATTATCACTGTGGTAATTATATTATTATGTATATTTTTTCACTTAATCTCCATAATAGATTTTATAAGAAAGATACAAACAATCGATCGAATTCTATATCTAAAATTTTGATTTTCTTTTTCAAACCCTACCTGAATTGTAATAATACAACATTTGGGGTTAAATTGTGATGACAATTTGTGATAGTGGTCTAATTTGTGGTATTTTTTTTTGTTGCAATTTTCCCCAATGTCCTCACAATACCGACATAAGTGTCATAATTGTGATGCCCGCTTAAGTATAAACCAAAAAGGAAGAAAACATGACATAAATCATTCCCCATTCATTTTGATTGTGGAGAGTTGGGCATGAAAGAAGGTGGAGAGCTCCGAATGAGGGTGGAGAGATCTGAATGTTTTCATGCCCTAGTTATGCTTGATGCATTTTGTTCCTATGATATATCTCTACATTTTGTTGTCATGCCCTTGCTTTGCAATTTCACTGCTATGATCTCTACATTTCGTTGTCATGCCTTTGCTCTACGATTTGGTTGTCATGCTCTTTTGATCTCTATGTTTTGTTGCCATGCCCTTTCTCTACGATTTGGTTGTCATAACTTTGTCATCTCTATGTTTTGTTGTCGTGCCCTCGCTCTATGATTTTGGTGGCATACCCTTCCTCTATGATTTTGTTGCCATATCATGCCCTTGCTCTACGATTTTGTTGCATTGTTGTGCCCTTGCTCTATGATTTTTTTGCCATGCCTCAGCTGTATGATTTTCTTCAAGGGTATGTAAATGTTGGTTTCTTTACCTTCTAAATAGGTATATCTTTATATCTTTCTTTGAACATGTATATTTAGAGATCTTTTTAAAGGTGCTTATTACATCTTAGCTACATAATAGAAAAAGTGATCTAGCTACATACATATTCCAAACTCCAAATAATAATAAAGACAAAACTCACTCAACCCATGCTAAGTAACTTACCTCAAGATCCTCCACAAAAATAATGCAAACTAGGAAAAATGGGCAAAGTTCACAGGAAATTTTAGAAAAACATATCATAGCAGATATTTTTAGAAAGAAACTAGCCATAACTAGTTAAATGGATGTAGTTGCTGAGTTGGGCTGATTACAAACTCCTATAGAACTATCATCAGATTAGGTACAATAAAATGAACAATTAGTTGTTCCTAGCTAGCAAGATCAAATACAGTTTTCCAAGGTGATAAAATTGTATATGCAAGGAATTAAAGAATAACTTTAGTGAAGAGTTGAATGTAAGGAGATGAAGAAGCAAGTTTTGCTTCTATTTAAATGCCATAATCACAAGGCTCATTCCCTTGCAGAAGCCTCTACCACAATGATATTACCTCTAAACCATGCAAAGGATGTTGAAGTGGTTCCCAACCTTGAAACAATCTTATAAGCATTTGATACTCGACCCATTTTTCATGGTCTGCATTAGTTTTGTGCAAGATCTTGAGGTAAGTCACTTAGCATGAGTTAAGTGAGTTTTATTATTTTATTATTTGGATTTTGGAATATGTGTGTATTTGGATCATATATGTAATAAAAACCTTGAAAATTATCTCTTTGAATCTATAAAGAGATATATTTTTAGAAGGAAATATAAAGACATACATGTTTACAAGGAGAAGAATTTTTTTTACATACATACCTCTTCTTGCCCTTCAAGAAAATCGCAGAGCTAGAGCACGTAGATCAAAAGTGCATGACACGACAATGAAATCTGAGAGCAAGGGAATGAAAATGAAATGTAGAGATTACGAGGGCTCAACAACCAAATGCACCAATCACAAGGGCTATGAAAACGTTCACAACTCTCCACCCTCGTTCAGAGCTCTCCACATAACTCTCCAAAATCAAAACTAATGGAAAATAATTGTCGTGTTTTCTTTTCTATTTTTTCTTTATGCTCATGAAGGCATCACAATTACAACTCCAATGTCGATATTGTGACAATGTCAGGGACAATTGCAAAAAAAATGAAAATGACCACAAATTACACTGCCATCACAATTGTCATCGCAATTTCACCAAAAATATTGTAGTGATGCAATCTCAATTCATATGCATACGACATCAAGTGGAGCTAAAAAAAACCTAACAAGTTATTTTGGATGTAACAAAAAAATGACATGCATGAGAAGATGGAAAAATGATATTTCAGATGTTAATGAGGAATTTAGATGTTGGGGGGGGGGGGGGGGGGTGTGGGTGGGAAATGAGCTTCCACCTTCATGTGGTTGCCCCTGATTAGTAGAGAATATTAAACATTCTTGAAACCAAGTGAAGTTCAATATTAACCTATGATTGCATAATAGCTATTCAATGTTTGCTGCCAATTTTTCTATATTAATACAACACATCATCAATCCTGCCACATACCCATGTCAATTGCAATAGATAATTCCAACGGCTTGTCGTGGGGCCCATAACATTTATGTCACACAAATGTCACAATTGCGATGATGTCTTCAACAGATTTCCATCACAATTGTTATGGTGAAAATGAATGGTTCGCCATAATGTTATCTCAATTTATGACACATGTAGTTGTCACAATTATGACAGTCGACATTGTTATCGCAACTTGCAACTACAAAAGTCTAACGCCTGTCTAAAGGGAGCCAACTCTAACTAATGTCAATTGGGTGATGGGTTATCATCGTAATTGAGATGGCTTGCCATCACAATTGGGTCCAAATGTAGTAGTGCAATATTCTAAATCCATCCCCATATCCAAAATGAGCATACTCAGGTAAGGGTTTCAGATTGGGTTAATTCATAAACGATTCAATAATGAAATTCAATTTTCTTCTCAAACAAGGGTTTCAACCCAGATTAAATTCTAAAAATTGATTCATCCAAACACAAAGAAGACAGAGACATTTCAAAGAGGAACTACTACACAAAACTCACAAGATCCTTCTGATGCTAACTGATCAAATGCTCAAAGCTTGCAAGAAAATTATCTTCCTTTTAGAAACCCTCTTTCTCATAAATTGGCTCCAGCAAACTTGTATGTGAAGAAATGAGCTCTAATTTCTTAATAAAGATCTTTCTCCCTTTAGGGTTTCAGTTTTACAATCATGCCAAACCTTTTTCCTTAATGTTTAATTTTATTTTAATTTCATGTGCAAACTTTTGTATTTTAATTAAAATAAAATTTATTAAATTAATTCCTTCTCTCTCTCTTATTAAATCACAAGACATCTTTAATAAAATATTTGTTAATTTAACTAATAATAATATGTAGATTTTATTATAAAAAATGAAACTCCTAAATAAATTATTATTAAATTAAATAAATATAATTACGCTAAAATTAGAACTATACCTTAAAATTTAATTCTTTTATTTAATTAATTTCTCAATTAATTAAATATTGATTTTTCTTTATAAATTTTTCATTAAATTAAATCATTTAATAATATTTTATTTGATTTAATTATAATTGAAAATCACAACATACCCACAAAACTAAATAAGAAAACTCAATATATAGATAATGTACTAAATCAACTCAAGGATCAAAATCACAAACTCATGTCACTTGACAAATTCAGAAGGTTAAATAACTCAAATACTTGTCCTACTTTCTAGGATAATTGGCTTATGGTAGGATTTGGACTCAAAAACTATCTCCCCTCTTTTTCCATTGAGATATTGTGATAGGACATGCTCATCTTGGCAATTCTAGGAAGTTGATGCCTAGTACCTGCAATCTACACAAAATTTGAGCATGTACATATACATATACTCTAAACTAAACAAGCAGTGATGAGAAGTGATGCATCGTGTAGATTTTGACTAGTAGGTGACTATGACTCCCTCCCTCAACCATATTGGAAATGTCAAACACAAAGTAAAACATACAAGTACACCATACACATGCAAGTATGGAGTAAGTAACCATGTAGAAAGTGCATATAAATCGTCCATCTAACTATCATCATGAACTAACTAAAATCACTATATGAACATACATATATCATCATCAAAATAATCATGAACACATGAAATAACTGAGTATCAAGTAGCTCGTCACATTAATAAACTGAGTCTGAAATAACATCCAAATCAAATCGGGTAACCAGGTACCACAATCATAAAACATAACCGTAAAATTGTCCTAAAAGAATTCAACAATAAAACATGAAAAGTAAACTAGGGGTAGGCATTAAAATTTTAGTATTTATTAAATAACAAAAAAATGATTCATAAACATCATAAGAGACATAGAATTATTGATATGATAGATTTGTGTGATATACATTTGTGAACATTATGCAGCGAACAATGTTATGTGTATTATATTTGACACATTAGAATCCTAGATAATAATTCTATAGTTAAATCAATTCAAAAGTAATGTATACATATTCCAAAAGTTATTGTCACTAATATTAAGACAACATTATAAAATTAAATCTATAGGGCTTTGCTCCTTCAAAGAGCTCTTGGATTTTTTTTTCCCTTTAACATAGAGCAACTAGGTGTCTTTTTTTCCCTCACAAAAGTGACTTGAATGAGTTTAGAAACAATAAATTGGGGTGAAAGTGATACATGCATGTAATAAAGCCTTAATAGAAATATTATGTATTTGTTGTGTTTTTGTTTTGCGTGAAAAAGCCTCAACTTCCCTAATAAATTTTTCCAACAATGAAATGAGTAAAAAGGATAAGCTCGTAAGGATTTTGTATTAAAGAAAATTAAGAAACAAAAAATTGATAATGATAGTAATAGTTAAAATTCTTACCTAAGGTGAGATATTTGATAAGGATCCAAGAAAATTGTCACATGGTTTAAAGTAGATGTCAAAAAAACCCAATTTAACACTTGACCAATTGTTCCCCTTGAATAAATTTAACAAGCTTTCAATGTTTGAGGTCTTGCTTTGTCAATAGATATTTTTCCTACTCTAGCTCATCTCAATGGCTCTTCTAATGACTTCATTATTTTTGAAGCTAATGACACCCACCTAGATACATATTTAGTACAACTGGATGGACAACTTTTCATCATGTCCATTAACTCTAGATACGAGGCAATGCCTCCCTCACCATAAATATAGAAACATAATGACATCCTTCTTGGAATCCTTACAAGAGTGTATCTTAATGTGAACATGACTATAAGAACATCTTCCAAAACAAATATGGTGATTTTTTTCATTTTTTTAAATTTTTTTTATAAATTTGATATTATAATGTATATTGACCTAATATTATATATTTAAAGGAATTCAATTAATCACATATAATATACTTTGATATTTTGAATCTAACCTTACCCATTCTCAATTGTACTAGTGAAGAAAATTTATTATTATTATTATCTGTAAATCTATCTTTAAATCACATTATAAATTAATATATCATAATTTATCTATTAATGAACCAATAATAATAATAATTAATTAAGCTAAGAGGCTTCTACAATGGGAGCAGATTTCGTTGTAAACAATCTAACATTTAAAAAAAAATTGATAGGTAGCTGAACAGTTATACCATGTCCTTTATTGGAATTCTATTCAAACTTGACCGAAAATGCTTAACACTGATGGGATTCTCTCTTGACTCTTTACCTATTTAATACTACTTCCCATTCCCTCATTAACCACACATTGTTTTTTGTTTGAAGGCTTTGATATTTCCAAATGCTAAACATGTGTCCTATAAGTCATTAATTACAAATGTCAGGTCAAGCCAAGTCATCCAATAACATTTTGTTGTTGACAGTGTCAAGAAACATTTAGATGTTTCTAAATATATTTCTTTGTCATTCACCCCAACAACAAGAAATCCAATAATTCGTTATGGCGTAGAAAGCCAAACGTCGTGCCGTACACTCTAGTTTTAGGCATTACATGTTTCAGGTAAGATGTGTTTTCAATTACTTGAACCTAAACCATCAAGCATCAACATTATATATGGCAAGAGCCCATTCTGTTTTCTATTCAACATTGGATTGAGCAATAGGATCAATATTCTAATTTCTATTCAACATTGGATTGAGCAATAGGATCAATATTCTGAAAAAGTATGTATATATTTATATGTTTTGATTTCTTCTATTTTCGAAACTTTTATTGTGTGGTTTTTTCTTATTTTGAAATCTCTATAGTTTCCTTAAATTTTCTTAGAAACTTTGTTAGAATAGAAATTGATCTAATTAGGATCTAGGACTATTACAGAGGAATGCTTATCATTATTACATAAAGTTAAATTTCAAAGCATTAATTAGCAAATTAACACAACTTAATGCTTAAATGAAAAAAAGCATAAAAAGGTAATGATTGAAAGAAAGAGAGTAGAGAGACATAGGACAAAACACGATTGATAACGGACTTCGTTCGTGGGTCGAACTACATCTTTGGGTCCCACACTAATAGAGGGACCGATCCGATTTGCTCCAAAATCAATTACAAGTGTTCAAGATCTTCCCTTCAAGCACAATTGCAGCATTACTCTCAAATGTGCAGGAATAATCATCAAGTCTCCAAGATCATAATCTCCTTCTCATCACCTGGATGCCTTTCCAAAGCCTACTACCCCCATTTTATACATCAAATTTAGCCAAAAATGGGTTAAAACAATTAATCAACATAATCCCCCATTTTGAGTACATATTTCGAATTTACCACTTTTACCATTATTTTTTTATGATCTCACACCAAAATTAAGGGTTTGTTTTCAACAAAAACCCTTATTTAAATAAGATTGGGCGGATTTGTTATGCATAGATAACAACTCCTCCCTTAATATTTTATATACTATAAATAGCCCATTGGTTGGCCTTAGTTTTAGGAGGCCAATGGTTAGGAGTTCAACTCCCATTATCTCATTCCTTTAATTCCAATTAAATAGCTATTTTAATTTGATTTTGAATGTTTTCTCTCTCTTTATGATTTTGTGATGTCATGCTGACATCATCAAAATCCATACTTTTACTTGAATTTGAAACCATCATAACTTTTATATTCGATCTCTGTTCTTGATGAAACGAATGCCATTGGAAAGCTTTTGATGAGCTCTTTCATTTGGAATCCATTGTCAAATACTTTTGAGATGATTACTTTTTCACCCTTTTACGACCTTTGGTTCCAATTTGACCAAATTTTGACGAGTCATAATTTTTGCACTTGAACTCTAATTTTGCTCATTTGAGTTATGTTGGAGTCAAAATTGTGAACACTTTGTAATGATGTTGATTCTTGGAGCATTGGGGACATTTTACTTTTCAGTAATTTTTATCCCCTGGATCAAGCCTCCCTACTGAAGAGCTTTCAGACCTCTAAAAGTTTGGATTACTTAGAAAGAAGGTGAGGGTATAGTTCCCTCACTTTACCAATCTCCATCCATCTTGCCTTTCTTGGATACATCCCCCTTCAATCCCACTCGGAGGTATCCAACTGGTCCACTTCGTGAAGTTCTGACATTCCTATCAAGGATGACATCTTGTGGCAATTCTGACATGTACTCCGGTGAAAGATGATCAACTGATGGAACTTGAACACTAATGTCTTCATCCAAGATCATTGGAGGCTCATACAACTTTAGATTCTCAACATTGACAACTAAGTAAATTTGAATGTATGGAGGAAGATTAAGGCGGAAAGCATTGGTACCAATCTTTTCCAAGATCTCAAAAGGACCATACCTAGTAGGCTTGAGCTTCCTTCCTCCACCTTGCATTCTTTCCTTGCTGATATGTAACCAAACATTGTCACGAACTTGGAATTGGTGATCAATGCAATGCTTATCATGGCGAGCCTTGTATTTTGCTTGGTTTTGCTCCAACTGTGCTTCTACTACCTGATGGATTGCTTGGACCTTCTAGATGAACTTTAAAGCCTTTTTTGCATCATGGCATCCATCTACAATATCATCGTTCCCAAAAGCAAAATCCATTGGTGTCTTAGGCAAGTAACCAAAGCAAGTCTCAAAAGGAGACCTCTTTGTAGAAGAGTGTGCCGCATGGTTGTAAGCATGTTGCACATAATGAAGACTTTCATCCCACAACTTAGGATGTTTGCTGTAGTAGCCTCTAAGTAGATGCACAACTATCCTATTCACTACCTCTGTCTGTCTGTCAGTCTACAGATGGAAGACTGTACTCTTCTTTAGCTTGGTGTCCATGAGTCCCCACAAAGATGACCAAAATTCCTTGAAGAATTGAGAATCTCGATCCGATACAATAGAAGTGGGTAACCCAAAATCAACCCATACATTTTGAAAGTACAAATGAGCTATCAGTTCAGCAATGACATACTTTTTATAAGGCATTAAAATACACTTTTTTTTGAATCGATCAACTACTACATACAAATAATCATGACCCTTCCTAGACATAGGTAAACCTCCCACAAAGTCCATAGACACACTTTCCCATGGATGGGATGGTACAAGTAATGGTGTGTACAAACCCAATTTTCTATTACTTGGTTTGCTAGTTGCACACATTACACATCCTTTTATATACTTAGTGATAGTTCCTTGCATATGAGGCCAGTAACAATACTTTTGCATTTGAGCTAATGTCTTACTTACCCCGAAATGCCCTACAATCAAAGAGGTGTATGCTTCACGGATAACATGTGCCTATTCATCTTTAAGAATGCATAGTTTTCCCAAGTGGTACACCAAATTATCATGCACATAGTAATCTTTCTCTTCCACGTGTCTAGCCTGGATTAAAGCTGCATACATATCCTTAAAGTTCACATCATTAGCATATTGTTCCTAAAAGCTTTCATGAACCATAGAGCTATTTTGAAGGATTATCAAAGCATTCTGAATAGGAGGTCTAGAGAGCATATCTGCTACTTTGTTATGGGAACCCTTCTTATACTTAATTACTAAATGAAACTATTGCAGAAAACCCATCCACCTAAAGTGCCTACTTTGTTGCAACTTAGATTGTGAGTGAAAATATTGTAGTGGTTGGTGATCAGTGTGGATTAAAATTTCTTTTCCCATTAAGTAATGTTTCCATTTTTTAACACTCTGAACTAAAGCATAAATTTCTTTATCATACATAGGATAGTTACTTACTACTCCTGAAAAAGTTTTAGAGTGGTAGCAGACTGGTTTACCTCCTTGCATGAGTACAACTCCCATGGAAAACCCGTTCGCATCTGTCTCAATCTCAAATGGTTGATGTAGATCAGGTAGAGCTAACACAGGTGTAGTACTCAACTTTTCCTTCAAAGTGTCGAAAGCCTTTTGTTGTGGACCTCCCCATTGAAAAGTTTCCTTGGTATTGGTCAATGCATACAACGGTGATGCAATAAAAGAGACGTTTCCAATGAACTTCCTCTAGTACCGAACTGCACCTAAGAAACTCCTAACTTTTGTAACTATACTTAACTTAGGCCATTTTACAATTCATTCAACCTTTGCAAGGTCTACTTTCAATTGACCATTCCCTACGACATAGCCTAAGTATACTAAAGATGTCTTTGCAAATTAGCATTTTGACATCTTTACATAGAGTTTTTCTTTTCTCAGTATATCAAATACTTTCTTTACATGAATTACATGATCATCTCAAGACTTATTGAATACAAGAATATCATCTAAATAGAATATAAAAAAATCATCAATAAAGGGACGAAAGACATCATTAATGACTCTCATGAATGTAGCTAGTGCATTAAAAAGCCCAAATGACATAACCAACCACTCATAATGTCCCTGTTTTGTCTTAAAAGTAGTTTTCCAAATATCACTTTTTGAAATTCTTATTTGATGATATCCATTATGTAAGTCTAGCTTACTGAAATAAATTGCATGTTTCAACTGATCAAGTAAATCATCAATTTTGGGAAGAGGGCACCTATTCTTTACTGTTATCTTGTTCAGAGGCCTGTACTCAATGCACATTCTCTAGGTCCCATCTTTCTTTGGAACCAACACAATAGGAGAACCACAAGGAGAAGTACTAGGACAGATAACTCCTTTCTCAATGAGCTCTTGAACTTGCTTCTTGATTTCTTCATTTTGCAAGACTGATAAGCAGTACATGTCGATATTAGGAAGTGACACATCTTGCTGCAACTGAATCTCATGTTGTATCTCTCTCTTAGGAGGCAATCATTTTGGTTTCTGAAACAAGTCATCATAGGCAAAAACAACCTTGACCAATTCAGGCTTATGTTTCGGATCACATCCCTTAAATGCATTAGATGTTTCATCTTCTTTGGCTTTTACAAGCATTGACACAAAGTTCTTAGTAGAGTTGACTAACCTTTTCATTTGACCAACATTGACTAATGCCAAATTAGTCTTAAACTTATGTCCTCGTACAATGTATTCAATATTGTCTTTAAACAAATGATATTTATTTTCGCCCCTATAGAAGATAGCCTGTCGATCATACAAATAAGGACTCCCAAGTACAAGACCATAAATATCTAAAGGGACTACATCAGCTTCTACCTCATTCACAAAGTTTGCAATGACAAAAAATCTTAACTTGCATTAATTAGTTACCTATAACTATGCATCATCGCAAACTCATCCAAGAGGATATGGTTTTGGATGAGGTGTTGTAGTCAAGTTAAGCTTTTTAACAACTTCCTCAGATATCAAATTAACTTGAGAACCCATATCAAATAATGTATCGAACTTAGTATGCTTGATAACAACTCAGATGTGAAATAATTCATTCATTTGCTTATCATTCTTAGGAGAAGATTCTTTACTTGTACTTGCACTTATACTAGAAGAACTTGTAGCTGATGAAAGAGATATACCTTTTCCTTTACCTTGAATCTCGATAGCAACAATATTTGTCTCATCTCCAGAGTCAGATCCCAGATCTTGTTGAGTTATAGCAATAGTCTTTTGTTTGCCTTTGTTTCCACCATATCACTTTTGCCTCTTTTCAGGATGCAACTTCCAACACTTAGAATCATCATGCCCTTCTTTCTTGCAATGTGAGCATTTCGGTTTCTCACCCTCTTTCTTTACTATTGCTATCTTTTTACCCTTCCCTTTTCCTTTGGACTTTTCCACAAACTTAGATGGCTTTTTATTAGACTTATCAATGAAAGTACCCTTACCCCTTGATTCTAAAAGTGTTGCCTAGACACATACTTCATCCAAATTACAAGGATTCAGGACGAGAATAGAATGCCTTAGGTAAGAATGAAGATCACCTATATACTTGAGTAAAGTGTCCTAGGTATATAATGAGACATTTAATGAAATAGCCTTTTTATGAAATTCGTGGGTGTAATCCTGGATAGGTTGACCTTTCCCTTGCCTAAAATGTTGCCAGTTCATCATTAACTGCTGCATATGGCCTAGGGGATAGAATTGCTTCTTTAAAGTAGTAATAAATTCTGACCAAGACAAACTAAACTTACCATGCTATGAAGTTTCATCCTAGGACCTACTTTCCCACCAAGTTAGAGCTACAACACCTAATCGAAGAGTAGCTAACTGAATTCTGTCAACATCATCTACAAGGTTTTGAACTCTACAATAGACTTCTATTTGTTGAATCCAATCATCTAGTTTCTCGGCATTTAACTCCCCACAATATTGTGGCAAGTCAAATTTTACATCCAACTTGATTCGAGGCTTATGTCCACCCTTAAAAATATTAGAAGACTCATAATGGGTAGAAGAAGGAGAAGAGGGGGAAGAAGGAGAAGAGGGAGAAGAAGAAGAATATGGAGGTGTCTTTGGCGGATCATGATTAGGGCCTTTCTTTTTCCCTTTGTCCTTTTGAGCTGCACATCTTCGCATCTTCTCTTCTCTTTCTTGTACCAAAACTTCTACCATTGTCTGCAAATTCTAAAGAGTCTTCTGGATACTTTGATCTTCTAAACCTTGTCCACCACCTTTATCTTCCATCTGGGATGGTGGATTAACTCTTTGTTTTTTGATCTTAGGATTATATTCTTCAAGATCACCTTCACCTTGATTCAACCTAGATCTTGTTAACATTCAAATCTGCTATACTAGTCCAACAAAAGTTCTAATACCAAATTTGATCTAATTAGGATCTAGGACTATTACAGAGGAATGCTTATCATTATTACATAAAGTTAAATTTCAAAGCGTTAATTAGAAAATTAACACAACTTAAATGCTTAAATGAAAAAAAGCATAAAAAGGTAATGACTGAAAGAAAGAGAGTAGAGAGACATAAGAAAAAACACGATTGATAATAGAGTTCATCCGTGGGTCAGACTACATCTTCGGGTCCTGCTCCAATAGAGGGCCCGATCCGATTTGCTCCAAAATCAATTACAAGTGTTCAAGATCTCCCCTTCAAGCACAATTGCAGCATTACTCTCCAATGTGCACGAATAATCGTCAAGTCTCCAAGATCATAATCTCCTTCTCATCACCTAGATGCCTTTCCAAAGCCTACTACCCCCATTTTATACATCAAATTTAGCCAAAAATGGGCTAAAACAATTAACCAACATAATCCCCCATTTTGAGTACATATTTCGAATTTACCACTTTTACCATTATTTTTTTATGATCGCACACCCAAATTAAGGGTTTGTTTTCAACAAATACCCTTATTTAAATAAAATTGGGCGGATTTGTTATGCATAGATAACAACTCTTCCCTTTATATTATATATACCATAAATAGCCCATTGGTTGGCCTTAATTTTAGGAGGCCAATGGTTAGGAGTTCAACTCCCATTATCTCATTCCTTTAATTCCAATTAAATAGCTATTTTAATTTGAATTTGAATATTTTCTCTCTCTTTATGATTTTGTGATGTCATGCTAATGTCATCAAAATCCATACTTTTACTTGAATTTGAAACCATCATAATTTTTATATCTGATCTTCATTCTTGATGAAACGAACGCCATTGGAAAGCTTTTGACGAGCTCTTTCATTTGGAATCCATTGTCAAATACTTTTGAGATGATTACTTTTTCACCCTTTTACGACCTCTGGTCCCAGTTTGACCAAATTTTGACCAGTCATAATTTTTGCACTTGAACTCCAATTTTTCTCGTTCGAGTTATGTTGGAGTCAAAATTGTGAACACTTTGTAATGATGTTGATTCTTGGAGCATTGGGGACATTTTACTTTTCAATAACTTTTATCCCCTGGATCAGAAATTCTACTCAATGAGAAACATTACAAATTTGTATTTTGATTTCTTCCATTTTGGAAACTTTTATTGTGTGATTTTTTCTTATTTTCAAATCTACATAGTTTCCTTAAATTTTCTTAGAAACTTTGTTAGAATAAAAATTCTACTTGATTAGAAACATTGTAGATTTGTTTCTATTTCTTTCTCTCAATTCAAAACATTAGATTTTTATAATTTAAATATTATAATATTAATTAATCTAACTTTTTCATTACATTATTTGAATCAATGATTAAATTCCTCTATCTATTATTAGAATAACATTACAAAGCTACTTTAAAATGGAAAACAAATGATAGATGATGAAATATATATTGAATGAAAAGATTATAAACTATGATCTAATTTGAAAACAACAATGATCAATAGTTCTCAAATGAAATAACCATAAATATATGCACCTGAAGCATGTTGGAACTGATTCGTATGATATGGTCTTGGAATTGGGAAATGTTATACTTGGATCTTGTGAATGGGTTGACGTAATAATTCTCAATAAAATCATTGCTGCCTGCGCTCACAATGAGTATTGCTTTATTCAAAAAAATTTTGGCCTCTTAAATTCCTGCTATTTTCTCCAACTTGGTTTTGTACTCCTTGAAGAACTCAACTTCCGTCCACATGGGTATTACAGACTAGCAATTGCAAAGACAATAATAAAGAGAGTTAATTATAGATTCTCTCCATGCAAACAATAATATTCATCATTTTGAGAGACCTCCTTAATGTGAAAGTGCAAAAAGAGGATAATATTATGAAATATATACTGTCTGATTGCATGTTAACTATTTTATATGATGATTTTGACATAGAGTTTTCAAAGTTTTAGGTTTTAACCATGGGATATATAATTAAGTTTCTAACATTCTTCTTTTGGAGCTAAAAATAGCAGGCACTAGTTTTATCTTTGTTAGAACAAATTGGCGGACCATCTTACTTTCATGGTGGCTTGGAAGTTGCTGGTGGGTGGCCAAATTAGGGTGTCTTTGATAGTTTAAGAATCTAGTAGGCGGATTAATAATGGTAATTGTTTGCAATTTTTTATAATTATATATTTTACAATTTTTTAAATTTAAATAAATAATTTGTTGTAGAGAAATATATTAGTATAAAATTATAATTTAGTCAAATTATCTTTATAGAAAATTTTATATTCAAAATATTTTAACAAGAATAAAAAATGTAGTAGTAGATGGGTTCAATGTTATTTTTAGATTTGATCTTGTAAGATTTTAAATCTTTATATAAGTGTTGCATTCTATGAACTATCATCAGCATGTTGAAGAGTAGTAGATAGATTTTAGATCAACTAATTATATAGTATGGGTCATTTCAACTATTATCATGATGTTAAATAAAAGTAGATGATTTTTATATTAGTTATAGCTCCTATGAACTATTATTAAGATGTTCAACAAAAGTAGAATAATTTTTAATCAACTAATTAAATGCTATAGGTCCTATGAACTATGCTAATTATACTATTATAGGTCTTATCAACTATTATCATGATATTAAATAGTAGTAGAATAATTTAGATCAGTTCATTATACATTATGAAGCAATTTAAATTAACTTCATCAAATTTAAATTTAGATAATCCATACAAAATTTAATAATAAATATGTGCTATAAATAAATATACTATTATAAAATTATATTTTAATTAAAATATTTCTGCATACATATAATACTTTAAAGAAACTCTTTAATAAAAACATGAGTTTTTTTTTAAAAAAAATAGAAATTTGGTTTGAAACCAATCCATTATATAGTTTATCAAACATCCAAGTTTAGATACATAAGCATAGATACATATGCACAATTATAATTAATTTATATATTTATAATGCATGATACATTAATTTTTATTAACAATTAGTAATCTTTTTAATAGATAGATCATTTTTAATATATAAAATTTAAGATTATACTATTTTTCATGTTAGATTGTTAAAATTCAGATATGCTCTCAAATTATTGATATTAGAAAAGCTTTTAATTTGTTTAGATTTATTTACTATATGGAGTAGGAAGAGTTGGGGTAATTTAGTTTCTAGGGAATTCTATTATTATTTGTCAGTTTGATACTGACCATTTTTAATCCTTACATTATAGATATTAGAAAAAAAATAACTATGGATGCTCAACAAAATAATTCTGAAAACACTATCACAAGCCCAATTCTTGCAGATGACTTGGTGCAATCAAATCAAACTGTTCAAACTTATTTGGATAGGTTGGGAACAATCATTTCCGAGTCTTGTAAAAAAATTACAGATAAAATTCATACTACAAGCTTTCATGTTCGAGGTGTCCAAGATTCTCAAATCTTATAGATGGTACAATATACAAAGGAAATTCATGAGGCATGGAAGAAATCATTTGGGTTCTTTGAATTTATGAAAGACATCCGCTATGATGAAGAGCACATGGATGGCGAAAACAAACTTTTCCTCACTGATGAAATCCACATGTTTTTGCATCACTATAATGAAATCTAGGAGTCATATTATTTGACATTATCATTTTTTTTATAAATTTGTATGTTTGACTTATCAGTTTTGACGAACGTATGTTATTTTGCCTTTCTCTTAAAGAAATTTAGTATTATACATACAGGACTATTTGGTATTTAGTATATTTTTAGATCTTCTTCTCTTATCCACACAAAAAGTTCCTTCTATATGTATGTGTGAATTGTTCAAATATTAATTAGAAATGAATAAATATCTATCTTATCTGAAACACAATGCCACTAAATTTATGTGATATTGTAAACCAATTTTATAAAAAATAGTTTACTAGATCTACTATTTTTTAAAAATGTATGGTTACAAATTTATTTCATAGAATTGAATATATCAAGTATGAATTTCCAATTGAATCAAGAAAGAAGAAAATACCAAATGGAGCAATAAAGAGCATACCAGAGAGAATACCACAGAGAGTATCGCAGACAATGACGAGAACAAATGACACAAGCTGAAAGAGAAGAAGAAAGAAGAAGGAAAAATGAAGTCCAATGACTAAATTATGCTAGAAGAAGGGCATAATTTCCATTACAAGAATTGGAATTACAAAATACGGATAGAATTACTTGTCAATGAACATCTGATGAAGTATCTCATTTTCAAACACAAGGGAGACATGAAGTTGATTTTGAATCAAGTGAAAGGTACAATCAAGCATTACCTACATTTGTGGAAATGAGTCACCAGAATGAAAATTCAAGAACAATAGAGTGTGTTCCTAAAATGCCTCATCCTACAAGCCAAAATAGGATGGATTTAGGTGGACAAGGCAATAGAGAAAATATACAAAATCCAACTCAATTTCTTTAGGATAATTTCTATAGATTCCAAATGTAGTTTCGACAACAGATGGATAGCTTGAGAATGCCACATATGTGTTATATTTGTTAGGAATTTTATCTATGAATGAAAGTGTTCTATACGTCAGAAGGTCTAGTGTTCAATAGACATCAACAAGAAAAGGGAAACAATAGATTTTCTACTTTAAATAATATGGATCTAGGGCCACAACCTAAGGAGTTTGCGAACTTGACCCAAGTTGAGGAAATGCTAATTACATGTGTCAGCCCCATACTTCAAGTTACACATACAACAGGTGGCCAATATAAATATAAAGGGCATACAATAAGTTTCCCATAAAATATAGAACATGTTTCCAATATATTGCCACACACAATAGACAATTTGCCAATTATTATTGTTAGACGAAGACATCAACGTGGAAAAAACTATAACTTTATTGTGAATAGGGATCATGTCTACAAAGCACTCAAATACAAAGTAGAGCATGATAAATTTTATTAAAATGTCCAAATTAATGAAAATTCTCTCAATGATCTACCTAGAAATGCATATGAAAATATCTTTGCTAGATTAAAGACAATCAATATGGAATTTGATTCATATGCAAATGAGATCATTTTTGTTGGCCTAGTCATGGAGTCAAATGGAAGAAATATAATAGATCATACAACATCAATGGCTTCAAGACCACCTAATTCCCAAAAAGAAATGGAACTTATTTGTGCATGGTTCAATAACCCTGATGTGAATCCAACATCATTGATAGATTGGCCAAGTATAGATGTATCTCCAATTAATAAATATGTCACATTAGGACTACTTGATATGGAATTTCCAACACTGTTTCTTGATGGAAATTGTGATTGGCTAGAGCCGCAATTATGGTAGGTTTATCTTCACAAATTTGTGAAACATTTGATGCATTATAGGGATCATCTTTTTGGAAAGCATCCCAGATTTAGATATTTTGTGTTGAACATGATAATGAGACATCGTGCACAAAACTCATCGTTGGTGTTTGTGAAAAGAAGCTTTAAAGACATGCCGATTACCATCCATGAGTTACAACAACATATGGAAAACACACCCCACTCCAATCTAGAAAATAAATTGATGTGGTTTGGGACATCATTAAGGGAAACAAGGTCTTATTGGACTAAATCTTGTGTAGAATTGATAGATTTGCTTCATCAAATTGGTACTCCTATTTCACATTAAGTGCAGTAGATATGTATTGGCATAATTTGCATGCACTTATGCCAAGAATAATGCCAACTAATCCACAAGAAGCTCAGAATTGGAGAAGACAAAATATTATTGACTATCCTCACATAGTCGCACACTATATGCACTTAAGACACTCAATGTTTAGAAAAGAGATTCTAGAAAAGGGAATGAATGTCAAGGACTTTTGGTGTAGATATGAATGGCAACATAGGGGGTCCCCGCATGTACATGGATTCATATGGATCAAAGGAGCACCTATTGTGGATAAAATTGATTGGTCAAATGAGGAGGAAAGAAGAAGTGTTGAAAGATATTTTCACTCAATTGTTCATCCATGGAACCCTAGAAATGATCCTCATCAACGAAATATACAAGCATGTTAATAAATATTTATATATATCCATGTAAAGTGATATTAATTAGTGTACTTATTTCTTATTACCTTGAATTGTGGGCACTTATCAATTTTCAACAACATCCATGTCTCAAAAACACAAGACAACTTATAGACGTGGATTTGGACTGTGACTATGAAGAAATATTAAACTGTGTGGATCGACACATAATATGTAAGGAGGGTGCATGCCTATGAAGAAAAAGGGAAAGATGGTTTGTAGGTAATTATTTCATCCCAATGAATATTTATTAGATATATATAAATAATTACTACAAAATGACATGGCTTAATATAATATTTCTTACATGGATTGTAGGTATAATGCTCCCTGGCCATTAAACCTAGGGGGATCAAAATTATATGAAGACATGGAAACAAGGGAAAAGAAATTTGAACCAATGAGAAATGATGATAGAGTCAATTCACATAATTGCCACATACTACAATTATGGAGAGAAAATATAGATTGGCAACCTATTCTTTCCAAACATGCTACCATAAAATATATCGCCAAGTATGCAACAAAAGCAGAGAAAAGATCAGAAATGTACCACCAAATTTTAATGCATCTATTCAATATGGAAAATCTAGATTTTTAGCAGCACGAGCATATAGGAGGCTTCTAACTAAGACAATTGTAGAAAGATACATTGGTGCTCAAGAAACTTGTCATATGTTATTAGAGCTTCCATTGGTGGATTGTAGTAGAAGATTTGTCAATCTAAATGTCTAACTTAAGATGCTCAAGCTTGTAGCTCTAAATAATGAAAATGAAAATGATGAAGAGAACAATGAAGAACAAACAAAATCTTTCATTGATGGTTATAAAAAAAGGCCATTATGTATGGAAGGTGTTACATTAATTGATGCATCTAGATCATGGATATATAATCCTAAGAGAAAAAGAGACAACAAATGGGAGCCTAGGGAAAAAGTTGCAATTGTCAGAGTATTTCCTAGGTTTGTATCTATCCCTTCATGTGATTTAGGTAAATGGATTGAGTTTTTTTTATCAGAGTTACTTCTCTACAAGCCATTCTGTGATATTGAATAGGATATTGGTCATGATGATGCCTCTATCATACGAAATTGGGAGACATTCAATTACAACCCTTGGCATGTTCAACGTGCAATGTCTGTAGAAAATGTTGAAAACCCAAATGAGTTTGAAATTGAAGACAATGAAGATGTTCATAGAAATAATACAAAACATGAATGGGAGATTATAGCTAGGTTGCACCGTAGTCAAAATATACATTTCTCAGAAATAGACATGTTGGTTAGAAGAGACATTGATAGACAAACAAATTGGTCTATTGATTATCAAGGAGAAGAGTACACTGCCAGAGCAATCAATTTCATAAGTAACATGAAGAATCATGGGTGCCTTATCTATGATGAAATTCCTCAATCCATAAACTACATGACCCTTGGTGAGAAACCAAAAAGGTAGTCAACATAATCATGACATACTACCACATAAATCAAAATGTAGAACCATTGTTTATGATAATTCAAGGAACAACAATAATAGGAAAATCATATCTAATTGGTGCCATTAGTCAATCTCTTCAAAATGCGGCAATGCCCTCCCATTCTCCACTTCTATTACTTGCACCAATAGGAGTTACAAAATTCAATATAGGAGCTTCTATAATTCATTCAAAATTGAAGATACCAATAAGAGATTTTTCTTAACTGGAAGGAGCAAGACTCACAAGTTTTCAAGAAGAAATGTCGCATATAAAATATATTTTGATTGATGAAATGAGCTTCATTGGTCAAAACATGTTGGAAAATATGGATTCATGACTATGCCAAGCATTCCCACAATCTGCACATATAAGCTTTGGAGGTAAAGATTCTATTTTTGCATCATCAATAGCTAACTCATGTGTGAAATGTACTGTATTTGAATCAAATTTATGAATTAATACATATTTTTAAAAATAATTATTTTCCTCAATTGTATTTTAGGTGTATCTATAATATTGGTGGGAGATTTGGGCCAATTGCCTCTTGTCAATGATAGAGCAACATATGACAGTAATCAATGCTCAAAGTTTCTATGGCAAGAATTCAAGAACATTATCACATTAGATAAGATATTTAGACAAGATGGGGAAGATATTGAACAAAAAAGATTTTGACAACTTTTGACGAATCTAAGAGATGCAAACCCACAAATTGATGATTGGAGGTTGCTAATGTCAAGGACCCCTATCAACATAGATGTTGCAACAAATTTTGAATTTGATAATGATGTTCATTTGTTCTCAACAAATGAAAATGTTCATGCTCATAATAAAAAAATGCTACATTCATTGAAGCATCCTGTTGCACGTTGTGTTGCATCAAAAGCAAGTACTATTAATAGAATAGATGATTGTTCAAATGATGAGCTTGATTTGGAGTTTTTAATCTATAGGGATTAAAGGGTCCTTCTAACTTCAAATCTATGGATAGAGGCTGGTCTTGTAAATGGGGCTCTTGGATACATTCAAAAAATTGTCTACAAGCAAGGCGGTGCTCCGCCTGAGCCTCGAACATGTGTGATGGTTGAGTTTGATGGTTATATAAGACTACCATTCAAAGATCATAATCCAAAGATAATTCCAATACCACCAATACAGAAAGGTAGAACACTTCAACTGTCATTGAGGTTGGCACGGGCATTGACTATTCACAAATCTTAGGGATTGACTCTTCCCAAAGAAACAATTGATATAGGACCAAGAGAAAGAGCAAGATTGACATTTGTGGCAGTTTCATGTGTAAAAGCTTTCTAGTGTTTGAGAATAATGCCTCCTTATCACTGAGGAATATGTGATGCAGCTACATCATTATGGAGAAATGTTCTTTTAGTTTCTTCTCATATTTCCTATATTTCATCTGAATACTTCTACTTCAGCTTATATTTCCTATTTCATCTATGTAAGTTTTATGACCAACAACATGAATAATTTATTTTCACTATTCAACTCATGAACAAATACTTTTTTTCATCTATGTGAGTTTTATGAACAACAAAATAAATAAATAAATTCAACTCTTCAAATGATGTTTAAAGGTACACTTACGATATTTGATGTTACATTTTCTATGCATAATCATCAACACTATTAATAATATTTATAAAATTGATGCTGACATTGATATGTATATTATGTATAAAATTTATACTCTCATTGATATGTTAGATGCCATATTATCTATGTAGAATCATTAAAACTAATAATAAAATCTATAAAATTATAAAATTGATGCTAGCATTGATATGTATATTATGTATAAAATTTATGCTCTCATTGATATGTTAGATGCCATATTATCTATGTAGAATCATCAAAACTAATAATAAAATATATAAAATTATAAAATTGATACTGAACCTTTAAAAACATAACATATTTACTAAGTCATTCAAAATTAATTATTCAAATGCATTATGTCAAATTTTATTTTAATATTTATTAATAATTAAAATTATTACTTCTAATAATTAAATAAACTTAATAAATGAAAATAATATTTTAAAAAATAATAATAATAAAATAAATAAATATAATATATTTAAACAAATAACATCATTAATTGTGCACCATGTCTCTAATAGTTTATATATATTTATATATATATAAGTAGAGAGTTATCTTTCTCGAGGTGCCTATTTTCATAATCTAACTAACTACAATAGACACCTCGAGAAGGATAACTCTCAACTTTAATATATATATATATATATATAAGCTAGTATAATATCAAATAGAAATTCTTATCATGCCACATTAACGACCAAATGTCATTTTGTTCTCATTATTTGTTTCGAGTGCATTCCGCTTGCATTGGACTGTAATTTGGGTTTTGGAAAGGGAGGGAAGGCCAATGGCTTTTGATTCGAACGGATTGCTGACTGGTATGGAAAGTGAAAAGGTTTTTCATAGCTTAAGGGAGAGGAACCAGTAGTCGTAAGGGCTAACTTCGTCAATATGTAGCCGCTACATGGGATGTCATAAGACCTTCACTTTTTTTTTGAAATGTAAAATGGATATTGAACTACCTACAACTAAGGTTTGAAGGTGTCACTCATCACACAACTCATTAAAATAGTGCACCTAGTGAAATGTGTCTAAAAAATGACTTTTTGAACATGCGACCAAAGCTTAATTTGAAAATCTCTACTAATTGAATTTAAAATTATCATTTGTTGTTAATAGAATATTGTATAACTATATGAAATGTAACATATATGCAACTTAAATGGACCAAATAGTTATTATTAATCATAAATATTTGTTATATATAACTTTTATAAATAACAAAAAAAGACAAATACTTTAACACAAAAAAATTATTTGTTGTTACAAAAATAACACATTATTATATAAAATACAACATATATCCAACACAAAAGGACCATTAGTTGAACACTATTTTTTTTTTTACAATCTCACACATTTCATAAGAAAATACAAAGCATTTATTGGTAAGGGAGAGGAACCAGTAGTCGTGAGGGCTAACTTCGTCAATATGTAGCCGCTACATGGGATGTCATAAGACCTTCTTTTTTTTTTAAAATGTAAAATGGACATTGACCTACCTACAACTAAGGTTTTAAGGTGTGACTCATCACACAACTCGTTAAAATAGTGCACCTAGTGAAATGTGTCTAAAAAATGACTTTTTGAACATGCAACCAAAGCTTAATCTGAAAATCTCTACTAATGGAATTTAAAATTGTCATTTTTTGTTAATAGAATATTGTATAGCTATATGAAATGTAACATATATGTAACTTAAATGGACCAAATAGTTATTATTAATCATAAATATTTGTTATATATAACTTTTATAAATAACACAAAAAGACAAATACTTTAACACAAAAAAATTATTTGTTGTTACAAAAATAACACATTATTATATAAAATACAACATATATCCAACACAAAAGGACCATTAGTTGAACACTATTTTTTTTTTCACAATCTCACACATTTCATAAGAAAATACAAAGCATTTATTGGTATTCACCTTTTTATATTTGTGATGATACATATTATTGATATGGTTTACTTTATGCATAAAAATTGTTACCCCAATAGTTGTACACATATGAATAGTATGTGTACACTAAGATATCAATGTTTATTTAAGTAAGCATATTATGTTTTGAGCGACACACACATATTAGATAGCTATGATATTTTGTTTGAGACAAAAAGTTATTTATTTCACTCATTAATGAATTTAGTTATTTATTTTTTCTATAACATTTAGAAGTTTTCATGTGTTCAAGTATTGGCATATTTTTTATCAACATTTGGATTTTTTTGTATTTACAAATAGATCAACTAACTACAATATATAGTGAAAATGTGTTGGAAGATTGGACTCTATGTTCGTGATAGGGCGATCGACTATTGGACCCCACTCAACTATTGGGTCCTGTCCCCTATTCACCTTTTTATATTTGTGATGATATGGTTTACTTTATGCATAAACATTGCTACCCCAATAGTTGTACACATAAGAATAGTATGTGTACACTAAGATATTAATGTTTATTTAAGCAAGCATATTATGTTTTGAGTGACACACACATATTAGATAGCTATGATATTTTGTTTGAGACAAAAAGTTATTTATTTCACTCATTAATGAATTTATTTATTTATTTTTTCTATAACATTTATAAGTTTTCATGTGTTCAAGTATTGGCATATTTTTTATCAACATTTGGATTTTTTTGTATTTACAAATAGATCAACTAACTACAATATATAGTGAAAATGTGTTGGAAGATTGGACTCTATGTTCACGATAGGACGATTGACTATTGAACCCCGCTCAACTATTGCGTCCTATCCCCTATATGGCGTGTCATGGATACAACGTTTCGTAGTTTATTCACTGTGTCATGGATACGATTTCTTTATTTCATGCAATGGAAAAATCTACGAGAATGGCTGAAAGGAATCTGAACAAATCTCCCTCAACTGCAGCTAATGTCGAAGAAAAATATGGCCCCATCAAAGAAGAGGAGGTTCCTCCAAATCACAAGCACTCCGAATTTGACAAATTGCTTTTTTTGGAATGTGCAGCTTTATTGGCTTTTATAGCAGGATTGCTTTCAAGCCTCATAGTTGGGCCTCTGAAGAAACATTACATTTGGGGGTTAGAGTCATGGAAATGGTTTTTGATGGCTCTGCTTGTTTTCTCCGGAAGACTCGTTTCTGGCTGGATAATTTGTGTGGGGGTTTTCGTAATCGAGAGAAATTTCATTTTGAGAAAGAGGGTCCTCTACTTTGTCTATGGAGTGAGGAGTAGTGCGAAGAATTGCCACTGGTTCGACTTAGTTTTTCTCGCTTGGTATCTCATATTTGATCAAAAGGTAGTAGCCGTTCCACACTCTCATTTTTCATAATTGTTCTTCTCAATGGAGACACATTTTCATAATTGTTATTGTTGTTGGGGATAGGGTTTTTCTTCTTATTCATCTGCAAATTCCTCTTTATATTTGTGATCTCTTTTACATTCTAATATTTGGTAAATTTTTGCTATCAGTTGGAGCGAGCTACCGAGAACAAAAACCTGTTGGATTACATAAGGACATTTCTACTTTGTCTTCTGTGTGCCTCATTTCTATGGCTATTCAAGACACTATTGGTGAAGATTTTGGCTTTGAATTTTCATGTGAAAACATATTTTGACAGAATTCAGGAGTCCATATTCCATCAGTATGTGCTTGAAACTATATCTCCGTCCCCAATGATGGAAATCCATCAATCCTCTGCTCTAGCAGATAAAAATAATACGAACAATGTAGGACACGTAGAAATTCAAATAGATCCTCCTGATAATAGGAATAATGATAGGGAAGGGCACAAAGAGGAAGGGGGCACCAATGGGATAACCATTAAACAATTGCAGAAGCTGAATCAGAGGAATGTCTCTGCTTGGAAAATGAAGAGATGGATCCGAAATATCAGGCATTCGGGAATCGCTAACACAATTGGCAGGTCTTTGAATTACCATAAACATGATCCGAAGATTGATAGTGAACGTCAAGCAACAATTAAGGCAAAGAGGATATTTGAAAATGTTGCTAAGCGTGGAAAAGAGTATGCATCCACTGACTTGTTCTTTGAAGTAATACCTTTACCTCACATAAGCTTTGTCATACAATGAGGTGCCGTACTAAGCTTTGTTTTTGTTGTCCAAGAATAAGAAAGCTAACATTTAATAGTCCATAGATAATGCCAATTCTAGTTTTTGGTGGATCATGGACTGGAAATTGGTATCCCAGTTCCTAACCATACTGTAGTCTGACCATGTACCCATTCATGTGTTTGGTAACTAAACCATGAACTAATACCAAAACGGCTTTGCTAAGCATCATGTGCAGCAGTTTGTATTGTATGATCACTTTGGTGCTAATGTCATTGTTCTCAAACACCTAACTTTTACAAAAGCACCAAGGAAAAAGCATGAACCTACTAGCATAAATAGGACCAGAGAATATCAGGAAAATCCACAGCTCATGGTTCATTTACTTCTGGGAAAACGAATATGTTTCAGATTTTTTTTTTTCTTAGTTAAATTGAAGTCCCATCTTTTTCAGTTATATTGAGGAAGATGACCTGCTGAAGTTAATGAGGAAAACAGAAGTGAGCAAAGTCTTTCTCCAATTTACAGGAGCCTCAGATACAGGAAGGATCACTGAATCGTCTCTTGCAAACTTGGTGCTATGCTATTTCAAATCAGTTCCATATTGCTTTTAAATATCACTCCCAACATATAGCTAGATGTAGTTTGCTCGAAACGTTATGCTTATTTCATGTTCTTTTGACCTAATTTTGTTTTTTTATTCCAACGAAAGTAGCACAAAATAAGTTTTACTAGGCAATACTGATTATCTAGTTCTATTAGCTCTTTCTTGGGACATACTGACTAATGTATCTTTTTTTGTGGCAGATGAATGTTTTTGAAGAAAGGAAATTACTTTCCCGATCTCTTAATGACTCCAAAACTGCAATTAAATAGCTACACATGCTCATCAATGCAGTTGTGGTTATAATCATAGTAATGTTCTCTTTGGTACTTTTGGGCATTGCCAGCACCCATGCTATTGTTCTAATGTTAACTTCCCTTCTTCTTGTGTCTTTCATGTTCGGAAATACTTGCAAAACAATCTTTGAAGCCATTGTGTTTGTATTTATCACACATCCATTTGACGTGGGTGATCGGTGTATTGTTGATGGAGTTCAGGTAAAAGTCGCTCCTCACCTTTCACAAATGACTGAAATGAGTGAAGATTCACCTATGAACAAAAAAAGAAAAAGTAGAAAATGTAACAGATTGGTTTTTTAATACAACTGTACAATGAATTGATATTTGAATAGTACAGATAGTTGTGGAAGAAATGAACATCCTGACAACAATGTTTCTGTTGAGTGATAACGAGAAAGTATACTACCCCAACTCAATATTATCTACGAAACCAATCATTAACTATCATAGGAGTCCAGATATGGGAGAGAGTGTTGACTTCTTTGTGGATGCTACTATTAATGTGGAAAAAATTGCTGCACTTAAGGAGAGAATAAGCAGGTCCTTTTATTTGTGATTTTTTTAGCAATGGTATAATACGAGGCATAGTTGCACATAAATCTGCAAACACCCTTACATATGAAATACTTGATTGGGTTAATCACATAAAGTTTCTAGAAATTTATTCTTAAATCTCAGCAACAAGAGAATCATAAACAAACTCTTCTAGGTCCATTGATCCACTTTGGCCTAAAGGCCAGTAAGGTTAGGTTAGCTCATTTTATTTATGAAATAGGCATTTCCTTGATTTGTATGAATATTTAGGCACTGTGTTTGTTTATGCAGCTATATTGAAAGCAGGCATCATCATTGGCACCCAGACTATAATTTGTTTACTAGGGAGATTGAGAACACTAATAGGATGAGAATAGGCCTTTGCCTCAGACATACAATGAATTATCAAAACATAAGTGAGAGATCAAATAGAAGATCTGCATTGCTACTGAAAATGAAGGATATGCTTGAGGAACTTCAAATTGAATATCAAATTTTTCCTGAAGAAATGCCCATTAAGTTTGTTGGGTCTACTGTAAGATGAGATCCTCATTCATCTCTAATGAGTTGAGGTAAATAAAGAATAACAATTGTTATTGGAAGTGTTTATTTTTCTTTGTTTTGTTTAATGACTATTTCAATACTTATCTTGGAATCTGCATTGGTAATTATAATGAAAAATTCTTTTGGATTGTGTTTTGCAGGGAACAAAGCTCCATTGCTTTGTGCACAAGGTACATGTTTCTGGTTTTGCATGTTCTTTGCCAAAAAATAGAATTTCTGAGGTATGAAGTACAGGTAGAAATACATTTTATTTACTAGTATTATGGTTTCTTTGAATATAATATTTTTCAAAATTTGTATGGTATTGTAGTGAGCTAGTGAGAGTAAACTTTGCAAGAATTATCACTCAAATATTCAGCATTTTTGGCTTAAAAAACAAGGTGAGGCCTCTGTATGTTATGATTCTTGAATGGGCATGGATTGTCATGATAGCTTACAAAGTTTGCTAGGACAAGGGGTGCTATCATTCAGATATTCCTGCAGCCTTTAAGGGAGTTGATATGATCTATCTTTTTCTCTCCTGTAGTTTCCCTCTTGCAGATTATTTTGAAGATGCTGTTGCTATCAGAGGATTCTACGATTTTTATTCTAGTTGCAGGGAGTATATTCATTTTTTCATATTCAAAGTCTTCATTTACATTCCTAACCTTTTCATTATAATATTTTGATGAATTTGTTCTATCAATTTTGGCCAACTATATCCTTTTAAGGCCATTAAATTTACCTCAGCTTATCTTATTTATGAGATAAACATTTCCATAGATTGTTTTAATATTTAGATGTTTTGTTTGTTCATGTAGCCATATTAAAAGTAGGTCTCATCATTTACACCCAAAATATAATGTGTTTATTAGGAAGACTAAGAGCATTAATAGTGTGAGAAAAGGCCTTCACCTCAGATAGACAAGAAATTGTCAGAACATAGGTAAGAGTCAAATTGAAAAACTGTTGTGCAACTGAAAATGAAGGAAATATTTGAGGAACTTAAAATCAAATTTTAGCTTTTGCGTTAAGAAGTGCATGTTTAAGTTTGTTGAGCCTTCTACAGATAGGTATGCAATATCATTGAGTAGAGGTGATTAGCAAAAGACATTGGTTTTCTAGGTTCCGTATATTTTCATCTTTCTTTGGTACTCTCCACACTTTAGCAGAGGTGAATATTTTTTTTGGGGGGAATTTTTCCATTGTCGATTTGCATACTGTTTCTATGACTATTGTGGAATCTGCACTGAAATTTACAATGATGATTTTTTGGTTTGCAGGCAACAAAGTTATATTGCTTTTTACACGAAGTATGTGTTTTGTGGAATTTCCTTCTCTTGCCAGAACATATAATATCTAATATATGAAGTGCAGACAGAAACATACTCATTGTGGGATGTTGACATCTGTTTTAGCAAGATTGCATGAGTATTTTTAAATCTAATTTTTATTGCACATCTGTATCAAGTATTCTTCCTATGTTCTTACATAATATAATCTTGCAGTAGGATTTTCAATATTGTTTGTGGTAGAGTTTCATATTCAAAACTAAATTAGGTAATTATTCACATCATTAGAATACTGGGAAATATGACTCCTTAGAAAGAGCACAGCAATATCCTCCTCCTTTTTCACCTCTATGACTTGTGATCATACCCACATTTTCACATTTATTTCGGTGAACATTAGCATCTGTGACTTTTGTGTCTACTAGTTACTATAGCTTGGCCTCAGACTGCTACGTTTGAATTGGTTTTTCAGAAACCTTTGAGCAATAGTGTTGTTTTTTAAATCTATGCATGATTTTTTTACAATGCATTAAAGAAAAATGTTTCCATCATCTGTACAGCAGTGAGCAAGGCTTGCAACTTGCCAGTGTAGAAATAACATAAATTGTCAGTAAGGAAAACAGGACTTGATGAATTGTAGTTGTCTTGTAGTTTCCTTAACACCTTAATTATCCAATCAAATTATGGTCTCTTTTAATTTTGCATATTTATAAGCATTTGACAAATATAAGTGAGTTTTTGAGTTGTATGCTATAAAACTAAGCTAATGAGAATGAAATTTGTATAAATTGTCACTCAATCTTCAGCATTTTTATCTTTGAAAACAAGTTGAGCTCTCTGTATGCCACATTTCCATGCAACAGGAATGGGAGTGGATCTAATACTCTCTCCACAGAAGGTGGGAACTTTCTGAAAAGGTCCAATTTTTGCGGATATGTAGAAGGAATTGCATAGAGGCATGGTATGATGCAGATATTATAGCATCATATATTACATTTTTAAGGAGTGGATGTGTTCTCTGTTTCTCTAGCCTCTAATATTACAGCTATAGGATTGAGCATCCTTGCAGCATGGTCGGAACTATTAAGAAGCAGTAGCTCCTCAAGTGAGGGAGATTATTTTGATAGAAGACATGTTCCCTTCAACATAATTTCAGAGACATCTATGTCTTGTGTTTTTGTGTTGCAGCTTTACTGAAGGCAGCAATATATCCTCATTGAAGTCCTCGAGCCATAAGTCAGTAGTAATGACTGCATACACATACAATCTTGTACAAAACAAAGAAATCATGTTCATCCTTTAATAAATATAATGCCAACAGAAAAGGCATGGAGAAGTTCATGAAAGTCATGCAAGTGCATTAGTTTTCTTGTCAACATGTTATTACCACTTTGCATCTAATTTTCAGATTTGACTACAGTAGGGAGATAATTAAGTACTTGAAAAAAATAGGAGGTCCATTTGACATTATTGCAGGTCATATTGATCCAAATATGGATCAAGTATTGAACCAATTTTTGATACATCAAAATAGACCTATAACTCATTCCTTTGTAGTTTGGGCTACAACCTACCCATCTATACATTTAAAAGGAAGAGCATTCTTTTATCCACCCGATAGAATCAGTATACAACTTCAATGTCCTTCCATTTATGATCTCAAGCTGAAAGAACCTCTCTTTTTAAGAACTATAATTAATGTAGGATAGGTACTGACAACTTTTTGAAGAAAAATTGACTCGCTTTGAAGAGTTATGGTGGAACTGAAACCCAACAAGATTAGTTTCTAGTGTTTGAGAAGAAATCAAAGAAATCATTTCATTTGTAAGTGAATCCAAAGAAGAACATAGAAATCCATGCATTCGATTTTTGGACACAAAAACTTACGTAATCAAAATTCTGAAGAGCGTGTCTAATTAAATTTTCAAACTTTTAAAGTTCCAATATTTCAAGAACTACAATTTAATATGAAAGTCAAATTTAAATATGTTTTTAGAGCTTCTTTCAACACTACAGTTATTCGACGACAATGAGCTAGTGTTTAAAAAAAATTCATCTGGCATGTTTGCACTCTCGGTATGTTATGCTTTTAATTTCATTTTTGATAAAAAAAAATTAAATGAATGAACTTGCCATAACAATCTCTGTAAGTTCTAGAAGGGGTTCCACACTTAGACTCCACTAGAACAACGCAAATCTGATTACTTCACATCCATGGTGAATATAGTTTTTTCCTTGCTTTGGTAATGGATTTCAAAAACATTTTCTCCTTATTTGTATGGCTTATTTATTTTTATTTGCCAATGCATTTAGGGCAGCTTTGTTAGTATAAAATATTTCAACAAAAGAGAAGAGTAAGAATATTTGCACAAATATCCAGTACAATTGTCATATGCATTGAAATAACTAAAATTTTATTGAAGAGCAAATGAAAGAGTCTCAATAAACTTGATGAGACTACGGCCTAAGGGGCTACAGAACATAACATTTAACACATTTTCAAGTTCTTTTCCTGATGCAAGTTTTCTATTGTGATTCTTTGATATCACCTCTTTATAAAAGTAGGATAGCAACACTAGTAGTCCACTCATTTGGGTTATTGCTTTATGTGGCACCATTAAAAATTCTCTTGATGTTTGGAGCAAGAATTTAGCAAGTGGTCCTTCAATGTCTTGAGTAAATTTTCTTTAGCAGCTTTGCATCCCTCATCAGACCAAGGGTAGGTTAGGAAAGTATTTGAACTTGTCTTCATAGGATGAGATCTCCTACATGTTGTCAAAGTCTTGTGCATTAAAGTGATCAGTATATTGCTGCAATATACTCAATTCCATAATCAGTTTCCTTGAGGGTGTTGCTCAAGTGCAGCCACAAAAAGCTTTCAGTTTTCTTGCTTCACAAGGAACATAACTTTTGTCTAATTTTTTTCTATTAATGTGTTTGGTTTCCCCTCATTAAAGTTCATTTTCCTGGATTCCAAACTTAACAAAGAGATGTAATGTTCAGGTTTCATTTTTGGTAAGCCAGACTCCAATATTGAACTCCAACAACTTGGAAATATAACTTCAAGAGTAAATCACATAGTAAACCATACTTTCCCCCGTTATAGTTTTGCAGTGACAATGGAGTTATATGCTTCATATGTGGGTTTAAATGTGATAATATGCCAATTTTGTGATAGCATAGAATTAGAGTAGGCTTCTAGGTTTAGTATGTATGTTCCTTGAAAAATAAATATGTGGATTTTAAGAGCCTTTTTTTCCCTATTTTGTTATTTCCTATTTATAATTAATATATTACTAGGCTTATAGCTTATTTGGCTAAAAATAAATGACTTTCTCTAAAGTAGCATACGAAGCTTTTCTATCTAGATTTCTTTTCTTGCAAATCTTCAAGCTTTTAATAGAAAAGTAATAAGAATCCATCCTAATTGTTGCCCCCTTTAAATTATTTTGAGCCAATACTTATGTAGGTCTTCTTTATCTACTTTTATTATTCAAACCCATGATTCTTTCATTGGGATTGTGATCCCTCTATTCCCCTTTTTGTTTCAATACATTCATTCCTCATTGATACTTTATTGTATCCTTCAAAATTCAGAACATTAAATATATTATTTTCATGTTCTTTCATAGGAAAAATAATGTGTTTTCTCTTTGTGAAGGGCATTGACCTTAGTTTTTGCCTTTATAGGTAGCCTCTATAATTCCTACTTGTGATGCAATGTTGGTAGATGTAAAAGAATGTGATTCATATCATCTTGTGGCTGTAGTATGATGTTAAGGAATGTAAAAGTATTTTAGATCTTAGGTTTTGTGTTCCCATTTGCTTTGCAACAAAATTTGTGTTGTTTTGAGTATCAACTTATATACAAAGATAGTGTATCAATTTATATAAATGTTTTGCATTCCTACATTTAGTGAATTTGGTGATATGACTCTTCTTATCGCTTTGTCAATGTTAGGTGATGTTATGTTGGACATTTGTAAGTGTCCTGGAGGTTTGCATCATTTTTGTAGTATGTATGCTAATGTTCATTAACAATTCTATTTTTATGAGTTGAATTGAGTTGTTTAAATCCATTTGGTAAAATCCTAGATAGCTCCTAAAATTGGTAACCATGTGCAAACTTCAAATGCTTTTATATATTTTTCCTTCATTTTTTTATTTGGATAAAAACCAAAGACTATCTTGATTAATTCAAACCCCTTGATCATGATAGTGACCTCATAAATGCATCATTGTGGACTAATTCTGACATGAAATATAAATCCACATAGAGGAACCAAACATATTCTACCAAAAATAAATTCAAAATCTCTCAAAACATTATCTAAAGACACTTATCAATCTTTCATACCATGTACAATTTGGCTATGGAGGTAGCAACCCAAGATATAGAGGCACGATCAAAAGCGTTATAACAAGAGAGAACCAATATTAGAAGAAAAATTGTATTCTCCTCAAGAATGCAACTGGATGGAACCAATAGAATTAAGTTCACATGAGACCCCTTGGTTAAATAGGCCAAGGTGAGATATAGGAAAGTATAAGATTATGTAAACATCTTAGTATTATGCCTTTATACATAAAGTGATAACTTATTACCCACGTAATGTAGAAAAGTGCCAATATGATAAGTCCACCAAAGGTGAAAGTGACATTTAAGGTGGAAAAGTGAAAATGTAATAATACCACTGAAAGGGGAATATTCCTATGTAGACCTAAGTATGCTTAAGTAACATGTGTATTTAGGGCCTAGAAGAAGTACTAGGTACAACACTTAAAACACACCAATGAAGATGAAGAACGCAAGGTTTATTAAAGAAATTTCAAAGAATATAAGAAAAGAAGAAGGAGGAGGAAACATGAATGGTTGATGAAAATTTTAAAACTAAGATATGTGATTTTAAAAGGAAAAGATTAATAAGTTTCAAAATCACAACCCTAGAGTCTTTTTAAGGGAGATACAAAATAATGAAACAAAGAGAAAATAATATTATTAATGCTCACTTGTTGGATTGTGTGAAGTTCCTCTTTTAATGGCCAAAGAGAAAAGTAGATACAACTTGTTTATGGTAGAGACACATTATACATGTATGGAGGCAGTTGAACCTAGAGTTCAATGGATAACTCTTATGGGTTATGAAGTAGATCCATTTTTTGTAACATAACATGTGGATGCAATACTCGCTTTTGAGAAGGATCTCAGTGCTGAAAGATGGGGAACTTATCAAGAGAAATCTTAAAAGGTATGGGAGGAGCTGATAAGAAGTTCAAGGAAGAGGAAGGTGTAGAAAATAGTTGATAACATTGTAGAGAAATAAGGAATTTCTAAAGAGTAGATGGAAGAACATAGAAAGAAAAGTGAATCTATGTATTCTAAAGAAAAGGTTTTTACTCGTATGATGGTACAAGGTGAAGCTATTGTTGAGTTTGAAACTTTACACAAACCAGACTCACTTACTCTAGTGGTCTCATCAACAAATATTTCTCCTTCATTGTAGAGAGTAACAAGAAGTTTATCAAAGAGAACACCACATACAAAGGTTGTGAAGGGTGAGGTTTCTAAGGTAGATTTAATTGCTGAAAGAACTATGAGGCCTACAAGAACACCTAAACCTAAGGCTATGTTGGCAATTTGGCTAAGGATAGTTGATAGGGTTGTCATTAATGGAAACATAACACGAATTTACAGGTAACTAAGTAAGAAGACAAGTTTAGCTATAGGATACTTAGAAAGTTGTCTAAGTATAATAGTGGTAAAAAAAAACAATCATGCAGTTTTGTTTAGTGAGCTTCACATAAGGCATATGCAATTAGTTGATCTTAGAGGAAGGTAATATGGACATCATAGATGATGTGTGTAAGGCTGCTAAAGTTTAAGATAATTTTTGAATAAGTTTGTTAATCTCATATTGGTTTTGACAAGGCAGTAACAAAACACTTAGTCATTATTCAATAGAATTACACTCCAAGCCAAGTGATAAGAACAAGCTAAGAAATCAATGTGAACTGAGTGATCACGACATCCTAAGCATTAGTTGCTAGACAATACATGCCGAGTAATATACATAGTTAGTGCTGAGCAAATAGTTAGTGCCAAGTCACTCACAAGACAAGTAAACAGAGTATGCTAAGTCATTCAGAAGATAAGTTACAACATTGAATATACAGTGAATGTCGAACATCAAAGACTTCAATTGTTGAGTGAACAATTTTGGACATAATTGTTTGTAATGGCACAAACTTTTATGTAAACCATTTTTGGGCCAACTTAACGATTGTTTTACAATTCTAGAAGATGTATATAGATGTATATTATGAATCTCTATGTAGTGCATACAATGAATCAAATTGAGGGATGTTCTAAGCAGAAAAGTGGATCAACCTAAGCCATTGATTCTAACCTAACCCTAGCCAAAGTTTGTGTTTACTTAAGGAGACAAACCCTACATAGTTTGTATTGCATGAAGGAAGAGAAGGAAATGCAAGAGAGATGAATGCTAAAAATAGAGAGCATTCATGATGGCTATGGTGGTTGTGAAAATGTTATGAATTGCAGAATCAGTTAGAGAGAAAAAAGAAAAGTAAAGAGAGGATAGAGGAGACATATCTGATTAGAAGGATTGGATACACACTAGGAAAGAGAAATTCTAACATCTAGCAATAGAGTGTTAATCGAAGGATCGTTGTGCTAAATCATTCTAACAAGTGATGCAGAGCAAATCTCCTAACAAAGTAGTCTTAAGAAACTTGTGTAAAACTCTTAACCGAGTAGTTGTTTTATTTCAAGTTTAAGTCCTTTAATAAGGCACACTTTAGCAGGGTGTTTAAATCCTTTAACAGGGTGAGACCTAATAGTCTTTGTAAGCCTTTAATAATGGCAGACCTTTCATAGGGTAGATCATAGTTTATGGTCAAACTTCTTGTCACCTTAATTGGCTACACTTTATAGTTGCAATCGTGAAGATTTGTGGGTGTCATCCCCACCCCAGTTTTACATTCTTATTAGAGGTTTTTTGGGTAACAAACTTATTGTGTTATGTGTTATATGTTTCATGCTATGGATGAACATGTGTAGTTAGTTATTTCAGTTTACATGTTAAATTATGAGATGTATGTATGGTGAATGTTTTCTGGTTAAAGTTTTGAAGTCTCCCCCCCCACTAAGATTTTACTTTCCCATTGTTACTTCCAACAATTGGTATTAGAGCCTTGTTCTTTGGAAAGGAAAGCTTTACAACTTTGAGGAAAGATCTTGAAGATGGAAGTCTACAAGTTGGGAAAGACTATTGAGAACTAGAAGATTGAAAACTAGCTTGCCCTTCACCAACTCATGGAAGAAAGAGATGAACTGCAAAGTTTTTTGAGGAGAAGGAAATAGATATCCATTGAGCAAAATAACACTCTTTATCAAGAAAAAGACACTATTGAATTATTTGCAAATGGAAACTCAAGTGAGTATGATGTAGTTGTTTCAGATTTCATGGAAAAGAATGGTGCTCTAATTGAAGAGGTCAGAAATCTTAAGATAGAACAAGAAGTCCAATCAGTATTGCAATGTGAGGTGAATGAGCAAAAGAATAAATCTGAGGAGCAAAAAGTCATTATTGAATATTACAAAAGAACATTGACCAATAGATTGTAAGAGAAGACATCAAATGTGCAAAAGATTCCTAACATGAAAATGGATATAATGAATCAATTGATGATTGCCAATTATGAATTGGATGGAAAATATATTGAGATCACAACCCTAAAGTTACAAAATAAAAAACTAAGGAATGAACTGAGAAAAGAAAGGAATTTGCTAAAAGTTTCAACAAACCTAGTGAAGCCTTCAAATACTTTGAGAAACTGATGAGATCTCCTAGATCTAACAATGATATACCAAAAATGAGGAAGGAGAATCATCTCAAAGTGGTGAACAATGAAACAAAAAATGTAAGAACTACAAACCCACTTGTCATAATTATGGAAAGTTAGGTCATACAAAAAATGTTTGTAGGAGCAATAATGCAAATCAGAACCCTAAGTAGAAATTCAAGGGTTATTGTCATAAGAATAACAACAAAGGACATCAAAAACATGAATGAAGAACCAAGACCTTAAGCATGCAAATATTTGAAGGAAATTGTCAGAATTGCCAGAAGTATGGACATAAAGCATATGAATGCAGATCTAATGCCAAGGGGACATCTAACAAGCAGACAAAGGTACAAAAAAAGTGGAAAATCCTACAATTGGAATTACAATACAAAGTACACTTGTCACTATTGTCAAGAATATGGACACATTATTGAGAATTGCATTAGAACACATTTCAAAGGCAACTGCAACATATGGTTGAGTGAGACTACATGTTTTAGCTGTTTGAAGATTGGTCATATCAATAGAAATTGTCCAACTAGATCACCAACACCAAGTAATGGAAACAATATAGGCAAGGAAAAGGTCAATGTTGAGAAGGTCAAGGTGTAGATGAATAAGACATGGAAGAAGGAAGATTTCAGCACATCAAGTTCATATGAGGTCACTTCATCCAATGGGTTAGGTGATCACGTCACCTCCAACTAGGCAATCAAAAGGTATGTGTGGGACTGATATTTCAATAATATATTTTACATTAGTTTTGAGAATCTAAGTTTTGAAAAAATTATATATGCATGAATTAAGATGCAATGTATTGGTTAGAACCTGGAAGAAATTTATAGTTTTGTTAGTTCTCATGTTGTTGTCGAGCACAAAAGCTTTCACAATTACTACTAAGCATGAATGTAATTTCAGTTGTTGCCAGTAATGAAGGTATGGTAGTATTGCTTGAGATTTCTATGTAGATTGAGTAAAGTGAAAATCATGTGTATGCTGAGTGAGTTGGAAACCCTATGTTGAGCAAGCTTACAACTATGTAAGTGTTAAGAATTTATTGCAGAATTTTAAGAGTTATATAATTATTTCTTGACTCATTTGAATTCACCAATGTTTGAAGAGAGAACGAAGGAAAATTGCAATACGAGATTCTTGTATTTCTGAACTGAATTCAACTGCAACTCAATATATTCATAAGATTGGAAAGGTATTTTACTGGTGCCGAGTTTTGTTGTTTGAATTTTTGTGAACCCTAAGTCTCAAATATGGTAGCTAGCACTACTACAAGTGTTAGGAAGGAAGCAAAGGAATTTTTTAATTTGAAATTAATTAGTAATGATGTAAGACAACCACTTTTCTGAGCAATACTTGAAATTTCTTATAAAGGAGACTTGTTTGGTGCGCTATCGATGATACCACGAAAGGTTCTTATAATTTAGGATGTCAGGTGTTGTTATACATGCAAAGTTGGAAGTATGGGAGACATGGAGATAAGGGATTTGTATAGTAAACTTTGTGTAGATGGAGTCTTAAGGGAAGAGAATAAAATTGTAGAAAAGATAGGGTTGACCTATGCCCTAGAGTTTCCTAATGTATTCAAAATTGAATGGATAAAGATTATGCTTGATAGAATACATGATGACTTCATATGGTTGGAAAATGAACCAATTAAGATTACTAAAAGGATCATGAACCGAGTGACATGGTATCCTAGCCTAGATAGACCCAAGAGCATGTGAAGTGATTCAAAGGAGATAATTGACAAGAAAATAGGTGCAGAGTGGAACAAGAGAAGAATGTCTATAGGTTCTATCTCAAACCCCCTAATTGACTTTGTTGTGAGAGTGATAGCTCACAAGTTATTTCAATCTAGTAGACCAAATAGTGTATCTTGCATGGCTATAGATTTGGGATACAAAATAGTGAAGAGAAACCACATCTATGACCTTGCCAATTTGCAACTTCAACAACTATTTGAAAACATGGAGATGATAAGGAAAACAAAGAGTGCATCTTGCAAATTTGGTTCTTTAATGGTTTGTATATTCTTTTATGTACAGAACACATTTCCTACATTTGGAAAAGTTTCTTGGAAGAAGAATAGGTCTATTGCAATTCAGATTGTAGAATTCATAGAGAAACTTGGAGATAAATTTGAGTTAGTAATGACTAGTTATTTTGAGGATTTTAAGAGATCCATAAAATAGAGACTAAGGATTCTTGTGTCATTAGTGAAGAAACATTATAATAATGTTTGCTTCTTAGTGGATGTAGATTATACATATGTGCATGCAACTATTCCTAGGGTCAGATGGCTTAATCCCTTTCCATATGAGATCAATGTTGATGAGGCATATGCAACTATCACAACTCTACTGGCAAAAGAAATAGATAAAAGTGCCACCACATTTGGAAACTATGGGGAAGAAAAGTCCAGAATTACAATTGACTTGAAGACAACTTCTATGGTAAGGAAGAAGAATAAATTTGTTAAGAAGCTAAAAGAGAGATTTGGTGAAGGGGGAGAAGAAGATGAAGATGAAGAAGAGGATGAACAAGTCCAAGCCCCTTTGGGACTCACTCAAGGACAAGGAGAAGATGATGAAGTAAATGAAGAAGTTGTCGAGGGAGAAGAAGTTGATGAAGCACCCAAGCCTACTAAGAAGAAGAACAGAAAGGATAAGGAGCCTAAAGTGGAGAAACCCAAGAAGAAGTTTGTGAAAATTACACAATAGAAGCTAGTAGTACCTGCTACCAGGTCTAGCACAAGGGAAACTACCAAGCAAGTTAAGGTTGTTGAGAAACCTAAAGGAAAGAGTACTATTACCTTAGCAGAGCCAAGCTAGCTATCCAAGAAGACATATGCAAGGAGAAAATACACTTTAGTGGCTATGTTAGGTGAGGAGAAGACAAAATCTGATGACATGAGTCAATTCAAGGTGGTAAGCCACAGTCCCTCCTCTGACTTAGATAATTTGTGTGACAATATTAATCTAGTTTTGCACACATAGATTTTGATAAGTTAGGAAAGGTTGAACAAAATACTATGAAAAATCCATATATGTGATGATGGCTACATTCAAATCAACTCCCATTGAGATTTCCAACTCCCTACCTAAGAGTCTATATGATCAAGTTGAGAAGAAATGACAATATAGTTTACAAATAGAGAGACAGATTAGGGAATCCACTCTAGCCCAAGTAATGCTAGAATTGGATTAGAGGAAGATTACCAAGGCTATGGAAAACCACAAGTCAAAATTTCCCCAAAATATAGATCTTTCCATATATTGAACAAGAATATTGAGGATGTGGTGACCAAGAGTAAAAAAATCTAGAAAATGATCTATGGGTCATCCACTCCTACAATAAAAGAAAATGGTGAGAATGAAATGAAAGATCCTAAGAAAGATGAAAAAGTGACAACATAAAGACAAGAGGAATCAATAAAGGATGGTAGTGTAGGAGGCACCGAGGAAGAAAAAAAAATTGAAGAAGCCACAACTAAAGAAGAGCAACAAGAGGAAAAAAATATACAAGATGTACAACTGTTGAATGACAATCCTCCACATGTAGAGAAAGTAAGTCAACATGACTCAATACAAATCAAGGATGTATCTAATAATTCTACTCAGAACATCAATCCTTTGATTGATGATGACTTGAAGAAGATATTGTAGGATTCCACCATGGAAGAAAAATTATGCTTCAATCTTGTATTGGTGAGAACTGATGAAATCGAAAAGGTAGAAGTGGTAGTAGTAGGGGAGAAATAAATTGACACATCCAATGTGCCCCCTACAACTATAGAGACAAAAGATCAAAGTGCAAGCACTAAATAAGTAAGTGTTATTATTAAAACACTAGTGTATCATTATCTCTAGTGCCACTCATTTCAACTAAGAAAGCCTTAGTTAAAGTTGAGAAAGATGGATCATAAGTCAAATTATGTCAAGAATCTAGTCATGTACCTACTCCACAAATTCAAGGTGAAGCTCAATAGGAAGTGAGACAAGTTGACAAGTCTAAAGAATTCAAGGTGACTACTGCTCCAAAGGAACAAATTTTTTTCCAAACTCTAGTTACCTTACCATTTTATGTGACTCCTACTAGTAGTCAAATTCTTCAAAGGCTAAGCACTCATGCCACACTATTGCAAATATCAAGGCCTAGTGCAGAAACATCAAGGAGCTCAAAAGAAATATCTTATGGAGATGTAAGCCTAGATGAGGTGATTGAACTACCCAAGTTTGATCTTAACACAATCACCATTGAGCATATGAGAATTATACAGGAAGCTCTATAGAGGAAGAAACAACAAGAGTTACTAAGAAGGGATCATATTTCTTGATGCTTTCAGTTTTATGGCTACAAATGAAGACAAACCAAATATTGAGCAACTAGCATACATTGTTGATAAGATTAGTGATGAAGACCTAGATGCAAATACTAAACTATTAGAATGGCTTGAAAGAAAATTTCACACTAAGGTACTTGAAAAGATATCTAGTGCCCTTGTACTATGATAGGTTGATTTAGCAACCAAGATGGAGAGTGTGAAGAAGGTGTTGGAGAACATTTTCTCTCTTTACACCAAGTTATGTGATGTGAATCTTTTCACACATGAGATTGAGAGGCATGTTGACCATGTTAGATTGTGGTGACTAATTAGGGAAGTACTGTACATATTCCATAATTCCTTGGTAAGGTTTGGGGTTAGGCCATGCCTCGAGAAAGGGTTTGCGGGTGGTAGCCCCCAATACAGCTAGGAAATTTTTTTGGGCCCTATTTTATCGAGATTTTGGGTTGACATGTAATTATCAATTGTAACCCCTAAAGTGGTAAAAGTACTTGTATAAAAGGGGCTTAGAGTTAGGGATTATTTCATAAGGTGATGCAAAAATTGGCTTGTGGTGGTATTAAGCTGTAAGGGATTATGGATTGTAATTCGGTTGTAATCACTGGATCATAAAAATATTGGACTTGTTGTTTCGTGGACATAGCCTAGGGTTTGGGTGAACCATGTTAAATCTTGGTGTCTTGTGTTCTTTTTTGTGTGATCTATTATTTTCTAATATTTTTTATATTTGCATGCAATTTTTATTTATGTCTGTCGTTTAATCCTACCAAACCAACTAGAGGGATATTTAAAGACTACAGGTAATGCCTTAAAACTAGCTCCTGGTCAAAGTCAATCAAATTTTTAGAGATTGCTGTCCACTCAAGGTAGGCTTTCTAAGAAGCTAACATTCAAGCTAATTTGATTAGCATCCAATCAATGTTGACCCCACACATGGAAGTCTTGCACAAGGAACTAACCTATGCTGAAACATTGATGAAGAAAGATTCTCATCTTTCCACTCATGATGGACTAGTTAACCTTGTTACCAAGCTAGATATCCAATATCAATCTCTAGAGGTAGCATGAAATAATTGGGATGCAAAATTGAACTTCATAATGGAGATCCATAAATCATTTTTGGATAAACACACTATCAGTGTACCACCCATGAAATAAGTGTCAAAAAGGGAGATAATGAATATAAGGGGCACTAATAGATTTGGGAGTGTTTTGCGACGTCAATTTGCGACATCAATTTGCATTTGGCTTTTTTTTTTGCCTTATAGCCCGACGACGTTGCAATTGCGACGTCGTCGGGCTATAAGGCAAAAAAAAAAGAGGCGCATTGCTCATTATCTGCTGCCGCTGAATCGAGCTCCGCTGCCGTCGAGAATTATCACTGCCTCCGAATCGTCAAATCGAGCACCCAAGGTATGGAAAAGTTTCTGCTGCTTCTTTCTCCTCCTTTTTCCTTTTTATATGCTCTAGAAACAAACTTAGTAGGGACACTATAGAGATATTATCATAATGGCCCAGATTCGCTTTTCGCAAAGCCAAAATTCTTTCTTTAACATACTCGCTTACCTTGTCGCGGAGCTCCATGCCTATCATCAGGGTCGATGGGAAAATGGGTGAAAGCTGCACCAGAAGCCCACCAAAGCCGCAACCAATATCTGCAAACCAAATTTTCTTTTCTTGACTAGTTGAGGCAGAACATGCGTTCGCTGGTTTCAAATCCTTAGAGTTTGAGACTTCGTGTTCTTCTTGAGCTTCGCCATTAGGGTTAGGCGCTAGAGATTTGTTGTCTTGGAGATGTTTTTCGAAAAAATATGAAGGGAAATGGTCGGCATAATCGAATTGAGCCGAACAGAGAGGTACAGGAAAGTGCCAATCACTGAGAGGATTGTTGTGAGCTCACACTCTATAAAAATGCTTCCTTGGATGCTTCACGGACGCGCAATGCTCTCTAGCATGTGACATTGCTCAAATTCGAGGGTTTTTCTTCACATTTCTTGACGAGATTGGAGAGAAGCTTTGTGGTGAAGAATGGTTGTTGCAGAACCTCCTGGATGAATGGCTACTGTAACATGCCTCCCTTTGTCTTGTCATATTTCTTCAAGATCTTTGCAACCCCTATGTAGTCATGGTCTTGCTCAACGGACAAATTTGACAAAATGGGGGTTTTGAATTTGAGAAAGGGGGAAAACTAGGGACATAGTCCATTATTAACCTTACATACCTCTGATAAACACATTCAAAAACCTTTTGTCTTTTCAGGAACCCCATATACATCTGATAAATACATTCGAAAGCATTTCATCTCTTTTGGAACTATTGGAATACTTTCAACAACATTAGTGATACTAGATGATGCTCCAATAGGTCCAAGGCAGATGTTGCAATGACTAATACAAAATGAAGGTGTTGCAATATTTAATGTAGAGAGTCCGTTTGAACTTGATACTGGTATTGTGTTTTCTATGGAACAAATGAGAAGCAATTATTAGAAAATAAATAAAATATAAACTGTTCAAATGCAAGAAAAAATTAAATGAAAATTTATTGCTTGTTAAATATACTTTCAGATGTAAAATGGAGGTTTTTTAGTGTGTTGATATTTAAAAAATCACATTAAGTATTATTGCCGGCATGTTATCATTGTCTTTTTATTATGATTAGTATTAATTTTCTATCATCTTTTTGTCATCAATCAACAATATTTTTCTTTCTTGTCATTTTAAGTTAGTATTTAATGCTGAAACAATACAATTATGTAAAAGGTCTTGAAGGATTGGAGAACAATGGAGTCTATTCGAACAATGTGTGAGAAGGTATATTTGAATTATTATATATTAATGTATTTGATTTAGAGCTCTACTAGAATTGATGTTTTTTTTTTAGATTATAGGCTTGTAATTGAGCTATTAACAGTTTAGAATACAGTTACAATTGGATTGAAAAAATGAATTACAAAACTGTCACATAAAATTAGATTTAAAATTTGATACATGCCCAAAATTTTTGAGGAAGATGTACCTTTAATTGTCAGAGCCAAAGGTTCTAGAGATCTTGATAAAATTTGACAATCATCATTTGATTTTAAATGAGTTGAAGATTTTCCTTCAGAAAATGACTGGAATTGCTCCACATGCTCTAATATCTTACGAGCTGCCACTCCAGATTGTTGCGACACTAGAAGTTCATATGCCAGCAAAACCCCCTGCTTCTCTATTTCCATTGGTTTCTTGATAACTGCAATCAAAAGAAAGAAAGAAAACACTTCTATTATAATCTATGATATCAAGTAATGTGTACATGGATTTATAGAAACTTACAGCAATATAAGCATATTCGGTACTTCTCAAAAGAACTATTTAACTGTGTTACAAAGAAGACGTGCATACATGTTTCCTATAAGATTTCAATTTATGACCTCTCGCCCATGTATTTAGCCTAAATGTATTAAATATAATAAATAAATAATTTATTTAATTGAATTGTTAAGCAGCTGATTGAAATGCACCAAAATTACCCAATGGGAAGTCAGAGCTTGTCCTTTGTTGGTTCATCCTCAATGGCATATAAGAGCGTCTCCCACTTTTTAACAGCTGAGATCCAAATTGTATCATGTCAACAACCGATATTTTATCTCAAATAGCCAGAATCAAAGGCAATCATTGAGGGGAAAATGTTGTGTTGCCCACTTGTCGTCCACTTGTAATTAGAAACTGAATGGGCGACCACTTAGATTCTGTAGTGCTTACAAGCACAATAAAAATATTCATGGAATAAATGACACTATAACTTTTTAGCAATTTTAGAAGTAAAATAGGTATTCATATGGAGGAGATATTTCTTACATATTTAGTATTCATTCTTTTATAAATATGAACAATACATTTAGTGGTAATTGCATTTAGAAGATGTTTAGAGAAAAGAACATTAGATCTTGCTAACCTCTTTAAAGTGAGAGCTACCATCATATATATCCCTTCTTTCCCTCTTCCTCATGTGATCTTGCTTTGCATTTTGCATGTTATTTGCTTCCTCTTCAACCTCTTTAAAAGTCCGCTTCCTAGAGATATATGAGTTGAACCATTTTAGTGCATACTCTCTAAGAAGACAACTCTTTTCATTATCTCCTTTGCAACTGCCATTACCCTCTTTAAAATTCTTAATAGAGTTATTTCTTGATTTTTTTCTTTGTGCAATGTGATGCTACAATAAATGTTTCTTCTTTGTTTGAAATCTATCTTTTATGTAGAATGAATGTATGTTTCCAAGTTTCCTCTTCTATTTCACAAAGATCGCACCTTTTCCACTATGGTTCTGAACTTTTCAGTTGCAAATTGCTTGTCTAGATAAGCTTCGTCAGGAAAAAATAATCAAACAACAGATATCCGATGTTAAATTTTGTGGTTTCTAATTTGAACTACCTTTTCTGATCCAGGTGATATGGCCTTTAGGAATATAGTTTTGCAGCATCTATCCAACCAAACTTAAGCATTTTTACAGAAACAATTATTGGCGAATAATTGTATTATGATTTATTCGTGGTTTTCACAGTCTGTTCGGTTTTCATCCTATAAAATAATCAATCGTCAGCGATTGGAAAAATAATCACCTCTGCATGAGCCACTTGATTAGCTTCACTCTGTCTATTATCTTGATTGGGCATTGTATTCCAACCATCATGCTACACTAGTCCCTGCTCTTCATGATTATGGACTAAACCTCCACAAGATTGCTGATCAGCTCCCCAACTGGATTGAACAACATCAACCTGATCCTCCTCTTGATTATACATATTTTCCCAACTTGTTTGAGGAAGCTCAGTTTGAGGGACATCTTGCAACTGACATTCACTAATATATTTGTTCAATTCGTCCATTTCTGTTGGAGCCAAGAAGGATTGGAATCCTAAAACATAGTTTGCAGCTTGAACTTGATCTTTCTTTATCATTAAGCACCCTTCACAGATTAGCCTCATAAAGTTTGATCTTTTGATTTGAAGAACCAATGATACTTGTGACATAATATTAAAATGGGCGAGTTTAAAATTAAACTAAGTAAGCTTACTCCTCTTGGCTTGAAAGATTTCTTTATTCCTGTCCTTCCATAGAATCCATAAACCTCAATAGTCAGAAAAAACCAAAAACTATTGAATTTAGAATCAAATATATCCACATATCCAGCAAGGATCTCTGACTAGGAAAAACTATTAATACAGTTCTACTTACATGGAGACCCAAAAAAAATAGACCATATCTTACGTGCATATAAACATTCAAAAAATAGGTACTCAAAAGACTCATGAACATTACAAATATTACAACACATAGGAGCAAGACCAATTGATGAAAGGACTTTCCCAAGAGATAACTTCTTAAATAAGAGCAACCACTTGAAACAAAGTTTTTTTTTGGCTCTGCTTTACTTTTCGACATGTATTCAAAGAAAAAAGACCAAATAGAAAAAGGCTTAATTTTCCCCCAACACTGAGACACCCTATGAGAGAGGAGTCATTTTTCATACAGAGATAAACATTTTTGGTAGTACTTTTTGACAACAGATTACCATTAATCCATTTAATCTTCTTTAAGGATCCATTAGCATCTAAAAATTCTTTTGGCTTACAATTAAGCATTGCTTTCTTAATAAGGGTATATGTCCTTTTTTGCGAGTCAGGAATGTTAAATCTGTATTTGATATCCTCCCATTCCCTTAGTTGCCCACCATCCATAATTTCCTGTATCAATGAGATCCCCTTTAAGTTCCAAGCCTTGGCTAAAGAACTCTATGTTAAAGCCAAAGGTTTACCATTATAGGAAAGCCCCCACCAAATAGATCTATCTTTGACCAGATAGTGTGGAGGACCTCCTACTGCTCCAATTTGCAATATCCTCCTCTTCACATGAATAAAACAGAAATGAAAATGTTATAATCTATCATTACAATGGTCTGTATGTAATGCGTATACTACCATAGTCCATACACAATTTTGAAAGACTACAATCAAAATCTAAACTCATATAATTGTGATCTCTCTAGCACTATGATGTCGTTTAATATGTCTTGCTAACACTTGTAAATTTTGTTCCTTTTTCCATGTCATATAATATGTCTTGCCTTGTATCTTATATGTTTTGAAATTGTTGTTAGGCCTTGTAGCTTGTATGATTTGATTGCTGGAGAGCTTCTACAACTAAGCAAGAAGGCTGTTGCACGAGTTATATAGCCGCACACTCATGTATGAAAATTGCATATTTTTTAATCTAATGTATATTTTAACTAGACTTTTAGCTTATATGTTTTGAAATTGTTGTTAGGCCTTGTAGCTTGTATGATTTGATTGCTAGAGAGTTTCTACAGCTAAGCAAGAAGGCCGTTGCATGAGTTATATAGCCGCGCGCTTGGGTATGAAAATTGAATATTTTTTAGTGGCTTAATGTTCTAAGGTCTCTTGAAATAAGACCTTCAGGTGGTTGGTCAAAGTTTTACAAATAATCTTATCCATAAATTTTCCTAGAGCAATTGATTGAATGTTATAAAAGGTGATTGGATTAAATGTCTTAGGAATAAAGTCAAAGAAAGTATTTTTTAAAATATTAAAGTATTTAGCTAGGTCTAAGAAGATTTTTTTACTTTTGACAGTTTTTCTTAGTTTGTGAAAGTTGTAGACCAAATTTTTCATAGCCCAATTTTTGCTTCTGCAAAGAACGATCATGCCAGATAATATAAGTGAAGAACAAAAAAGGGAGACAATCGCTAGATTGTGGTCTAACTTGAAAAGAAAAGGTGATGGAAAATGTTATTGTCCTTGCAAAATTTGTAAGGGCTTAAATCGTAGAAGATTGCTAATCAAAACAGCTAAGAGACATTGTAGGGAGAATGGTGACATTGAAGGGGGGCATGACTATCATCCACTGGTAATTCGTTCATTATATCATTTTAACAATTTATATACATATGAAATCACTTGATGATGAGTTGATGATCGTGGTTTATTTATGTTAATCAATTTTATATAGGTTGATCTCCCTAGGGAAGTACATGATATGAACCACAACAATTCGAAGAATATAGTTTTTGAAGTGGAGGAACATGGAGGTGCAAATATCCAAGGTGAAGACAATGATCCCATGGAAGATGACGATCATGCGCTAGAAAACACAATTGAAGATGATGGTATAAATACATTGATCCATGACACATTTAGTCCAAGCGTATCTGATGATGATCATGATGATAGCCTCGATGTACCTCTACTTTAGAAGGCATACGAGCCCCTATATAAAGACTCCCAAACAACTCTTCTCTCTACTGTATTGTTGTTGTTGAACTTGAAGTTTATGAGTGGTTTATCCAACATAACTATGTCATGTATGTTAAGGTATGTCATATATGTCTTTATAGTTAACAAAGGGTGAATAATGTACCACTAATATTGTTTATATTAACAACTTATATTTTTTCCTATAGATTGATAGTTGAGTTTCTGTTACCATCATCAAATATTCTACCTCGCTCATATCCAGAATTATCTACTATTATGAAAGATATTGGAATGGAGTATCAAGTAATACATGCTTGTCCCAATGATCATATTATATATTATAAAGAACATGAATTTGCAACACAATGCCCTGTATGTCATATGAGTAGATATCGAACAGATCGACTAACAAAAAAGGTGCCTCAAAAGGTTCTTCGTTACATCCCCATTATTCCACAGATGCGACAATTATTCAGGTGTAGTAGCTTGGCTCAATTTATGGATTATCATGCACACAATAGAAGTGAAGATGACATTATTCGAATCCCTACGGATGGTTCAGCATTTATGCACATAGAGGAAAAGTGGCAACACTTCAAAGAAGAACCTCATAATCTTAGGCTTTTATTGGTAGCGGATGGTGTCAATCCATTTGGAGAGATGAGATCTATTTACTCGGTGTGGCCTATTTTTGTTATCAACAATAACATTCCTCCGTGGATGTCAATAAAGAGGGAGCACATTATGTTGGCAATGATTGTTCTAGGTATCTTATCATTTGATAGTTATTAATTTACATGTACTTACAAATCTTGCAGTAAAACGGTCACAATAATTATGTAATGTTATTGTTCATTCAAGTAGGTAAATATCAAGTTAAAGATATGAATGTATATATTGAGCCTCTTATCGACGAGTTGGTGGAGTTATGGAATGGTGTCACTATGTATGACGTGTCTAGACCAATAGGACAAAGACAATTTCAATTCCATGCAATACTTGCATGGACAATACATGATGCCCTAGGGCTAACACATTTTTGTGGTATGTTATAGTGAATTCAATTTGCACACAATAATTCATTAATGTATAAAAATCAACATATTTAATAATCCAATTATATCATTATCTTGTAGGTCTTCAAACAAAGGGAAAATTTGCATGTCCAGTTTTTGGTCCAAAAATGAAATCTCGTCATTCAAAAAGTTTAAGAAAGCAGCTGTTTGATGAGTGTAGACACTTCCTCCATAGGAATCATAAGTATCAGAGTACGGAAAAACATATTTTCAATGGGAAAGAAGAGACTACATCAAAGCCACGAAGAATGACACCTCGCCTATGGAAGTTGGAATATAATAGAATTAATCGTCGAGGTAATGTCATTCCACCTAATGGTTTATGTTTGTAATTTATATATTTCTATTGTGATTTTTGTTTACTAATTGTGTAATTGATGATCGTGAAGGTCGTCAAGGCAGTACTGACAACCTTCCAAAGGGACTAAAAAGCTATCCCAAACAATTTAGCAAGTTGCCCTACTACAAGCACTTACAAATTGTGCATTTGTTTGATTCTATGCATATTGGAAAGAATATAATAGAGACATTGTGGAAAATATTGGATGGAAGGCATGACAAAAAAAAATTGTCAAAATTTGTGATGACATTCATGAATCCAATCATGCATTGAAGAATTTCATTCACTCAAATAGCAACAGAGATCATATTAATATAAGTTCCCTTCCTTGGTTATTAACGGAGCAAAAAAGTGATGCCATAAAAGAAGTCATATGAAAAATTTGATTTCCCACAGGATTTGCTGTGAACATAAACAATCTCATATCAAAAAAAAGTGAATTTGGGCCAGGGCTCAAAATGCATGATTGGCATAGTTTCATCAAGGTAGGTTATGTTCTTCTGTATTTACAATATATTCATAAACTACATGTACTATTTGTTATGTTATGTTAGAAAACAATGAAATGATTGGTTTATAATTACTGCAGTACGTGCTTCCTCTATCTCTCCCAGAGCCCTTCAACAATAACATCAAACAAGTGATATACGATCTTGGAAAATACATGAGGTAAGCAGTAATATCTGTTCAATTTTTTGTATATATTTATTATATTCATGATTTGTTTTTCTTGCTATGTAATCTATTGTATATTATTTTGTAAAGTCTCGTATCTATATATTTTTTGTGACTTGAATCTCTTATTGTAGGTGGTTGTCATCTAAAGAAATCCATAAAGAAGATATAAACTATTGGAAGAGAAGAATTCCTCATTTACTGTGTGAAATGCAAAACTGTCTACCTCCAACTTTTTTCAATGCACAGGAACACTACCTCATACACCTAGTTGAGGAGATTGAATTGTGTGGACCTGTACATAGTAGGTCAATGTGGATGGTTGAGAGGCACTTGAAATCTTTGAAGGCTTTGGTTCGACAAAGAGCACATCCTAAGGGTTCTATGGTAGAGGGATATATGGTATACCAGACTATGGTGTACATTACTCAATATCTTCCTAAGTTTGCATCAAATATCCATGTAGATCGGATTTGGGATCTCGAGCCTTTTAAAAAATGAGAAGGGGAGTACTTGATTGGAAAAGGTACATTGAGGAAAGTGAAAGGTGCTCGAGAGTGGGATGTACTACATTTGTATATTGCAAACAATCTTGATTGGATGAAGGTATGGATTGAACGATGTCAACATTTTGGTCGGACATTAACATGGGAAGGTGTATCTTCATTGGTTAAAGAAGCTCATCGTAATGGAGATTCCAATGTTACGCAAAGGGAAATTGATTTACCATGTGGTTTAAGAGATTTCCAAGTACGTACAAATGTATTAGTCACCCGTATGTTTATCAACTCATGATACAATAATTTTGACATGTTTCACATATTATTGCAGGTTAAACACCACAAGGCTATGTTCTATAATGGTCAAAAATTTTGCGTCAAAGTGTTGGATGACACGAAGAAAACTTGTGATTCAGGAATAACTGCAGTCTTTCAAGTGACTAATATTTCATCTAGAAATGACTTACATCCTCAAGAGTCTGAAAATCAATACTATGGCATTTTGGATGATATACTAGACTGTGATTTTAGTTCCTTCAAATTAGTACTCTTTGTTGTCAAATGGTACAAGCTACAACTTAATCCAAATGATCCTAATAGAACTATTATTGAACATGATAATGGATTTACAATGGTTAATACAAGGTCGTTTGAGCCAGTTGGGGATGAGCCCTATGTTGTTCCAAGCCAATGTGAGCAGGTATTTTACTCAAAGGTTCCACATAAACTAGGTTGGTCATTTGTTGTTAGACATGAACTGAGAGGAAGGCCAATAAAGTATAATGCGATGGAAGAAGAAGATATCGAAGAAGTAGAAGATGATGTAGATGTTGCTACTGATGATGATGATGAAGATGAAGATGATGTTGATATTGATGATGATGACGACAATGACAACAATGATGATGGTGAGGATGATGATGATGAAATTTAGAGGTATGCTAATAGAAATAGAATAGAATACTGCTAATCTAAATTAACTATTAATCTAAATTAATTAAATAAAACTATTTAAAACACATATTGATGCATGAATGTATTGAGCCTTATTTTCTTTCAGGTCAAAAGCATTTGTAAGTGTTTAGTTTAGAAAAGGGAATTCATTAAATATCTATAAAAGGGAGTTGTAACTAGAATAATATCTATAATGTGAGCTTGATTTAAGTGTTATATTGTGTACCTTTTAATGTTTTTAATTTCTATGTGATGCTTATGATGGATGTGATTATGATTATGGTGTGATTATACTCATGATAATTGAATTACATTTGCAAGAAACTGAACCCCTTTCAAGAGCATCCCGCATAGTCTCATGGATCGACAGGTATAAGTCAATACTCCTTGTAGACAGTCTATTTAATACACTTATCAATACTAAGATTGATGTCTTCTAAGATCTCTCCCATTTGCAGGTAGCAGCGAATAGGTATTTGTCAGAAGTGTCTTTCTTGAGTGAGGGAAATATAGGAATAGAAGAAGAAAGCGAGACATGCAGTTTATCTAGAACAGGGAGATTAACTACAGGTCAAAGGACTAGAAGGACATTCAATAAACGCATGAAATTTTTCCTTGCTCAAGGGGGGTCATGTTCTTATGATGATGAGACGGAAGGCGACATCGACGTGCCCTTGAGGTACCAACATCTATAGAAACATTGGGTACCCAAGGAACTTCCTCCAATAAACACTGATTTTTGTGTTAACAAGAGGATATATCATATAGCACCATCATCATTACATGGTTTGGGCCTATTTTCTATGGACGACATAAAGGTGTCTTACAACAAAGTTTCTGAATTGATGGAGTATGTTGGACCATGTTATGATTACAAAAGTTGGATGCATATTGTTCAATATAAAAAAAGTATGCGTAGGTATGCCCTCTCGGAAAATATACAGCAGCAAGACAATAATCAAAGTAAAAGTGTGGCTATATACATTGATGGAAGGCCAAAAGCAATAGGGAATATTGTAGGTTTTATAAATAGTACATGACCTGGTCAACTATAAAGCAACCCAATTGCATATTTGAGGTGCGCGAGGGAAATCATGTATTCATCTATGCGATAAAATCAATACATGCAGGGGAAGAGCTTCTTATTGATTACAATTTGAACCGCATAGATACAAACAAGGCTACTATCATGGGGTGGTACATACTATTAAACCAACTTCTAATCAATGATTCCAACATACCATTTAGTCAATAAATTTTTGGCTAACATTTTTATACTTGATCTTTAACACAGGGGCACAATATGGAGCAACCGCCTGGAGGGGATGCTAGCGATGTTCCCGGCTCATCTACACATGAGCAGGTAAAACTCATTGTAATTGTGCAAACTAGATAGAAGCAAAATGTTATTTTTTTAATGTTTTTTTCTTCATTGTTTTGGAATAATTTTGATAATACTAATACTATTGTTGTCACAGAGGGCCAGTGGTCGAAGGGAGGGAAAGGAACCTGCACTCCCTCAGCAGTCCACCCCTGAGGAGGACCTATTTTATATTGATTTAGCAGAGACCGATGACCCGATCGGTTCGATTAAAAAGTTGCTAAAGAAAATTGGAAGAGAAATTATACATTTGGCAACCATTAAGCCTACTACTTAGGAAATAAAAAATAGGGCATCTGAATTGTTGCACGCCTCTGAAACTTTAAAAGTAAGTATTAATGAAATTTTTAATTATAACAAGAGTTCAATAATAGTTTTTATGTTATGCTCTTTTATGCCATTAATTAAAATATGGATGTGTTGTCTTTACAGAGTTTTTTGCGTGATTTCGAGCCCCATTCCCATGATGAGGGTGCTGCAGGTGGTTCAAGTAGATTGCATGTTCCATTCCCCACTTCTGTTTTCCATTGAATATAGATAGAAATTATCATAATCATTGACAATACATGCAATTAAGACTGAATTTATGCACGCGTTCTATATTTATGCATGCTCTAACAATTTTATTCTTTAACTTCAGATCCTATGATGACACCGCCTCCATCCAAGACAACCACAAATCTCTTTCTGACTGCTGAGTTGACAACACGCAGTTTACATGCATCGACTGTTGCACCATCTACTGGTACACAAATCCCTTTTTTTCTCTCTTTTGTCATGCACATGGTGTCAATGTATAATAAAGGAACAATTGATTTACAATATCTTTCATTTTTACATTTAAAATATTCAAAATGTAGCAAATGAAATGATTTATCCCAAACAGAAACAAAATGAAATGACTTATCCCAAACAGAAACACAAATGAAATGACATTCCCTAATAGAAACACAAATGAGAAGCTGTGCCTAGTTTGCAAATAGAAAAATGTAATCATAAAGGAGAAATTGATATGTTTGAAAGCTTAAAATAAAAAAAATCTTTAGAACTTAGAAACAAAGTAGTCAACAAAATGTTCTATTGATATTAGGCATTAAATGGCAAGGTGAAAGGCAGGATGTATTACAGAATCTACAGAACAGATTAGAGTTGAATCTGGGACCCAGAATTTATTTTCTCTTTGAAGATTTAGCCTCTTTAATAGGTTAGCTGAAAAATCTGTCATGTGTGCAATCTCACAAGTATGCTGCAAAATAGCACAATCTCTAGTAGAAGGGTACAAAGATGAGGTAAAGTTAAACAATGGCAAGAGACAACACCTTTGCCGCAAAATATATGAAATGAAGTCCCTTTCAAAGTCACTAATGTTGTCCAACACTTGCTGTTAAAATATATTAAAAAACAAAATGGCGAGTTTGATTACTTACAACTAGAAATACAGAATTGAGTAGTGCCACAAATGTGGGCACCAATCAACAAAGACAGAAACAAATAGTGAAATACCTTTACAAATTTGATTCCATTCTTTTCATTTGAGATTAGGGTAAGCATAATTGTTGTTTTTTTTATACTTTTCTTTAATTTATCTGTAATTTATAACGTGTTTAGATGTAATTTGAAATAATAGATTTAGTCATTTAATGATGAAGAACCAAAGGGATCAGAGCTTTAAACTATCTTTGTATCGCTATCCACTTTATCGGTATGTACAAGGATACTTTCAGCATTTTAGGATATGGGAAACCTTTAATGCCCAATGAGCAAGGAGATGGTTGAATTTATGTCTCTTTTGAATTGACTTGATTAGTTAGTTGATGTTGATTGTTGGAACAACTAATAATAAAAGAGGGTGATCCTTGCAGATGTAGATAAAGTAAAAAACCCATTTCTCTTTGCAATAAATATCTCCAAATTTCTCTTTGCAATAATTTATCTCAAACAGGTTAATTTATCTGAACTTATGAAACTTATGAAACTTTTTGCAATAGGAGATGCAACATCATTCCCTGGATGTTCCTATGTTCCTAGCTCGGGAACGGTGAAGGATGTCATATTGATCGTCAGTGACGATGAAGGCATTCCATTAAAAGTAGCCAAAGTTCCAGGTACTTTAAAGTTATTATTCTATAGTGATATAATAGTAATTTAGTTTTTGATCACTCTTCATCGACTAATGATCCCATGTTGTTTTGTAGGGAATGATGTTTTTTGGAAAAAACTTGGTGATGAGTGTTTGCGAATATTCGGGCCCACCGTGCGTACCTGGTAGAACATCATATCCTAACTAAAACCCCAAACCACTATTTTGATTTCATATCATTGCTAGAATAGTTTTCTTTTTCATCCATTTCTTGAACTATATTAAAGGTAGCTTCACTTTAGTTATGAGTCTAACATGTTTTTTTTCACTTAAAAGGTGGAATCAACAAGACAAAAAATTGAAGGATGATCTTCTAGAGAGCATGACCCAACTCTTTGGACCTCGTGCATTCGAGAGAAACAAGCCCCTTGAAAAAGATGGTTTATGTTTGAAGTATATTAGGGACCAGTACAGAAAAAATTTACGGGATAACCCTAGGTACGAGTGTCCGCCCTATGTTCCTGAGGCTGAGTGGCAGGCTCTGATTTTGGATGGAAAGTATAAAGCTGACAAGAAAAATACAATTACACTAGTACAGAGTACACCGCCAAGGTATGTGATACTGTTGACAATGTAATTATGTACTAATTAACCTCTATATTTATATTATCTAACATATTTCAAACTTTTCATAGATTTCCTGACACATCAAAGGCAACAAAGGCAAGACTAGAAAAGCACGGGACACACAAGCTCGGCTTTGGTGGTTTTTTGAAACTTCAAGCACGAGTTGTAAGTATTCTTGATCCTCAACTTTTGCAACTTTTGTATTTCCTTTTGATATTTTAACTACCCTCCATTGGTTGATGAAACAATGCAAGTAAAATTCACCATACCACACAAAACTGCAAGGCTCAAAGTTCAAGAGATGCCTCACAGAAGAGGATAAGAGAATTGGCTTCCAACAAGGCTATAGAGCCGTGGCTGAATGGCTACGATATGAAATTAGTGTGGAAGGTTTTAATAATGATGCATCTGAGCCACAGCTAAATAAGCTAAATGAAATTTATTTCAAATTGAATACTTTACCAATTAGTCTATTTGATGTTAAGAAAGCAATGATAACAATGCGTAGGATGTTGGAATGTAGCCTGACGATCCTTCTACACAATCTGTGAATGTTGAAGGTTCACATGATGTGCATCCCAATGGTGGAGGTATACATTTTCTATTAAATTTTTTATATGTAATTGCAATTGGTGTTTGGATTAATGTAACATTTTGTATAGCAGTTGTAGAGGATCGAGGCGTCGATGTTCATGAGCGTGTTGACATTGAGTCCAGACAAAATGATGTGGTTAGATCAGGTAAAGAGCACCACAATTATGTTATTTAAAATAATTAAATACTTGTAAAAATTATAATAAATTATTTTTAATTTAACTCTTTTATTTGTTATTGCAGAGGACCCCCCTTTGCAACAGCATATGAATTTGAGATCATCAAGAACAGAGAAAAGAACTGATGAGGGGGGAATTGATGATGAAACTGATGCTCCTCTTAGAGCTTACATAGAAAAAAGAAATAGAAAGAAAAAAAAGAAATGATTGTCATCTACATACCTTAATTGATAATGATTGAATTTCATGTCTCAATGAATTTAATTATGTGCTAATGAATGTTCATGAATTATGTGTTAATGCAAAATATTGATGAATGTTGTGTGTTTATGAATCTAATGTGTTAATGAATGTTATCATGTGATATTGATTGAATGTTTCTTAGGTGATAAAGTGGTGACTTTGTGCTCCCTTATTGCCTCTGTTTGAGTAGTCTCTTTGTTTTTAAAATAATAGCATTGACATCTTCCTATGAGACTAAAGCCTCAACATCTTAAAAATATTGAAGAGAGTTTTTGCTCGAGCAAAAGAGGCTGCATCTCCTCTTGAACTTGCAAGAGTCAATTATGGCGATGAGTTTGGACTAGGTGGACTAGGTCCATACTATCTAGGACTTTTGGACCTTGTCTAGGATGTAGGCTCACTTTATCTATGTTGTTGAATCATGGAATAAGTGGCATTAAATGACAGGGCAAAGGAAACTAGGTGGGTTGACAACCTTAGTCACAGATCATGGTCCCAACAGACATCACAAAACCTAAGAGTCCAAGAACTACGAAAATGCCAAGCTTCTAGAATTAATCTGGGTGATTAGTAAGCTACATTTCATCTTATTCTCCCCTATTTCGTCAATTGGTTTGCTATATTTTCTCTAACAGTTTACTTGTAGACATGTATGTAAAACTTAGAAGCCTGCATACATGATTAAATTTGTGGGGACCTATTTTTAATTCTTTCCTAAATCTCAAAATGAATTATTGTAAAATTTTGTTTTGAAAAAAATTTGTATATCTCTCAACTCCTTTTATCAAAAATGTTAATTTTTTGTTTCTATGTTCTCTTGTACTCTACAAGAGAATAGTAGAGAGCTTCCTTAGAAGCCTTGGGTAAAATAGTTGATGATGCTATCTTGGTGCCTATTGTTTTATAGGCACTACCATTCAAATACAAGGCATTTGTGACAACATTGAATGTCACGAAGCATATTCCCAGTTTTGAGGAACTAGTAAATCTCCTCCAAAAGGAAGAGTCTATAAGCCAAGATTGTGGTGAGGATGAAGAAGCCTATGAAGCAATTTGGTGGACTTCCCAACATCATTTGCAGGATCAGCTACATATCTTGATGAAGATTGGAGAATAGTTAGAATCCTTTTTCAAAAGGATGGCTGAGTTGAGAGCTTCACAAGCTTTGTTTAAAAAAATTAACGATGCTATCTTAAGACCTACTGTTTCATGGGCACTGCCATCCAGATACAAGGTGTTTGTATGTCCCCTTTTTGGTATATATGAGACACTACTGAAAATATACAATTCCTACTTAAATAATTGTTTTATTGATCCAATTTTAATTAACAAGTAGTAAATAATGCAAATGATTCAAATATACAAAGGCATACACAATTATGATCAGAATGAAATGTCTTCCTGGTAAGTCCAAATGCAAATGCTGAATTTTTGTACAGTACAGAATGTAGCATACAAATAAGTGAAGGCTGTGCCAAATATAACAATGTAAAAATATGCTCAATAACCTGAAGGGCTGTCTCTGATCTCTCTATTTAATCCATGCTGCAAATACACATTGTACTGGTGTTCATGGACAGAGATAGGTTGTCTCCGGTATATCTTTGAATGGCTTATGCACTAACTCTCTAGATTGTGAAGCTGTCTCTGATATGGAAAATATGGTTTATGCTTCTCTAATGGATGTTGTCTCTGATATACAGTTAAATAACTTGTACCAGTGTTTGTGGTAGTAACCTTCTATGCTCCTAAGTCGAGCACTTTCCGCAAGGGAATATATAAGTTATCAAACATCAATTCTTCACTGCCTCTTGGAGAGCTGATTGACCTGTATATATATGTGCATCAAACTATGAAATTGTGTGGGTGGAAAGATGCCACCCTTCATAACAACTGCTAATTATATTGTTACCCAATAACCATTCATGATTATTCAATGAACTAATCATGACTGATTATTGCTAACAATTGCCAGCTGATTATGCTATTAATCATGAATCACTAATTTCCAGGTGGATAATACTATCAGCGTATGTTATTGTACTATGGTAAACTTATAAGGCTGATATATGAATCGAAAGTGATGGCCGATCATATTTTTCTTTAGTCTAATGATGTATGGTGATTCATTAGTCTTATGATCTATGGTTATTGTTGTATTAGATCTGATGATTTTCCTTTTTTCAGAGATATGTGCATACTTATATGATGCTTAATGAAATGTGGATTGGAATGCAATAATGTGACAATGATAACATGATGTGGACGATGCATGATAATGATGCATTTACATCTAGATGGATGTGTCTATATATGGTGTGGGTGTCATGAATATATGTATGCATGTGATGGAACATCATAAATGGATGCATTTATGTGGATGACAATGTATGTATCATGAGTGGATGCATATCTGTGGATGGCAATGCATATGAAGTTCGATGCATATCATGATGATTATCACATAATGGTTGCTACCAGTAATCAAGTCATTGGTCCATCATGCAGCTCACTAGCGTCGACGATTTAGACAAGTGATTATCCGAAGTTCACTTGTACATAGCATCAAGTTTAAGTGTCTCCATGGTGGATGGGTGCCTTGTTGATCAATTCTAACTATTATGCGAAGATGCAGATAATGTACGAGACAAGGTATGCTTCTGATCAAAGAATACATTCTTACAATATAAAAAATACATTGTACGAGACAAGATAATGTACGAGACAAGGTATATGATCAAAGAATACATTCTTACAATATAAAAAATTACTTGTTTATATTGTAAGAATGTATTCTTTGATCATATCATTTATCAACATTCAATTTTTTGGATTTGTGGTTAGATGAGTTCAATTTTTTAATGGCTTTGGTAGGCAAAAAGATAACTTTTGGTTTAGATTTTTGTTTAAACATCTTAGTGTAATATGCTTGTTTAAAAATTTCTTATTTTTCATAAACAAAATGTCACAGTTTAGAAAGTTTATTTAATTATTTTATTTATGTTGCAATAAATTATGGATAGTAATTTTAAAAAAATTATTAGTTTTGAGCCAATATATTTTTTTTGGTTTAACTTCCACATCCGTCGCAATTGCTGGGGATTCCGTCACTATTGTGACTGCAACCCCAGACATTGCAACGAGGTTGTTGTACATGCGACGGCAACCCCTTCACAATTGGAGTCGCAATTGTGACGAGTGTGGATGTTAAACCAAAAATATATGGCTGCATAGCGACGGATGGGCGCCACAAATGCGACAAAAACCCCGTCGCAATGTCGACGGAAAGAAGAGGAATTGTGACAGGCTTGGTCTGACAATAAGGTGGTTGCAGAGCGACGTATGGGTGTCGCAAATGCAACGGCAAGGGTAGACGTCATAAATTTTGACTAAATAACTACGACATCTATGTCTGTCACAGTCGCGACACATTTCTATCGTAATTGCGACACATAGCCGTTGCAAATTGGTGCCGAATCTATTAGTGGGGGATATAGTATAGAAAGGGATATAGTGAAGTGAAGGTGAGTAATGCAAAAATAGGGTACACCTAATATACTCAACAGGAGTATTAGATTCAAATACAAAAAAGAAACATTTACTCAAGGGGAGTAATGGAGTAATGGAGGAATGATGTATGATATTTTGTCATCCATTTTGCAAATTTTGAAGTTTTGAAATTTTGTATAATAGCTAAGTCACATATATATTTTCTGTGTTGTGCTATTAATAAGGATTATATATACATGACAACATTTTTTTCCACTCATGTCAAAGGGGGAGATTGTTAATCTTAGATTGGCTGTGATAAGGTAGTGACAAAAAACTTAGTCATTATTCACCAAAATTACAGTGCAAACTGAGTGATCAAAGCAAGTCGAGCAATTAGTGCGAGCTGAGTGATTAAGGCATGTCAAGCATTAGTTGCTAGGAAATACATATCGAGTAATATACATAGTCAATGTCGACCACTAGTATGTGTCGAGTAGATAGTTAATGTCGATCACTCATAAGTCGAGTAAATAAAGTATATCGAGTCATTCAAAAGATGAGTTACAACATTGAAGATAAAGTGAATGTCGAGCATTAAAGACTTCAATTGTTGAGTGAACAATTTTAGACATAGTTGTTTGTAATGGCACAAACTTCTATGTAAGCCATTTTTGGGCTAACTTAACAATTGTTTTATGATTCTAGAAGATGTATATAGATGTATATTATGAATCCCTATGTAGTGCATGCAACCAATCAAATTGAGAGATTTTCTAAATGGTAAAATAGATCAACCTAAACTGTTGATTCTAACCTGACCCTAGCCAACTTGTGTTTACTTAAGGAGAGAAATCCTAAATAGTTTGTATTGCATGAAGGAAAAGAAGGAGACACAAGAGAGATGAATTTTGAGTACAAAGAGTACTCATGATGGCTATGGAGGTTGTGACAATGTCATGAATTGAAAAATCAATTAGAGAGAACATAGAAAAGAAGAGAGAGGACATAAGAGAAGTATCTGATTAGAAGGATGAAGTACACACCAGTAAAAAGAAGATTTGACATCCAACAATAGAGTGCTAATTGAAGGATCATGGTGTTGAATCATTTTAAAAAGTGATGTAGTGAAAATATCCCAATAGAGTAATCTTAACAAGCTTGTGTAAATCTCTTAACTGAGTGCTTTTTTATTTCAAGTTTAAGACATCTAACGAGGTACACTTTTAGAAAGGTGTTTAAATCCTTTAATAGGGTGAGACCTAACTATCTATGTAAGCCTTTAATAGGGAAAACCTTTCACGGGGTAGATCATATTTTATGGTCAAACTTCTTGTAACCTTAATCGGCTACACTTTACAGTTGTAACAGTGAAGATTTTAGGGTGTCATCCCCACCCCAGTTTTACCTTCTCCATTAGAGGGTTTCTGGGTAACAAATTTATTGTATTATGTGCTATTTATTTCATGCTATGGAAGAACATGTGTTGTTAGCTATTTCAGTTTACATGCTAAATTATGAGATGGATGTATGGTGAATGTTTTATAATTAAAGTTTTGAAGTACTAATTCACACCTCCCTCTCAAAGTTTACTTTCCCATTGTTATTTCCAACAAAGTTTTGGGAAGTTTTCCAATAATAGGTATAACATCTCAAAATAGAGTACTAGAATACTGAGTTTTTGGTTAAGGAATTATTTTTACTTGTCAAAATAATTGCTTGGCAATGTTGGGCCGACATGCTAAAAGTTGACTATCACATGGAAGAACTTAATAAGAGATTTGGTAGCATGTGAAGAAGGATAATGATGATAGTGCAAATTTTTTAGTATTAAGGAATATATTTTTGTTTAGTGAACTAACAAGTTGTATTGTAATGATATGATTGCTAAAAGCACACTCTATATGTACTATATAGGTACAAATTTGATGAGTAGAGAAGAGAAGATTTTTCTATGAAGTTTTGTATGTGTGGAACTACAAGGATACATTATACATTCAAGATATAAACATAGTTAAGGCTTTGTATCTATTCATATAACTTGTAAAGTTGTATATACACATTTGGGAAGTGGGATCGACTTGCATTTTATATTTTAATTACAAATCCTAATAGCATTGAGCTATTTGACAAGGCCTAGTCCTCGCATAAGGATATACACACTATATAAATGTAATAGACTCATAATATGGTCAACATCTTTCACAAGATACTTTTGATTAGTTGGTCATTTTGTGGGTACTATCCCCACCGAGGATTTTTGTTTGGCTATAGGATTTCCCTAAATAACAAAATATGGTTTTATGAGTTTCTTTATGTTGCATGGTTTCATTTTTTAGTTTATTGATGTACATGCAAGTTTAATATTCATAAATGATATCCATAGTTGGGTAGAAAATTGTTTAAAGTACATAACTAATTCACGATTGGTATCAGAGTATAGTTACTCAAAAGAAGTTTAGTAACTTGAGGGAGATCACTTTAGATTTAATAAATTTGTTGAATAATCTTGAAGCAACACTTGAGGAATAAGATTTAGTTAATGATGAAAGAAACTTGTTAAAAATCAAGCTTAAGGATGCACAAGACTTTAATCAAAAGATGAAAGATCAGATTGAGAGTACAATATCAAAGAAAAAGGACTCACTAGAACAAATCAAGTTTTATAAGTCACTACAAAGTTTAATAAGGATAATGAGATTTTGAAGCATGAACTTGGAAACACATAATTGAAGATAAGTATGCTAGAAGATGAGAAAAAAAAAGCAATTAGAGTTGAGATCTGAGATCACAACTTACTAAGGTGACATCTAAACTTGAGGAAAAATAATTAAGTATGCAAAACTTGAGAAGTATAATTGTTGTGATTCCACAAAACATGTCCCATTTTTTACTTCAAAAATGGGGACCCCGCCTTTTTTCTTTTAGGTCATGGGAATATTCTCTTCAAAATAGAGTGTCTCCCAAGATGCCTCAAAGAGGAGTAAAATGGTTTAGGTCTCATACTTGGAAACAGGTTACATTATCCAAATCTAGTGGCAAGAAAAGTTAGTCTTTGACAAAATCTAGGTAGTGCGCACCTTGTACACTTACTTATATGCACATGTGCAAGGTCAACAGAATGATGCTAACACATTTGCAATCTTTGCACATGCACATTTTGTGCACCATGTGCATCTATGCAAGTGGACAATGTACACACTTCCCCCTCTGACCATTTTCTCCAAGTGCACTTGAGCACCATGCATAGTTGCATATGTACACAAGTGTGCAATGTGTGCAAGTGTGCAAAAACAAACAACTTACATTTTTTGTTAGTTTGTCTAGAGTCTTAGGGTTCTTTCCTTTTTTTGAGTCGTTAGGAGTCTTTTCACCTTCTAAACACATGAAAATTGGTTTCATGTAGATTACCATGGCATCCTCATCATCAAAAAATGCAATAAAGATTTCACCTATGTTAGTTACTTTCACTTAAAAATTAGTCTCAAGAATTTAGGGTTTGTGAACAATGTAAGCCTCAATGAATTCCTCATCTTATGCAACAAGCCTCATAAGAGACATGAGTTCATGTGTGCCATGACCCAAAATGGTTTAGTGAAAGCAACATCCCACTTGACATCATTGCAATCTTTTGAGCTTGTTGTAGCTTTGGCTCAGAATTATGTCCCATATGTGGGTGGTGAAGAACATCATGGGAGAGATTATTTTAAGATATCTAACGAGATAACATTGAAAGGGTTCTCCACCTTCCCAATGTTGATCAATACTACAACATCACTTACTACACAATACTTAACTAGTAAAAAAATAAAAAATAAGAAGCTAATAACATAGAATACTCGATACAAAAAAGCTCCTTAGGGGAAGAAGGTTGGAAAAATTGATATGACTTTAGGATTCAACAAAGACACCTTAGTAGTTTAGATTGAAGAGGCACATGGAGCTCAAGTCCATGCCAATGTTAGATAATAAGAAGGGAATAAATCATCAAAAGATAAGAAATAAATGCCTATAAATGCTCTTATAAGACCCCATCTAAGCAAAACCCAAAAACCATTTTCAAATCTAGGAACTTTATTTTTTTGGTGATTTTCTCACCTTGGGAACCTTCCATGGTCCCCATTTTTCCCAAGGTGCACAAATGGGATTAAATCATCATAAAAATGAGAAATAAATATATAGAAGTTCTCGAGGACCCAGTCTAAGAAAAACCCAGAAACCATTTTCAAATCTGAGAACTTTGATTATTTGTTGATTTACTCACCTTGGGGACTTTTCAAGGTCCCCTTTTTGTCAGGGTGCACAAATGGGCCTAAATAAATAGAAAAATAATAAATAAATACATAGAAGTCCTCCAACATCCCGTCTAAGCAAAATCCATAAATTGTTTTCAAATCTAGGAACTTTGATTTTTTAGTGAGTTTCTTGACTTGGGATCTTGTAAGTCCTAAAGTGCACCATTTAATGAATAAAAATAAGAGTGCATGCCTACTTAGCACCTAGTTAGGAGTCTTCTTATACATATTTTTTTATAGAGTTAGCATTTTAGAATGTTTCCTAAAAGGAAAAATGCCTAGCTCAAAAAATTTCATGAAGGAGAGGGTTTCCTATAGATTCAAGAATGTGATGTGTATTCAAGGTTAATGTTTTAATGGAATAGAGTATGATATTGGTGCTCTCATCCTATGTTTAGTGTTTCTTGCCAGAATGTGTGTTTCCTTTATGAATTTTATGTTCATGAATAGAAATGGAGCCAATAGTCTTATTTTTTTTTAATGCTATTGTGATTATTTTTATCTAGTGTTTATCATATTTAGTAGCATAGTTCCTCTATGTGCTGAATTGGAGAAAGGATAATTCATTGGAACTATAATTAGAGAAATTGTTATGTTGTCATTGATCTCAAACCTTATTGGTGAGATAGTTGCTACTTGAGTAGATTGCCATATCTAGATGATTGATGAAGAGGATTTGAGAAGAAGAGATAACAAGAGGACCTAGTGGAAAGGTTGAGTTATGTGGAATTACAAAGGGAACTTGATCAGTTGGACTTTGGTAAGATAATGTGTTGTTTAATCATAGCACTAAGTGGAGAAGATAGTTTTGTCAAAGCCTAGAAGAGTGAAGTAAACTAGATTGCTCCTTAAGCCATTTATTTCTCTAAGGACTCATCTCAACTTCTCTTCTAGCCTATTAGTGTTCCCCTTTGTCACCCTAACATCAAGAGGATTTATATCTTATTGAACAATCTTCCCTATCTAGATACAACAATGTCTTTACAACTTGCATCCATGATGCTAGAGCATCTTGGGTTGATGTATTATCCTACACATTTGTGTTCATTATGCTAGTTGTTGTGGAGTTACTATCATTGCTGAGTTGTAGTAATTACCAAGTGTTATTAATTTTGCAGTATAAGCTAAGTTAAAGTTATCCCACATCATGTTAACACTCATGTTAGCGTTTTATCCCATTTCACTCTATAGTTTGTGCCAAGTTCCATAGTGTGTGTCGAGCTATCCTTCATGTGCCGAGTGATCCTTCATGTCTTGAGTGTTCCTATTGATGCTGAGTGTCAATGTTTTGGATAAGTTTTCTACATCTTTGATGGGAGCCAACTTGCAGGACTAATTTTGATCGCAAAATTTATGATTAGATCTTATCTTGGGATGTTTGTAGACAACTATTAGGTTCGCCTTTCTATTTTGTAATGTTCTATAATCTTTTGTAAGTCATTTTGGCAAGTATAAATAGGGTGTTTGGACATAGAGTTAGGGTAGAATAGGAAGGTTTGGAATGTTTGTGGCATATGTGTTTGGAAGGTGCAAATTTGAAGTTAGATCTTGGATTTGGAATGTATTTTATATTTGGTTGTAACCTAGAAGGCCTTACAGTTGGGTATGTATGTTGATCATTTGATGATTCAATAAAAGAATATTGTGCTCTCTCTCTATGTGGTGTTTTTCTCTTTGTGTGTTTACTTCCATTATGTTAACTTTGTAAGGTTGGTTAGGATTAATGGGTGTTCCTTTTTGGCCCTAGTTATTCTTCCCCTCCTTTGTTAGGTGGTATTAGAGATTGAGGTTCATCCTTGTGGAGATTGGATCATGTAGAGCTCTGATTTAGATTTGGTTGTAGGGTTGTAGATCTATAGATTTGACCTATAACTTGTAGAGGGTTACAATCTTGCAAGAACTTGATTTGTAAAGATGGTTCATAGCAGAGGAAATATCGATAATGTCATATTGGATACATTAAGATAAATTTCAACTAGATTAGATGTTGTGGAGACAACCTAGAGGAGAGGAGAGAATCTTGAGGATGTGAGTGATGATGAAGTAGTAGGACCAAATCCTAATCCAGAACCTGAAGAAGATTAATATGAGGAAAGATTGTTGAGAGTATTGTCTCAGGCACATTCAAAGCCTATTGTACAAGTTTTTCCTTATCATGGAAAATTGGAGACCAATGTTGTGTTGGATTGGATCTTTGATATGGAGAAGTTCTATGAGTATGCAAATTCTCCTTATAATATGAAGGTGAAACTTTTAGTTACTAGGTTGAAAGGTCATGCTTCACTATGATGGGAGCATTTTCAAACTGATAGACAAAGGAGAGGAAAGGAAAAGATTAGAACTTGGGTGAAGATGGTGAAAAAGGTAAAGAACAAATTCCTTCCTGCTAATTACTAAGTTAGCTTGTTGAGAAAGATGCAAAATTTGAGAAAAAAAGACATGAGTTTGAAAGAGTATACTAAGGAGTTCTATATATTGGACATTAGATCTTGACATGTGGATGATGATGTTGAGAAAATTCTAAGATATCTAAATGGATTGAGATCTATAATTCAAGATGAGATAAGTTTTGTGAAATTGGAAAGTGTGGAAGAAGCACATCAATATGCCTTGAAAGTTGAGGAGATCTTGACAAAGAAGCATGAACAAAAATAAAGAGGTAGAGGTAGATCTTATGGTGAAGGTGGTAGATTTAACAGTTCTATGCAAGATAAAGGAAAATATGAATGAAAGAATGATGACAAAGACAAGACCAAGTGGAAAGGTGGTAGTCCATATCGAGGAGGTACTGGTTCTTACTGAGGAAGAGTTAATTCTTATTCTAGAGGTGGTTTTTGTGGTAATTATTTCAAATGTTGTAAAGAAGGACATAGATATTTTGAATGTAGCTCCTCCAAAAGTGAGTAAGGTAATAGAAATCTTGTGATTCAAGAAGACATTTAGAGTTCACCAAGTAGACCTAAGGTTGCAGAAAATTTGATGGTGAGAAGAACCTTATGTAATAAGGGAAGTTATAAGGAACCTGTCCTTAGAAGAAGTCTTTTCAAGACCAAATGTAAGATGGTTGGAAAATTTTGAAAGGTGATAATTGATAGTGGAATTTCTAAAAATTTGGCATCAGAAGAGCTGGTTACAAATTTGTAGTTGAAGAAGCTGAAAAATCCTAAACCCTATCACGTTTCATAGTTCAAAGATGAGCATTAGATATTGGTAAGTGAGTAATGCATTTTGAAGTTCAAGATTGGACATTACTTTGATGAAGTGTTGTGTGATATTATGCCTATGGATTGTTGTCATGTTTTTTTGGGTAGACCTTGGCAATATGATAGATATATTGTACATGATGGAACATTGAATCAATATACTCTTTGGGTGAATGGGAAGAAGAAAATATTGCTACCTTTGATTAAAAGTCCAAATGAGGTCAAGTGTACTACTATGAGAGTTTGCATGGTTGATGAGAATTTTTTTTAGAAAGAAGTGAAGAGGAATCAAGTTTTTTCTGCTATAGTTCCTAGAGGATCAAGTGTTGGTAGTAATGATTGAGCAATTATAGATAGTGGTAGCCAAGTACCAGAAGAAATTACAGAATTGTTGAATGAGTATAAAGAGATTGTTGTAGAGGATATTCCCAATGGTTTACTACCAATAAGAAGTACAAGTCACTATATGGATCTAAAATCTAGAGATAGTTTTTCAAAAAAACCACCATATAGATTGACACTTACAGAGACTGAAGAACTTAACAGATAAATACATGAATTTTTGCAAAAGGGGTTAATCAGAGAAAGTTTGAGTCCATGTGTTGTACCTACTGTATTAGCACCAAAAAAGACTACAAAATGGAGAATGTGGACTAAGTCTAGATGTATTAACAAGATCACTATAAAATATAGTTTTCACTAATACATTTGGTACCAAATTGCAATGGCAGTGCCGTTGCAGTTTTTTTGTCACCACCTTGTTGTTGTCACAATTGCAATGATATACCTTCACAATTGCAACGATGACAAGGTTGTGACAAAAAAACTGCAACGGCACTGCCGTTGCAATTTGGTACCAAATGTGTTAGTGTTTCCTCTGTCAAGGATGGATGACATAATGGATTGTTTCAATGGAGAAAAGTATTTTACCAAGATTGATTTGAAAAGTGACTATCATCATATCAGAATCAAAGAAGGTGATCAATGGAAGACTGCTTTTAAAGATAAAAGATGGTTTGTATGAATGGTTGGTTATTCCTTTTGGTTTGACTAGTGCACCTAGTACTTTCATGAGGTTGATGATGTGAAGTTCTGAAAAGATTTTTGGGTGAGTTTGTGATTATTTATTTGGATGATATTATGATATTTAGTAAGGCTAATGAAGAACATCTTGAGCATGTTAGACAAGGTTTGCAGAGATCAAAAGAGGAGAAGTTGATGATTAATATGAAAAAGTGTTTTTTTATGCAAGAAGAGATTGTGTATGTTGGTGTTTTGAAATGCTATGGGTTTCAAATTACCTTGATGAGAACAAGAAACATCTAGGGGTAGCTAACTCCCATCCTTAACACATCTTTTCAGACATTAGGCCAACTATAAGGCTAGATCCTTCTTCTACTTGAGGGTTTGCAAAACCTAGGTGGGTGGACCTCAAATTCAATTAATATGGTACTAGTGCAAAAACATATTCTTGAATCTATTGTAGTAGATTTAACCCTTATATCTCCTAATAACTCATGCAGTGACATAGATCTATAGTACCTAAATGCAATCCTATGAAATTCACAAGCTAAGTGAGGGCATTTTGTTCTAGCTCTTCAACATGAAAGGGAAAAGAAATTGATTATTGATGTTGATTATAACATAACCCCAATATGTTGCAGCATGAACAAGTGTTCCTGTAACTAATCAATGCCTTATCTATTGGAAAATTTTCATGAATTCAATACATACATCTATGATATCAGGAACATATTTCATACACCCGGCCATAAAATCTATCCTATCACTTTTTGAATCAGACATCAGTGTTCATTATGACCTCATTCTCATGAAATATCCTTCTCAAATAACCAACAACCCTATCAAACATGTAAAGCATTTACTTGGCCCTTTGTTCCAACAACAAAACATATATGTCATACAACTTTAAAAGGATGCAAATGGGTCTTAGCTCTTTGTGCTTAGACCACATAAGATTACAAATTACTAAGATAGGAGATGAGAATTAGAATGAAACTAAAGATTTTCTTGCTCATTTGTATTCATTTCCTTGAAACTATACTTTCAGGTGCATGAAATAAAAACATAATAACACCTAACACATCTAAACTAGTTGTATTATCTTTCATACTATTGTTCATATAAGAGAATTATGCTCAAGAATAAAGGTGGAATCATAGTTCTAGATCCAAAAAACTAATCTCACAGAAGGACTAAAAATTTCCAACCAACAATAGTATCACAGATCTGAGAAAACTCAAGATTGGAACCCCTACCATGGATGAAAGAAAGAAAGATATAGACGAGAAGTGAATTCCTAGATCTATTTTGTATCTAACATGTGTCCACTTGAAATTCAATCACTTGCATTTGCAAAACCTCTTTCATATTTCTACCCCTTTGATCTGATTTGGTTTCATCATTATTTTGTAACAAACTAGCAAATATCTCTACTGAATTATGAAAACCTTTATGCAACCAAAATATCTTATATGCATCAAGAATGTTGTTAAAAGCTTGATTCAACCGACTTAAAAGTGATCAAATTTGACCCCAATTGTATTTTCATTGTCTTTTATGTTCATTTAGTTTAGTAGTATGCTAGAAATCAGTTTTGAACTTCAACACTAGAATATAGTTGCAAATTAGGAATCTAGGACAAAACCTCCTATAGCTCGAATAGATGGCTTCCTATGCAAAAATAAATTCCAAAATCAAAAAGTTCATCTTCTCCTAATTCTAACAATATATAATATCGCTATACTAGCCTTCTAGAAACCCCCTGAAAGTCAATTTGAAAAAAAGTCCCTCTACTATATGGTTCAAGTCTACACTTCTTATTTTTTCAAAAATTTAAAAATTCTGAAGTTTGAACTTTAGAAAATAATCCTTTTGGAATTAAAAAAAATCTAAACATGCATATTTTAAAGAAATAGTAAAAAAATATTTTTTATCATTTTTCAAATTTCTCCTACCCTTCAAATTTGGGTCAACTTGGGTTTGACTAGGCTGCCATGTGGTAGCACCTGATTGGCCAACCTCTATCCAATCACTTGCCACTAGATTTGACACCTCATCACTGGCCTGGGCCCACTGGCACATGGCACCTAGGTGCATTCCCACATTATTTAACCATCTTGCAACTTCATTTTATGGGAATGCACCTATCGTTCTATTTGGACACGTGTCAGCATCCTATGCGTCGGGTGCCATGTCATCACTATCTGGATTCTTTGCTAAAATTTCTTTCAGATTATGCACTAGCTGGCCATCCAGGTCAGGACCCACATGTGTCCAGGGCTTCCAAAATCCCACGTCACATAAGACAATAAACAAGATGTGTGCTTTCATATTTAAACACTTGAGAAGACACCTCCATAGTGAATGTGGGACAAAACAATTTCTTTGTTTTGGCTTCTCAATGTGTTGCATGGGTCTTTGTGTTTAAGACTGCAACTCTTTCCTTTGATGCCACCTCTTGTGGGTTTCCTTCATCTTGAAATGGTGGCTTTCCTCCTTTGTAATTTTCAATTTGCATGAACCTTGACACTATGGCACCTTCATTACAATCTACCATATTAATACTTTCACCAAGTTGAAGCCAATCATTGTCGGTATTCATTGGTTTTTGACAACCCACCATCTTTGACTTCACTCCCAGTTGTGGCACCTACTCATCTTGTTACGACAATAAAGCCACCCCTTGATAGCCATAATTTTTGCGTCCCTCAAGAACTTGAACAGGAGTATGTTGCAATGCCAACAACTGTGTAGTAGTATTCATCAGTAATCCATTTGCAAATTCTCTCACTCTATTGGGCCAATGCTGATATGCATATTTTGCAAGCCTTTCCAGCAAATGCTTTTTAGCTTCAGAAATACTATTCCAAGCAATTAGGCGCCTATCTTTGTAGCTACTCCCCTGCTCGACATGGAGCTCCTCCTTATAGAATGGCAGCTTCTTCCTTTATGTCTTCTCTCCATTTTATTGCTATGTTTACAATATACTCCTTTGCTTTGTGGCTTTCACATTTTTCGCTTGTGGGCTTCCTCTCATGTAACTTCTCCCCTGTTTGGCTTGAAACATCCACCTTGGTACCTCCAAATCATCCTCCTCCACACATTTGGAGATGCTAGCTTTGAAATCCTTTTCATACACTACCCTCTTCATTTGGAAGAAGTAAATTTTTTCCACTATCTTCATAATTCTTCTTTTAGGTTGTAAATGGTTTTAAAAGAAAAATCTATGGATAGGAAATCATAGCGTTACATCCACTGCTCACATGGTGTGTTTTTTTTTTAAAGGAACTTCATCCAACCAAAGCTTGAACATTTTCATTTTTTGATTCTAGTCATCTGGGACCCTTCCCCTATGATGGTCTTAATTCCTCTCAACAAATGAAGATCCCATAAATCAAAAACTGCCACCATGGCCACCCATAACAAATATTTTTTTTCTTTCAATATCACCTTCATTAGGAGCCCATGCTAATGTCTTAATAGGAACTACAACTACCATGAAGAAAATTAGAGGCTTTAATCTTGTGAAGACAAAGTTTTTAGGTTGAATTTCCATACAGAAATAGTTCCATCATGGCAGCCAACTAACAAGAGATCATGTGGTGTTGCAGTTGACCACTCCAAAGTAAGAGGAATACTTTGGTGACTTTATCTTCTTTGAAGCTTGGAGCATTTAAAAATAGGGTCTAGTTATATAAATCGGGGATCCAAGCCAGCTCTAGCATTAGTTAGAGTGAATGACATATTCACTGTACTTGTAATAGGAACCTCCCATACTTGCATTGACCCATCTCCCAATAGAATAGCTAGAAATCCTAGACAATGTTGGTTTTGTAGGTCCTTCTCACTTGATGGTTGCAATTTGGTTCCCCATTTTCTTTCACACCAACCATCTACTCTTTATTGACCAAAACCCCATCATATTTTACCTTCTCAACAAGTTCTTTTTCCAATCTTTTCTCCATATTCTCCATGAGCAATAATCCAGAGTCAGTGCTTATCAATATCTTCTCACCAACACTTTCACTTTTCTTACTATTACCTTTGACTTTTGATTGAATTTTAACATGTGTTATTCTTTTCAACAACTGCTTGGAATTTAGTTTAGAAATTAAGTCTTCAAATTCATCATAATCTTGCACTCGTGTGGGTCTTCAAAGTCCAATAATTAATTATTATGCTTTTAAGATACCGAACTATCCAATCAAAATTTTTATCAAGCCTTCCGATCATATCATTTATATGCCATGACTAGCAGTATCCAAATGGCAATTCTTGAGTCTCTGACTCCATGATATCATTTTCATTGATAGAAGCAAAGTGAATATAATCTTGATTATACCTTCCCTCCAAAGAATCCATTGACTTGTCAAAGCCAACATTTCATCAATCCTATCAATCTGGTATAATTAGTTGAGTGCCAAAGTGGGTGGCTAAATTTTTTTTTCATTTCCAAATGACTAAACTCTTAAAATTCTCTAATGAACATCCAATACTTACTGGATTCAAATCCAATCACTGTTCTACCATTAAAATCTCATTTTACTATTAATCTACAAACTATCAATTGTGTGCCAAAAGGTCCTTTGATTGGCCTTAAAAACTGACCAAAACACCTAATTGGGCTCTGAAATCGGATACGCTGATTTTTCCTTTTACACACTTGTACCCTATCGAATCTCATCTCATGAAGAATTCCTATTCAAAAGATATTGACTGTCAAAGTTGCTTAATTAAAATCACTTTCAAACAAACATGTTAGAAAGCCATAAATCATGTTCGAAATCGACTTCAAAAACTAGGTAAATTGACACTTGGGGGCACAAAAATTGGGACATTGGATCACCATCATGAGGACAACATAAATTTTGGATTAGTAATCATGACGAATAATAGGATGAAAATGACAAACATTCAAAGTGGGCTACTTAGAATTTGCAGATTGGAAACACTGATAGAACAAATTTTTTTGCAAATGGAATGGACCTAGGAAAGTGCATAGACAGATTCGTCAAAACTTGTAAACTGGCACACTTGAAGTATTTTTAGAGGAGAACATAGTGGTACAATCCATTCAATCTTTCCTATCACAAATTTTGAGATATGACATCACAACTAGGGGTTTTAACAAATTTGCACTTCTTGACACTAGTAAAAAGTTGCAAATTGCATTTGAAAACTGATCAAACTGATTCATCATAAGCTCAAAATTAAAACATAGCTATTCTCTAACTTCTAAAATGCAATTCAAAAGGGATTTCATCATTTTGGTTAACTAGGTCAGAATTATGGCAAGTCAAACAGAGCTTCCTAGAATTCAAAAGTAGTTGCATCAGCATGACATCAATAAATGACCAACTTTGAGGGATTCAAAATCTATTCAAATGATTTGAAATGACTTGAAATATGAAATATAGGCTCTCTAGTATTGACACTAGATATTCCCAAAGTGGAAAGTCATGAAACATAATTGGGTGTGAGATATTTAGATGCAAACAAGGCCTCGTGTCGCTCTTTGACACTTGAGCAAAAATGTAGATTTGACAATTGCTCAAAACAAGACTTCATAAAATGACTTGGAATGACAATTTAAATTCATGAAACACATAGACACACTGAATGCAAGGTGCTAGAAGCATTAAGCACCTCTTATTCTTCAAATGGGCAGTCAGGTTCATGTGCATCAAAAGCATTTATAGGGCTTAATTTTATCAATGGTACTCAAAGTCGAGGTTTCAATTTTGAGTCCCAATAGTATATTTGGGATTTTTTGATTTCAGATGATGGTTTAAGAATGGACCTAAGAATTTCAAAGCAATTTTGGAATGGCCTACATGTAAGAATGTGCATGAGGTAAGATCATTTCATGGTTTGGCTGGTTTTTATAGGAAGTTTATAAAGAATTATAGTGTTTTTTGTAATACTATGACTAAGACAATGAGAGGAGATAAAAAGGAATTCAAGTGGACACATGGAGCTGATAAGAATTTTGAGACTTTGGAACAAAAGGTTGCTGAGTTACCTATTGTGTGATCGATTTGGGAACACATGTAGCTAAAGAAAGAAATTGAAGTGTGAGATCGATTTTGGATAAAAAAGAAACCCAAATGTGTGGTTGATTCGAGAAAACATTAGGACAAAGAATACAAATAAATTTTGACTTTAAAAATTCAAGGATAAGATTGATAAAACTAAATCAAGGATTGAAGTTGATAGGTACTACCCCCTCATGATTGAAATTGAAATGAGATAGAGAAGAAACAAAAAATTGATAAATTTGATCAAATCAAACAAAAGATAAAGTTCTTGATGTAAGATGAAAGCTATAAGAATCATAGAAGCAAGGTACATTAAAAAGCATAAAATGTTATGCCCCAAATTTGAATTAGATGAAAATAAGTGGGGTAAAAGAAAATAGAAGTAGAAGTTTGGAAGATATGGAAAGAAACAAAAAGAAGAAAAACAAAATTTCGTAAGAAAATATAATGCCCCAAAATCAATCAACTATTAAAGATAGAAATTTTGATTAAGATCATGAAAGAAGATAAGGAAATGAAGATTAAAACATGACCACAATTGATTAAAAGTCCACAAGAAAGATGAAGGGAAAAAAATCTCAAACTCGTAATGCAGCCTAAAAATGCAAACTAACATAAGTCTAATAATGCAAGCTACATGAAAATGCAAAGGTGTACTTGCAATAGAGAAACTATAACATAGGATTTTGTTTCCATCATTCATTACAAAATGTTAAAGAACTTATTTTAGTCATTTTTCCATTATTAACAGACATTAGAAAATCAAACAATCATCACTAGTCACAAGCACAACTATGAAGATATGAATGTGATTTATATCAGATTGAAATGTGGAAAGATTATAACATAAGCATCAAAGGCATAAAGGTCAAGATGAATTTGATGTTATCTTACCCAATTTAATGTAGCAAAACCATGCTTGCACCAAGGCATTGATGCCAGGATGACCGTAAAAATAAAAATAATTGTGCAAAAATAGTCAAGGATGATGCCACAAATCTCCTAAGTGTTTCAAGGGGACAACAAGAGACACTCTAGAGATTGAAGACCACACCCACAAGTAGAAAACAAATAAAAACATGCCCCATGCCCCAAGTCCTCTATCTATGCATCTTAAAGAGACTTATCAGACAAGGACACTTAGTGAAAATCAATAACAATCAACACATAAAGAACAGATCATGACATAGGTCAAGCATTAGGTGTTTGCGTTTGAAAATTTAAGTGTATTAATTGATACTGATTTTTGAGGATAAGGATCAAATGCTTGCAAGTAGGCATGGTCACATGAAAAAATTGGGTAAGACCAAACTGATAAGTGTTTAAAAACACTTAATGTCAGGGGTCGTATTGAAAAATATAGTTGACGTGGTGTTGAAAAACATCATTTACAAGGTGTCTGAAAGACTAAAGCAGCCAAGAGACCAAAGAGAACATAGTTATGCCCCCTAGGTAAAGATCAATTCCAAACCAAGGTAACAAGGACAAGGCATAATGGAGAAAGGCCAAGTGTTGAGGACACACACTAAGAAACAGGAGTGCAAAGGCCTCAAGTAGTGCTTGTTTCTAGGTTTTCACAACTTGGATTTTTTATTTTTTTGTTATTTTTAGATTTTATAATTTTTTGGAGATACATTAAAGCACTTATTACTAAGATGATCATTTTTTTAAGACATTTTCCAATTTGTAGAATTTTTACAGTATATCATTTTTTTCGATTTTTGAAATAGATGATTTAAAAAAAAAAATCAAGATCAATAAATATGTACAAAGACACCACCAAACAGAATGGGCATCATGGATATAACTTCTTCAAGTGTAAGACATTGATAGGATTAGGGAGCTACTCTCCCTCTATTGTAGACAATAAATAGGTGCCTGACCCAAAAGTTGTTGTAATGATGTAAGGTCTAAGCCAATTAGGTTCAAATTTATCCTTTTGATATCTATTCTATTGATTCTTAGGATTTTCATGAAGGACAAGATCTTCCACCTAGAATTCTCTAGGTTGAACCTTTTTGTTGAATGCTTTTGACATGCATTTTTGATAGACCCTCATATGGTCAAATGATTCTTTGTGTTTCTCATCTAGAAGTTCTAACTCTTGAAGTCTCATGGCGTGGTAGTCTTTATCTATAACTAGACCTTTGAGGGGAACTCTGAGTGAAGGAATATCAAACTCTAAAGGTAACACTCCTTCAAAACCATATGTAAGGGAAAAAGGAGTAGCCCTAGTAGGAGTATGAATACTTGTTCTATAGGCCCACAAAGCTAGATTTATTTTTAAGTGCCAATCCCTACCATTTTTATGAATTGTTCTATGTAAGATTTTGAGAATGGTTTTATTCGATGTTTCTACTTGACCATTTCCTTACGAGAAGTAAATGGAGGACCAATGTTATTTTATCTTGAATTTCTTACAAATTTGATTAAGGTTCTTAGTTTTAAACTGGCCTCCATTGTTAGTGATAATCTCAAAAGGAACTCCATATCTATAGATAATATGATTCAGAATAAATAGAGAAACAAGTGAAGAACCGTCCACTAAGGTAACATGTAAGTTCAAATCATCTGATCCTACATAGGAATCATCAACTAACTCAGGGTTAGAAATATATGTATGAACAACATCAATGTTGATATCAACTGTATAAGGCTCCAAGAGGGAGTCTCATTCATACTCATTGGAATCTATTTCTAAATCTCAAGTAGGATGCTTACACCATGAAGGCTTGGGAAACCTTGATGTGAAAACCTAAATTTCATCAAGGGTCACACTCTCTTGTTCTAAATTTATAATTGTCTCATGAGATACTAGACTATCTAAATCTCCCCAAAGGAGATTAGTAGAGGGGACCCAATATTCAGACATATCTTGTAGTTTTTCCAAATTAGGTATGTAATCTTGTTCTTCTTCACTATTTGACTTATCAAGGATAGGAACAACATTATTGTGATTTGCATATCCTAGACCAATCGACTTCCTAGACTTACATCCAAAAAGATCATGATCAAGGGGTTCAACTCTAGCATCCAATCTATTACTAAGAAGGCCATTTCCAAGATAGCCCATCTTCTCGACAAAAGTATACCCTCTTCCATAAAATTTAGGAGAGGGTGTGAAGTTCTCATTGTGCATATACTTCTCTTCTCTATAAATCCAATCTCTAATAGCCACATCTTCTTTCTCATCTTGAATAGGCACTGATGATTGTACAAATGGGTCAAATAATGTCATAGCTAAAGAGGAAGGTTTCATCTCTTTTGAAGTTTTACCATAAGACCTAGGTGAAACTATTAATGCTACAAATGAGTTGAGTTGATATCCCCCTATGCCAAGGCCTATGGATTTGAACTTGTCTTTATATTTAGCTAAAGTTGCATCAAAATCATTTGCTGCTCTATTGAGGGGAACATGAGTACTTGCTGAAATCAACTTAATAGACAAAGTATTATCCCTAGGTATACAAACCTTTTTTCTATTGTAAGGGAACTTAACACACTGATGATAGGTAGATGGCATTGCTTGCATGTAATAAATCCATGGTCTACCAAGTAAAATATTGTACACAGGGGGTCCAACATCAACTATTTGGAATAAAATATCTATTTCAATAGGACCAACCCTAATAGGAAGGACAACCAACCCCTTCAAACTTCTCTCTGCCTCATCATAGACTTTAATAATAATCTTCCTTTTGATATCAATAACTTGTCTAGAATAACCTAATGTCTTTAATAGACTCAAAGAACAAATATTAGGCCCAACACCCCCATCTATCAACACTCACCTAACATGGGTTCTATGAATCATGACCTCAATATGAAGGGCAAGATTGTGCAAATGGCTCAAAGATTTATCATATTCCTCCCAAAAGGAAAGGTAATGAGCAATATGATTAACCAAGTTCTAGAATTGATCAACATCTAAATTTTCAAGCACATTTTCCATGTGAAAAGCATCCTCAAGGACTTTTTTTGTGTCAAAGACAACTCTAAAAGCTCAAAGATCAAATTTTGAGTGGGTTTCTTTGTAATTTATCAACAAGATTATAATTCAACCTAGGATTGAGCATTGGTTTTGAAGGAACATATTTGGATTGAACTTGTTTTGGATTACTTGGTTGGTTGGCACTTGAAGGAACTTATTTGGATAGCATAATTGTGTATGTCAAAATGAGGAGAGGGCTCTCCCTCATAAAGAAGAATAGACGATTAAGATTAAGAGGCAATAAGATTTAATCAAGGGTGGAGAAAGAATGACTCGTCATGTGAGACAAAATTCCACCAATGAGAAAAGATGAGAAAAATTAAATGGAATACCACTTAGAAATATGTGCATTTAAGTGTAGAGAAAATTAAAAAATACTTATTTAATTTTTATTTAATTTATTTCCTTTTTCAAGTGAGACCTTATTTAATTAAAAAGGAGCAAGTTCCTTTAGTTAAATAGGAAATATTTAATTAAATTAAAAGAGGGGTTTTTCTCTTAATTAATTAAATATGGATTAATTATTTAGTTAAAAGAGGTGTTGTCTTTTGATTAAATAAGACTTGGGATAAAATGATCAAACCTTTTAGGAGATAGTGAAATAATTAAATTAATTACAATTTGATCAAAGAAATTGATTTGAATTGATTTAATAGAATATTGCAAAACATTAATTGAAGAAATTTGATAAATTGAATTATGGGGAGCCATAGTCTAGCAACCATTTTAGGTTGCATACACCTATATTGGCTTTGCCCGATTTCAATAAGGTATTTCAAGTTGAATGTGATGCAAGTGGTAGTGCAATAGGAGTTGTATTGAGTCAAGAAGGTAAACCTGTTACTTTCTTTAGTAAGAAGTTGAATGATGCTAAAAGGAAGTATTATGTGTATGATCAAGAGTTTTATGCTATTGTTCAAGATTTGAAGAAGTGAAGACATTATTTTTTTCCTTAGGACTTTGTGTTTTCTATTGATCATAAAGATTTACAATACTTGGGAAGTCGACATAAATTGAACTAGAGACATACAAAGTGGGTTGAGTTTTGCAGAGTTCCACATTTGTGATTAAGCATAAGAGTGGAGTTAGTAATAGAGTTGTTGATGCATTGAGTAGAAGACATTCACTGTTGATTGAGATGAAGATTGAAGTTCTTGGTTTTTATGAGATGAAAGAGTTATATGATATTGATCTTGATTTTTCTAAGGCGTCGAGAGAGTGTAGAGCACCAAATCTAAGAGATCACATCAGTAAATATGATGAATATTTTATTCAAAAAGGTATGTTTTTCAAGGGTATTCAATTGTGTATCCCTAGAAGTTCTATGAGAGTTAATCTGATTAAGGAAAAACATAGTGGTGGGTTGGCTCGACATTGAGTTTGTTGAAGGAGAAGTATTATTGGCCATAGATGTAAAATGATGTTTGTAAATTTGTAAAGAGTTGTGGAGTGTCAAGTTGCAAACTAAGTAAGTAAGAATACTAGATTGTATACACCTATTTTTATTCTCGAGAAACCTTGGAGTGACATTAGTATGGATTTTGTTCTTGGATTGCCTAAAATAGCAAAGGGGTATGATTCTATATTTTTTTGTTGTGGATAGATTTTCTAAAATGGCTCATTTTATACCATGTAAGAAGACATTAGATGTTGAGCATGTTGCTGAAATTTTCTTCAAAGAGATTGTTATATTGCATGGATTACCAAGAAGTATTATTTATGATGGAGACAATAAGTTAGTTAGTTATTTTTGGAGAAATTTGTGGAAGAAAGTAGGTAGTGAGCTAAAGTTTAGTTCTACATTCTATCCACAATCTGATGGACAGATAGAGATTATGAATAGAAGCTTAGGTAATTTGATGAGATGCTTAGTTCAAGATGAAACACATAATTGGGAGATAGTATTGGCACAAGCTGAGTTTGCATCTAATAAGTCTATGAATAGAACTATAGGGAAGAAACCTTTTGAGATTGTTACTAGAATGAAGCCTAGAGGAGTATCAAATTTAAGGGATTTTACTAGTGAAGAGAAGAGAAGTGTTGCAAGAGAAAAATTTGTTAATTTTTGATGCAGGAGCATCCTAGGTGTAAGGGCAATCTTGCATTACCCAAAAAAAATTTATTTTCAGCCTTTTCTATTTTAATAAGAAGTAGTAGATAGGGTGGTTACTATTTATGGGAACTTACTATTCTTAGTAAGTTTTTCATATGAGCTCAAAATGTTCTCATTTTCTATAGGAAGGTTCATTTTAGAGTTGTAAGCCTACCATAAAAATCTCAAATAGTATCAGAGAAGTTATTGTGATTTTTTGGTGGAAAAATTTGCAGAAAAACCTTTAGGCTCACTGTTGGAGGTCTTAGAGTGCCCAAATGAGGTTCAAAAACTCAATGGAAGGTGGTAGCACCATTCTAAGCTTGTAGATCAGGAGCTGGTATTTCCAAAAAGTGGTTACAATAGCCAATTGAAACACAGCTTGTGATTTATGACCTTCGAAAGTTGGGCTACCGAAATTTATAAAATAATTTTTCAAAGATGTATTTGGTTGACTCTATGTGTATTGTTAGGTTCTTTCGGCCCTACGTATTAAGTTTAAGCATCTAGAACCTTCTTGGGTGGCATAAAACTACCTATTTAAGAAAGGTTGAAGATTGTCTAGGATAGTTCTAGGTGATAGTCCGCAGCACTATCTTGCGAATTTCTATAATGAAGGCACCCATTTGGGTTAGCATATTGTAATTGAGAATTGTGTAATTCCACATTTGCGATGATAATAAGAAGTCCATATTTTGTTTCTCACATTTTCTATTGTTTCTTTTTTTTTGTTATGAGTTTATGGTATTAAGGGGAATCCCCTACACCAATTCTATGGAGTCTTTGCATAAGGAAGTAAACCTAAAGTTGGAACAAAGTAATTAGAAGTATAAGGAGAATGCTAATAAGTCTAGAAGACATAATGTTTTTGAAATTGGAGATGAGGTAATGGTTCATTTGAAGAAATAAATATTTTTAGTTGGAACATATAGTAAGCTGAAGATGAAGAAGTTTGGACCTTGTGAGATCTTGAAGAAGTTTGACAGTGAAACTACTTAAGAAGTTGAGTTACCTAATGACATGGATATGTTTTATATATTCAATGTCGTTGATTTGTATAAGTATCATGAGTTAGATAATGAATTTTTTGTAGTTGATGATTATCCTAAGAAGCAAATTGAAGAGATTGAATAGATATTAGATTAGAGATTTGGTAAAAGCACAAGAGGAAAAGAGTACTATGAATATTTGGTAAAGTGGAAGAATAGACTAGTTGAAGATGCTACATGGATTTCTCAATCTAGGTTAGATCTAGCTTAGGTTGTAACACTTACATGATTCAGGAGAATCATTTCTTTCCACCTTGGTTGTCTGATGTAGGAGCATCCAAGGTTGACATGTTATCTTGCTCATTTGTGTTCATTCTGCCAGTTGTTGTCAAGTTACAGTCATTACCGATTTGCAACAATCATAGAGTGCCATTAATTTTGAAGTATAAGAAGAGTTGAAGTTATCACATGTCATGTTAACACTTGGGTTAGCACATTATCCCATCTCACTCTGTAATGTGTTTCATGTTCCATAATGTGTGTCGAGCTATCCTTCATGTGCTAAGTGTTCTTGTTGATTTTGAGTGTCATCATTTTGGATTTTTTTTTGCATTTTTGATGGGAACAAGCTTGCGGGATTAATTTTGAAAGTTTATGATTAGATTTTGTCTTGGGATGTGTGCAGACCATTGTTGGGTTGAACTTTCTATTTTGTAATGTTCTAAAATGTTTTTAAAGCCATTTTGGCAAGTATAAATAGGGTGTTTAGGCTTAGAGTTAGGATAGAATGGGAAGGTTTGGAAATTTTTTGGCATATGTGTCTGGAAGGTGTGAATTTGAAGTTGGATCTTGGATTTGGAATGTATTTGTATCTAGCTATAACCCAGAAGGCCTTACAACTAGGCACGTACAGTGATCATTTGATGATTCAATAAAAGAATATTGTTCTCTCTCTCTCTCTCTCTCTCTCTCTCTCTCTCTCTCTATGGTGCTATACTCTTTGTGTATTTTCTTCCATTGCGTTAACTCTGCAAGGTTGGTTAGGATTGCTAGCTGTGCCTTTGGCCCTAGTTATTCTTGCCCTCCTTGCATTAATCCACCATGGAACAATCCTTGACTTATTCTCCAAAATAAAACTTGAGGGATTTAATACTTCCACTATACTCCTGGTCTCCAAATCCATAGGTTTCCCTATTGATTCCTTCAAATTTGGAAAAATTATCCTAATTAGCCCTCCAAACTTCATTTTTATGCTATAACTCCAAATTTCCCTTAACAAGGTGGAAAGATAATTACCATTATGAATACCCTTTTGGGAGTACTTCAAAATTATAGAGGTTTCTAATTCTCAACTTGTTTGTACACCCCCAAATCTATATTTATGCCTACAATTAAGGGTTTCAAGGGTTTCATATCAACATCTCCTAGGGTCCGATGAAATTCATAAAAGATATTATCTTGGAAACTTCTCCTTCCATATATGGATTTTTCATACATCCCTCCTCCTTCTCAAACTCTCAGATTGAACTATCTAGCACATCAATCAATCAAAACCAACTTACAAGCATTGTGATCACTTAGTGATGCATTGATAGCTTGCCTAGGGCATCACTTAAAAAATAGAAACTATTTTTTCCAAATTTCTCCCTTTCTATGTACATTGTACAAGGAATCCACTTCCATATCCCTCAAGGCCATGATGATTCCATGATGAGAGTTCATGGGGGAGTCATTTTTCAAAAAATTGCCAAAATAGGAACAACAAGTAGTCAATTTACAAATGATTTTCAAACTACAAACAAAAAAACTTCTATGAACTTGTAATATGAATCAAAATGTGTTGTAATAATATGAATAGTTCCTAGAGGAAAGGTTGAGTTATGAAATAGAAAAGAAGTACAGAGATTAGTTGTGACAATGATATTATAGTGCATTGATTATCTACTTAAGGTTGCAAAGGATGGATACACTGATTAAGTTCAAAAGAACAAGTAAAATGAATTGAGTTTACCAAGATTAACAAATCTACATAGTAGGTTCCAAGAAAATTTAGTATAAGCCAAGAAAAAAATTAGTTGCAGTCGAGAAATGTCAAATTTCAGTGTATGTCGAGTGACATAGTGTAAGCCAAGTAAAGTTTAGTTGATGACAAGCACTAGTAAAATTTAGTTTGTACCAAGTGATTTGATAGTGGATATCGAACAACGTAGTATGTGTCAAGCATCAGAAGCAAGTTAATGCTGAGTGTCATCATTATGAGAAAGATCATGAATTTGATGGACCTAAGCTGACAAGTTTGATTTCTTTGATTATGTGAACCATGTGGACGATAAGCTTGATGAACTGGTGGAACAGAATTCAAGATAAACCATTTTGAGGGGAATTCAATGAAGATTAAAAGAGAATTTTCTAAAAGGGAATAAAATGCAAAGATTGGTAGTTTCATTGAATCCTACCTAATCCTTCCTAACCCTAAAATGGACGATGGAGGATGAATGATAGAAGATCTAATTTTTCTTTATAAGGTGATACAGGGCACGAAACAATAGTTGGTAGGTGCGAGAACCCAAATAAGACAAGAAATATAGGGTGTTGTTTCATATGGTGGCCAAATTATAGAGTTTTCAATTGACATATAAAGTAAGAAGACTTAACAGTATGAATGCTTGAAGGGTGAACAAGCTATTGAAGCTGAAATGTGTGGAAGCCAAGCAGAATGGAGGGCTAAAATAGAGTTTTGCAATCTACAAAGTGAGTTGTAAGTTGTTACTACATCAAGCCTTACTGTTACTCTCTAATCATTGTATCAGTCTGGGGTAAATCCTTGGATTAAGTTTGACCTAATAATCATTTGTAAATCCTTTAACATAGTGAGATTGCAAGTGAATGATCTAGTCCTTTGATAAGGCTCATTCCTAACAAGGTAATTGAAATCCTCTAATCAAGTCACATTTAACAGTGTGCATTGTAACATTTAACAAGGTTGGCCTTTCACAGGGCATCACTTTAGAAGAGTGAGAATTAGTAGCATGTTACTAGTGGGTTTTATCAAATTGGGTTTCCATGTAAAATCATTGTGTCAAATGTGTTATTGAATCTATTATGTTTCATGCTTACATTTATGAAAAGTTGATTTGAAAGTAACCTACAAGTTTAAGTGGTTGTTTGATCTAATGGATGCATGCACAATGAATATGTTATATGGATATGGGTTCACTAATCTATGAAAAGTTATATTTTTACATCTAGACCTTAGACAACTAATTCAGCCCCCACCCTCCACCCCCCCACTCTCAATTATTCTAAATAATTTCAATAATTGGTATTAGAGTCATCTTCTTAAGAGGACTAGTTTGAAGATACTAGAAGATAAATATCAAGATATCAAAAAGAGAGGTACCCAAGCTTAATAGAGACAACTTTACTGCATGGGAAAGTTTGTTGAAGTTATGCCTTGGAGGTCTTGGAGATCATGCACAATCTACCATCACCACAGAACATGTTGATCCTGTAGGAGCCCTAATTGTTGAAGATCTAAAAAAGAAGAAAGAACATAACCATACAATGTTGGAGATTGACTTTTCCCAAGTTATGCCATTTTGATGATATCAAGGGTTGTGATTGTGCAAAGAAAATTTGGGATGCTCTTCACACTATTTATGGAGGAGACACAAATATTCTAAGAACCAAATCTGAAAGTCTTAGAGGTAAGTTCAATGATATGAGAATGCAAGAAGGTGACAATGTTTCTAAATATTGCTCTAGGATAAAAGATGTTTTTAATGCAATAAGGGGATCCACTTGTAATATAGATGATGAGACTATACTAAGAAAAGTTTTGAGAACACTGTTTCACATTTATGCTATTAGAGTTTCTTCTATACAAGAAATGAGATATATACTAGATTCTAATATGACTCTTGAAGGTCTGATAGGTAGGCTCACTACTTTTGAGCTATCTAATTTTGATAATTTCAAATCTTACAATGTCAAATCTACTTTCAAAGTCAATCTTTCATTGAAGGAACCTAATGAGAAGAAAAATTAAAAGGTAAACTTTGTGTCTAGTGATAGTGATAGAAATGAGGAAGATGTAGAACAACTTGAAGCACTACTAGCAAGGATATTTGATAGAGAAAAAGGAAAATTCAAAGGTAAGTTACCTATCATACGTTTCAATTACAATGAGGTTTGTTATATTGCTACTAGATGTCTAGAGAAGAAGAATTATAGAGGTGGAGACAAATAAAAAGGTAGAATTTAGAAGAAGACAACAAACATTACAATGAAAAATGTAAGAAGTCTTGCTATACTAAACCAAAGATAGATCTGATGATCATGATGATGAAGTGGTGTATGTTGCAATGAAGGATAATTCTGATGATGATGAGGCAACTACATTGGTTTCTTGTGTAAACAAGAATGACAGATGGATTATTGTGTTCACATCACATGACTGGAGACAAAAGCAAGTTCATTATTTTAAATTATTATGATGGAAATAGAGTAAGGTTTAGTAATGATTCACCCTATCTAATGAAAGGAAAAGGTTCTATCAAACTCACAAAAAATATTTTATATGACAATGCTTATTATGTAGAAGGACTTAACTATAATTTATTGAGTGTGTCACAATTGAATAGTTCAGGTTGTAAGGTTGAGTTTGAAACAAGATTGCTAAAATATATGATATTGATAAAAACCAATTGGAAAAGGTGATCAAACTAGAGGTAATCTATTCTACCTTGATGTGGATAATGCCACTTGTTAAGTTGTAGAATTTGATGATGCATGGCTATGGCACAAGAGGTTATGTCATGCTAATTTTGATAACTTGGTCAACATTAGTAATATGAGAAGAGTCAAAGGTTTACCTAAGTTGAAAAAACCTAACAATATGATTTGCAAACAATATGAGTTAGCCAAAATGACAAAGTCAAGTTTTCAGAGTAAGACTCATACCTCTTGTAGCTTGAATAATTTTATGAGAGAGGGGGAGATTTAATTGAGTTAACTAATAGAGAGATGGAGATAAAATGAAATAATAATTTTTTTCTACTATTTTCATATTTTCTCTCTCCCCGTACTCCAACTTCTAGAGAGAAGTTCAGGGTTTGAGTTTAAGTTTCTTTCTTTTCTCAACAATCTTCTCTCCCCTTGTACTACCTCTCTGTACGTACTCAAAATTTTAGAGAGAAGTACGAGTCTGAGTTTGAGTTTTCCCTCTCACATTCACAATCTTCTCTCTTTGTGTACTAAAGTACTCTCTCTTTATGTACTCTACCTTTTTAACCTAATTCTAACCTAAACTTCCCAACAAAAAATCTAGCTATGAAGAACCAGCTATTGGGAATGAGAAGTAATAAAGAAATGGAGAGAGAACATTAAAACCCAGCCAAAGCATATAACTCCATTCAACCTCTTGGAAAACCATGGCATTCTAGAGAACCAAACAAGGCATGAGAACTATTTGGAAAGTGGACTTCAAATTATTTATAGGAATCTTGAAGATTGGGAATTGAAACTTAATTATTTCACATGAAATCCCAAGAAGTGGCATCTACATCTGTAGAATGGTGGGACATTCTACATGAAGAGAGTTGGGTTTGATTATGCAGTGTAAAACAATACTTGAAGTTCTTTATTTAAAAACAAAATAGACATGACATTCCTTGGGACCATAGACAAGGCACATGCACTATTTTTTTTTTTGTGACCTGTGGCCTAGCATTTTCTCCATTAGTAAAGTTGCTGATAAAAGAAAAAATTTAAAAGGGGTACTCCAATTTGATGGGTGATGACAACAAGAAATTATTAATCTTTTCCCACTCTTTATGCATGAGTTTGGTCATAGATGTGCAGCTCCTAGTATAGTATTGCCAAGTCAACTAGTTGCTTCTAGTTTACAAGTTCCCACCAAATGGAATCATAGACAAGCATATGAATTATTTAATTTGATATCATTAGATAATTGAAAGTTTGCAATGCATGGACAGATTATTGAATCATTGATTATAACTTTGTATTTTTATATTCAAAACAATCAGCTTGGAGATTCAATTCAAATGTATCCCAAATGATTTAATAATTGAATCAAACTCAACAATATCAATTTGTAACAAAGGTGTATCAGAGAAAAACAAGGCATGCCACACCTTTGGTAATAATTCTCCAGAAATGGCACTCAAACTATTTGATTAAATTCCTGTCTAAAGTAAGCCATTTCTAAGTCAATACACGCCTTAGACCAAACACGTGAGAAGACCAATGTGAAGACAATTTAGAGTAGATTTTATATTCCAAATGTTTGACACAATGTGTTGATGCATTGGAAGGTAGTAAAACATCTTTGAAGCTGGTCTGATGTTGAAATATTAATAGGAGGACTTAATTCCTTTGTGTCAAGAATTTAGAGAGATTTGAGAAGAGTGTGGGTTTTAGGCAATTCTCATTACTTCTAAAATATTTAGAAGAACCATTGGAGAGTCAATGCTCTTAAAAGGATAATTTGAAGTAATTTACATCTTCTTAACTTGCAATAGTTCAATGAAAATATCAAAGTGCATGGAAACTAATTGATAGAATGTCGAATCTAAGTATACCCACATTCATCTAGTAGAGCTATTGAATTGTTTGATGAAGTGCGATGGTCACATATGAAAAGTATTCATTGTTTACAAGAAGCAAATGCTCCAAAATGGTATTAGTAGGGGATAAAAAATGTCTTGTGAATACTCTAGATAAATATTGGATCCTTCAAGTGAAATAGAGATTCTGATAAAGTTTCATAATTGCCTAAAGAAAATGGAACACAGAGTTTGATACAAAGAAAAAAAAATATCGACTTCACATTTGACACTGCACTAGGACAAGGATTTGGTAAGTGATACTGTGAAGTACAAGTTCCAAGGTAAAGAGCTTCCTGTGATATTAAAATGCATGCTTACTAAGATATCAGATATAAAGATGGGACGTATGAAAGTTGTAGACTTCTAGAAAATGATGAGTAGAGAAGATAAATCACCCCTAGCACAACAAACATTAGAAAGTGGTCTAGCTCATGCAGGAGGACACCTACTTGTAGTTTAAAATGAAAAGTTGGTTTTAGAATGTATCAAGGAATATGATCAGAATTCTAGGGACATCAAGACCTCAGGAGGTAATGTCATGGCAAGGCTAGATCTAGTATCTATCTCCATCACATTCAGATTGCTAGTAAGAGAGGAATTCATAGAAATCTCTAAAGAAAGTGCCCAAGGATACTTCCATCAAAATAAGAAAACACGTATGAATTCCATTGCTAGGAGCTGGCTGGATCAACCTAGATGAGGACAGTCATAGTTTCCTAGAGTGTTGTGTAGGAATATCTTTAATGAAGACATTTTTGATATGATAATTCTTCTCAATAGAGTGGTGGGAAATTAGATAGCTCAATATTTTTAGGATTGGATATTTTTGTACATTAATACCATCACCACTAGAAAAAAATTTATAGATTGGGGAGAAAGGATTAGTGATGTCATTCATCACCAGTTAATAGGATTCAATGCAAGTCAAGGGTTTTACATGTCCTCATACCTAATGTACACACAATTGCTAGTATGAAGTCATGGATCGGTCTTAATCCTTATGGGGAGTATAGCTTAACCATGCAAATTTATAATTATTACCCCCAGTTGTAAATATAATAGAGTAATGCACACTTTCATAGGGTGAATGATGTTTTGTCTTTGCACACTACTAGGGAGCTATAGGGAGATATAGGACTCTAAATTTCCCTTGAAGTATCCAATCTCATCAGTACTTATGGTAGCTTCTTCATACAATACCCCTGATTCACTTACATTTGCATCAGAGGTTTTCAAGATTGTCCTCTCTTGTTGCCTCACTTTCTAGATGATAGGTTGGTACTTTTAGAAGTTTGCAGGCAAATTGGCCAGGTAAACAAAAAATACAGGAACAAAAGATCAATTCCTTTCCTAATCGGCATTGGACAGTACAATTACATTTCCTCTTTGGATGCTCAAAATAGCAAGAGATCCATGGTGAACATAACTTTACACTCTTTCCATAGTTGCTTCTCATTTGATGGCAGTGGGTATGTTAAAAATAACTTGGCACTTGGACCTAGCTATCTCCAATTCCCTACATAGGAAGATTGTTGGGAGAACTATGAAAATGACTTCAAAGTGATAAGAAGGGGCTGGATGAGATTCACAGTATAGCAAATTATTGATTACAAAATGAGATGGGATGTGATAGGCATAATAGAGGATGGTTCAGACTTGATTGATCCTTTCTTCTTTGAGCAGATACAATTATTAGAATTTCCATATATTAATTGGTCTCTACCAAAATTGAAAGACCTCAAGGAAAGGACTTTCTTTGTGATTCAACAAACTGAAAACTGGTTAAAGAATAAAGTCAAAGAAGTCATCGCTACTAAATAGGAAGAGGCAATGCAAAGAATAATAATAATTCTCAAGAAGGTACATTAGTTTCAGCCATTCCATCTTCTATCCCTACTTCCTTGGGCTCTTTACATAGCACACAATGGGGAGGTGATGGTGAAGATTCAGATAAAGGAGTTGATCAACTTTTAGCATGTGAACTCAATGCAGTCACTTGGAAGAAGAGATCAAAACCCAAGGAGAAGACTTTAAAACCAATTCAACAAATGATATATGAAGCTCCCAAAATGAACGCTTTACCATCATTTGTGGATGAGATGATTCAATCCATAGCATCTCCTGCATGCTCATTATCTCTTGAAAGCATAGAAGCAACTCAAGAGGAGCCAATTGTAGAAAAAGTACATAACTTGGATTTATCATCTATAGTCCTACAGGTTCCTTCAGTAATCAGCCCATCTACCAGTATTTCAACATGTTGGTTACAAAAAAATTTAGAGAGAAAGAAGAAAAAGATGATTCAATTAGAAGCACCAAATCTAGATGACATAGCTGATTTAATGCATAAAGGTGCAAAGATAAAGAAGACTAGAATAGATTCTAGATTGTTAGTGAATCCCACCTCAGGAAACTCATTTGTTTAAATTGCACAACCAATCATAGAGAAGGACATAAATGAGGCAAAAGAATATGATTTTAGCATCACTAAAGTGGATCTAGGCCGAACTACCCATGAGGGAAGAGAACACAATTTCCAAGTGTCAGCTGCTATCCTAATGGAATAGTCAAGCAGAGATAAGCAAGCTAAGAATCAACTCAAGTGCCAATTCTGAGTGCTTTCTTCATGCATCTGATTGATGGTTGTTGATTCCTTTCTAGATCCTAGCTCATCTACACAAATCATTGGAGATCCCAAGAAGATGTTTGATGAAGAAACCATTCAAGACATAGGAGAATTTCAAACCTATGGTAAGATGGTGAAAGCATGGGTAAAAATCATGAAAGAATGAGCATCAAGCTTATTTTAGGAGGTTAAAGTTGCATTTTCCAAAGCGTATCATAAACAACAAAACATTCAAAAGGAGTTAACAACGCTCAAGGAACAACAAAAATTTTGGAGAGAAATTGATGCTAACTTAGTAGAGATTAAAGGAATGGATAGCAATATAGTCAAATCACTAAATTTAATCACCAATGGAGAAGAAGATCAAATTGGCATATGGCTAGAAAAAATCAGATGGAAGAATGATAGCATGAATCAACAATTGGGTGAAGGAGAAAAATTCTTAAAATCATGCAAGTTACTGAAAAAGAAGGCCTTGGGGGATATACCAATGATCGTAGAAGGTATTCCTATTAGTGAACACACTCAAAATCTAGACATATCTTCCATTTTGGAATGCATAGAGGCAAAAACCAGCACTGAACTTGGAAGTAAACAAAGTTTAGATTCTAGTATTATGACAAGATTGAGCAGTCTCTTAGTGGCATTGGACTCCTATACTCAAAACTTGCCAAGTTATGTCATAGAGTTGGATGAAGTTAGAAAGAGACATCAACTATGCAAGCTGAAGATGTAGATTTTAATCATTATTAAAAACAAAAAAATTTCTCAGGTCATCAAATCATTTAGAGTGTACAAGGAAAACTTGACTTAGCTACTCACATCACCTATAGATCAAAGAGCAAGCTCAGGAAACATCAGTGATCATATTTAAAAGTTAAAAGTATGAGGTTGTCTTGGTTTTTGTTTATGTATTTTGTAAAAAGGGTCAACTTTAGAATTAACTTTATTTTTGGTCAATGACTTAACCTTTTCTAACTATAATTAAGAATTGAAAGTTAGAGTTGGTTACGAACTCTTTGGAGTAGCCCAAACTCTAACTTTTTGAGTAGTTATGAAATCAAAAGGTTAGTTATTCTAGAATAGCTATATATTCTTGAAGCTCAATGTAATAAGTGACTTTTTGGACTTGGAGATAGGGAACACTTTTGTTCTGATAACAAAATAATTTTTGGAAAGTGTGTACAATTATTCTTGTAATCAATCATTTCTTATGTTCTTGGTGCTAAGAAATAAAAGAAAGTACATTTGGTGTTCTCTTTCTATTGAATTTGAATTGTTTCAGTGTTTATTCATCCTATGAGTATTTTCATGGTATGGTGTGAGTATTCATGAATTGCTGAATTAGCATTGTGGCAGTGATAGCTCTCAAGAGTAGTTCTTGATTGCTTTCATTAACTATTTACATTGTTTTTATGGAAACATTGAATTCATGTCATGCATTTGCTATCAATGGTTTGCTTTTTATTTTTTAAGTTCTATTCATATTTATTGAAAAATCCAAAATTTTATCTTATGAGGGAGCTGCCCCTCTAAACATAAAGGAAGGCTAGATATCAAGGGTCTATCCAATTGTTGTGAACAGTTTGCCACATACACTCTGTTGGGCCATTTCTATGATGAAAAATCTATTTACCAACACCTCTAAAGGAATATTAGAGATTTTTCATACTAACTTGTGTGGACCAATTGATGTGAAAAGCTACAAAGGAGATAAGTATATTATGATATTTGTTGATTATTATTCTAGAATGATGTGATGCAGGAGCATCCAAAGGTATAAGGGCAATCCTGTGTCACCCAAAAAAATGTACTTAGACTTAGTTTCTATTTCATGTGTTTTCATTTTTGGACACCAATTTGGGTCAAATAAAGGTTCCAACTCTCACAGTTCAACTATCAGTGTGCTAGAAAATCTCAAAAAAATAGGAGCATGCAATTTGGCCATCATTTTGGTGTCTTAGAAGGTGTGAATTGGCCAGATGAATGTAATTTTGATTTAGAGCATTCCAGAAAAAGATTCAGGTCAAAAGGCCCCACGGTTTGAAAGTTATTGCAGTTTTTCGAGTTTTGGAGACCTCCTAAGAATTCTTCAAAGTCAAGTTAGGGGCATTAAATGACCTCAAAAAGGGCCAAAAAATGGAGGAAGAGTGAAGCTGGTCCATAAGGCTATAGAGTGCTTCGAGAGCTTTCTGAAAATGTAAACGGTTCGTCAATCAGAGCTACGGTTCAAAAGTTATGACTCCCAGAAGTTCGATTACCGTTTCTGGATTCTTCTAGATTTGCACCGACTTCTAACGCAGTTTCTGGAACCTTCTATTTGGTCAGTGGATGCGTAATAGCATTTTCTAGAATGTAATCCATGTCCTTAACCCTCTGGGGTCTATTTAAGGAGATTTATGGTATTGTAAAAGGCAGTTCGGAGTGGAGTTTGAGAGGAGGTACTGAAAGGAGAAATTATCTCCAAATTTATGCTATTGTAAGCTCTTAGGGCATGTTTTGAAGTTTATTTTCTCTGTACTATTTGTACTAGCTTATTTTCTTAGTTAATATAATTTCCCTTTTCGGTTGTGTCCATTTTTTTCTTGGGTTGTGTCCCCATCATGATGACAATTATGCTTCTAAAACAAAAATTTGATGTTTTCCAAATGTTTAAGTGGTACTTAGTAAATTTGAGAAGCAAACATGTAGAAGTCTAAAATGTTGAGATTTGATAGAGGATGAGAATTTACCTCAAATGAGTTTGAGATATTTTGTAATGATAGAGGAATCAAAAGACAAATATCTTCCCCTAGGAACCCTCCACAAAATAGAATTGTTGAAAGAAGGAATAGATCTGTAGTGGACTATGCTAAGACACTCATGATGGAGAAAAATGTTGCTTTGAAATAGTAGAGAGAAGTTGTAAGTATAGTTGTCTACACCTTGAATCTTGTACAAGTTGAGAAAGGTACTCATTCAAGACCTTTTGAAATATGGTATAGATACTCACCAAATGTAAAATATTTTAAGGTATTTGGAAGCAAATGTTATATTATCAAAGATTTCAAGAATGGTCAACCAGATGTAAAATGAAGAAGGTATATTCCTTGGCTATTCCACAAGAAGTAAAGCTTATAAGTGTTTAAATACTAACACTAACAAAGTTGTGGAAAGTGCAAATGTGAAATTTGATGAATATAAAGAAGTACATGAGGCTAAACCTTCGAAGGAACTAGAGGAATACAAATAATTTGTATTTTTTTATGAAGGCATGTCTACTAATGAAGATGTTATAAATTAGGTTTCAAATCAATAGCAAGTTTAAGACTATTGAGTCACATATTATGAATGTCGAGTTTCATTTAGAAACTGATATACATTCAAGTGCCAAGTTACAAAATGAACTTAAGGCATATTTTGATTTTGAGATTAGTGTACATGAAAAAGATGTTTAACTACCTGATAGAGATGTACATAGTGATTCAAAAGTTGAGATACCAAATAAGGAAAACAAAGCAAAATGAAGACTATCAAAGTATGTCAAGAGACATCACCTTGCTACACAAATCATTAGAGATAAAAATGCTAGACCAATGATAAGGAATCATTTGAGAAATGATACATTTTTTCTTAGCATGAATGAACATAAAATAGTGAAAGATTCATTAGAAGATGTGGACTAGAGTAAATACATGAAAGAAAAGATTGAGAAAATTGATAAAAATAAGACATGGACTCTAGTTCCTAGACTAGAACATAAAAATGTGATTGGCACCAAGTGGGTGTTCATAAACAAGTTAGCTTAAAATGGAGAAGTCAAAATGAATAAAGAAATATTATTTTGTAAAGGATATGAACAAGAAGAAGGGATAGACTATGGAGAAACATTTTCTCCTATTGCAAGATTGGAAGGAGTAAGAGCTTTGCTTGCTTACTCTGTATACAAAAGTTTCAAAATTTATCAAATGGATGTTAAGTTTGCATTTTTGAATAGTATATTGGAAGAAGTTTATATAGAATAGCCAGAAGGATTTGATGATGATAACAATAAAAACATGGTATGTAGACTACACAAAGTTTTATATGGTTTGAAGCAAGCACCAAGAGCATGGTATGAAAGGCTTCATAATTATCTTGTGAAGATTGGATTTGAGAGGACTGATGACAAAAAAAATCTATACTTGAAGAAAGAGAAAGGAAAAGGTATTTGACTATCTAAATTTTTTGTTGATGATATCATTTTTGGAGATCAAGATACTTTAGGTAAGGCTTTTTGCAAATTAAATGAAAGAAGAATTTGAAATGACTATGTTTGGAGAGATCAAGTTCTTTGTGGATTTGCATGTACATTAGATGAAATATGGTATATAAATTACTTAGCCAAAATATGTAAAGGAGATTCTTAAAAAATTTGGATTGGAGGATTCCAAGCCAAAAAGAACACCTATGGTAACAAGACATAAATTATCTAAGAATGATGATTCAACTAAGGTAAATCAAACATTGTATAGGTCTATGATTGGAAAATTGAAATATCTAGTACATTGCAAACCTGATATTACATTATCTGATGGGATAGTTGCAAGATTATAAACTAATCCCAAGGAGAATCACTTCAAGGTAGTTAAGAGGATAATGAGATATCTAAAAGGAACAAAAGACTATGATCTATACTATAAGAAAAATGAGAAATTTGAACTAAGAGTCTACACTAGTGCTGATTGGTTTGGAAATATTGATGACAGAAAGAGCACAAGTAGAGAAGAATTTTTCTTAGGAAAAAGGCTAGTTACTTGAACTAGCAAGAAACAAAATTGTATATCTCAATCTACTACTGAAGCTGAATATGTTGTTGCTATAGTAAATTGAACAAACATTGTATGGATCAAGTAGCTACTAAAAGGTATGAAAGAGGAAATCATTCAACCTATGATACTTTATAGTGATAATACAAGTGTTATAAATATATCAAAGATTCCTATGATGCATACAAAAACTAAGCACATTGCTATCAAGTATCATTACTTGAGAGAGTTAGTTCAAGGAAAAGAAGTGAAGATGGAATATGTTAACACAAAAGAGAAAATAGTTTATATCTTCATAATTTAAGCATTGCCTAAAGATGTTCATGAGTATCTAAGAGGTAAAATATGGGTAATACCCCTATCAAAGGTTATTTAAGAAGCATGAGAAGTGTCCTGCATCAAACGAGATGATTGACATATGTCACACATTGATGCAGTGCATCTTACTTTAGGAGTTTCCTAAAGTACTCAAAGAGTTGAAGCTACAAATAAATCACAAGCTAGGTGATAGAGGGAGAAAATGTTAATGTTCATATCTACATATTAAGATGACAATTCTTTGGCATTGTTATCAAAGAGGGAGAAAGAAAAAGAAAGGAAGAAATCCAACCAAGGGAGAAAGACAAAGAATGAAAATGAGGAATCCAACAATCCAGAAAAAAGAGATTATAGAAGATATAGGCAAAAAGAAATTCAAGGGAGTTAGAAGAAACATATTATATCTACTAAGAGGGATATATGAGAAATGATCAAGAGGGATTCATAAACATGAGTTGATTTTCTATTGATTAGAATAGAATTTTGTAACCTATTTAGAAGATGGAAATTGCTTATAAAGGGAGAGATTTTAATACAAGGAATTATTTTCTTTTTGGTATTATTGTTGGTTGTATTGATTAAGTTTGGATTTTCATCAATGCTAAAGAGGGAGGTTCTTGAAATAGATTGATACAAGTATGAAAATGTGTTTCAATCATTTTTTTGTCATTGATGTCAAACCTATCACTTGCTGGTTAGACAATTTCTTAGATGATTTGAGTATTATCATTTGTTTGAGTGATGAAGATGATTTAATCAACTGAGGTAACAATAGAACCTAGAGGAAAGGTTGAGTTATGATATGGAATAGAAGTACAAATATTAGTTGAGACAATGATATTATAGTGCACTAATCTACTTAAATTTGGAAAGGATGGATACACTGATTAAGTTTAGAAGAACAAGTAAAATGAATTAAGTCTGCCAAGCTTAAAAAATCTACATAGTAGATGCCCAACAAACTTAGTGTAAGACAAGAAAAAAATTAGTTGGAGCTGAGAAATGTCAAATTCAGTGTATGTCAATTGACATAGTGTAATCCAAGTAAATTTTAGTTGATGGTAAGCACCGGTAAACTTTAGTTAGTGCTAAGTGATTTGAGAGTAGGTGTCAAACAATGCAGTATGTGTCAAGCATCAGAAGCAAGTTAATGTTGAGTGTCAACATTATGAGAAAGATCATGAATTTGATGGATCTGAGCCAATAAGTTTGATTTCTTGGATTATGTGAACCATGTGGAAGATAAGCTTGATGAGTTTTTGTCTTCTTCACACATTTTTTCAAAATCTTTTTCTTCTTCACACATTTTCTCATATTTTTTCTATATATATATATATATATATATATATATATATATATATATATATATATATATATATATATATATTGTTACATGTACAACTTAAATTTTAATAGACACAAATAAAAACCATCATAGTTCAGCTCAGTTTGGGTGCGAGCTAGAGTAGATTGCAGATCCTTGCCCCCCCCCCGGGCTTGGATCTACTGATCCACCAACCCCATCGAGTAATCTACAATATTAGATATTAGACAAATACCTTTCCTCTAGCTAAATTATTCTATTCCCATCTAATCCTTCCTAACCCTAAAATATACGATGGAGGATGAATTATAGAAGATCTATTTTTTTTTGTAAGGGGATACAAGACATGAAACAATAGTTGGAATGTGCAAGAACCCAAATAAGAAAAGGAGTCTAGGGTGTTGTTTCATATGGTGGCTGAACTATAGAGTCTACACTTGGCATGTAAAGGAAGAGGAAATAAGGGTATGAAAGGTGAACAAGCTATTAGAGCTAAAGTGTATGGAATCCATGAAGAATGGAGGATTGAAATAGAGATTTATAATTTGCAAAGTGAGTTGTAAGTTATTATTAGATCAAGCCTTATTGTTACTCTCTAATCATTGTATCAGTCTAGGGTAAATCATTTGTATTAAGGTTGAACTAAGAGTCATTTGTAAGTCCTTTAACTAGGTGACATTCCAAGTGAATGATCTAAAGTCCTCTAATAAGGCTCACTCCTAATAGGGTGATTGAAATTCTTTAATCAAGTCACATTTTACAGTGTTCATTATAACCTTTAATAGGGTTGGCCTTTCACATGGCATCACTTCAAAAGAGTGAGAATTAGTAGCATGTTGTTGGTGGTTTTTCTCAAATTGGTTTTCAATGTAAAATCATTGTTTCAAATGTGTTATTGAATCTATTATGTTTCATGCTTACATTTCTACAAAGTTGATTTGACAATAACCTACAAGTCTAAGTGATTGTATGATCTAATGGATATGAGTTTACTAAACTATGAAAAGTTATATATATAAATTTGGACCTTGGATAATAAATAATTCCAATAAGACAAGGATCCAATATAGACATGAAGCTTTTAATCCATTAAAGCATTCATGCAATTCAAAAACACAAAACTGTCAATTCTGGAATAGTATTTTCATGGCTTTAGTTTCAAAATTCACTTACTACAACATAAAACCATTGGAATGGGTTTCATTATTGGTTTAATAGGTTCTCTCAAATGTTTTAGAGAGTTACCATAACTAATAACTCCATCCTTGTGCTATGCAACTTTCTTGTCAAATCTTGTCATGCAACATTTTAAAATTGCTGACAATTTTTTGCAACTCCTAGAAATTTTTTCATCTAATAATTGGAAACTTAAAAATAGGCCTATTATGGTCTAATTATGATGTATAAGCCTGATTTGGCCATCAGAACATCAACTTACCTGATTTGGAGGAATTTGGCTCAATTGACAACTTTTGCAACAATTGACATCTTTTTGACATCTTTCCCAACTTTGCATCAAATGACAAGAAATTATCTCCAACCTATACAAAAAGATGTAATAATTCCTTGTAAGAAAAATAAAATTTGAAACCAAAATTTTTGCAAACTTCTAGGGAATAACACCCATAACCCAAATCTTGCTTCCTAAAAACCTAAACACAAAGCAAGAAAAAAGATCTAGAATGAGTTGAGCCTTGTCAAATCCATATAGGAGAAAAATCACATGACCTTCTAAGGTAAAAATACACCCAATTGACTTGGCTAATTTTTTGACAAGCCAAAAACCAAAATGAGGAACTAGAACAAGGAGTTAGCCAAGGTGCTCATGCACCATACTCCCCTAAACACAAAGAGTTCACTCCATCATTGGATTGAGAAAGCTAGGGTGTATGCCCAACTTCTTGAAGTCTACTTCCTTGACCCAACTAGCCTTTGCATTATCTTTGTCATGTCACTTGACAAGGTGCTCCTAATAATTCTTTGTCCTAGTATTGTTGTGAACTCTTGAGTCAAGTACCTTTTCAATTGTCTTAGATGGTGTATGAGGTAGGATCATGTCTAATACCTCTTGAATGACTTCCCTAAGTCTATAATCAACATCTAGAGTAGGTCCTTTGTATTTAACCAAATCTATGACATTGAGAATTGGAGATAACTCTATATCTGTAGGAAGCTCCACCTTGTAGGCATTGTTGCAATACTTGCCCAGTATTTTGCAAAGTCCCATCCTTCTCATCTGAAGCTTATGAGGAATTCCCTTCTGTAACCATGGTTTTTTAGATGAGCCATCATAAGATCCCTAACTTGGAATTGTACATCTCTTTTTCTATCGTCCTCCTTATGCTTGAGTTTCTCAACATTTTTAGTTAAGGTCTTCCTCGCCATTTCATGGACTTCCCTCATGGAGTGGGAAAATTCCTCAACATTTCCACTACCTTTTGAACCATCTTTAATCTCCCTTAAATCAAACACCCATCTAGGATGCAATCCATAAATAATTTTAAATGGAATTTTACTAGTTGACTTGTCGACTATAGCATTATATGCATATTTACCTTGGCTAATGAGTTAATCCAAAACTTGTCCATATTCCTTTGTAAGGCACATTAGCAAGTTGCTTGGACTTCTATTTACTACCTTAGTTTGGCCATCTATGTGAGGATGATAGGAAGATCCAAAAGATAGATTTATGTCTAGTTTTTTCCACAAGGTCTTCCAAAAATGGCTCATGAACTTTGTGTGCCTATCTGAAACAATATTTAAGGGTAAGGATGGATTCTTACCACCTCCTTAAAGAAAAAATATAAAATTTGAAAAGCACTATAGATTATTTTGCAAGGGAGAAAATGTGCCATTTTACTAAATTTGTCTACTACAACATAAATATTATAAAACCCTTGCATGGTCCTTGGTAACCCTACCACAAAGTCTATACTTAAGTACTCCCATGGGTAGCCAAAAATTGGAAGGGGATGACAAAGGCCTACATTGGAAGAGGTACCTTTTTCCTTTTGGCATACCACACAAAATTCAACCTATTGTCTGAAATTCCTATTCATTTTAGGAAAAAGTAGAAACTAGTGACTGACTCTTGAGTCTTATTGACCCCAAAATAACCACTAAGTGCTCCATTCTATTTTTATTGAGTCAAATTTTCCCTCATTGATCCCCTAGGAACACATAGTTGACTCCACTTAAATAATAAATTATTTTACAAAGTGTACTAAAAAAAATCACCATGGAAATTAGTCTTGTACTCCTTACATACCTTGTAAATGTCTACAAAATCTTCATCATCAGGATATAGGTTCTTGATGCTATCAATACCAATGCTTTGCAACTAGAACCTCTTGTACTATTAGGAGTCTCCTACTCAATGCATTAACTACCTTGTTTTGCACTCCTTTCTCATGCTTGATGTTGAAAGTGTAAGCTTGTAGGTATTCCAACCACTTCATATGTTTGGTACTAAGCTTGTCTTGGTAGTTAAGGAAATTGAGGGCTTAATTATTTGAATACACCACAAACTCTTTTGAAAGAAGATAATACCTTCTCTTTCTTAGAGCTTGGACTAGAGAATATAACTCTAAGTCATAGGAAGAGTACTTCCTCTTTGCATCATTGAGCTTCTCACTATGAAAATCCATTGACCTTCCTTCCTTCTAGCATCACACTCCACTATGAAGAATTTGTCAAAACTAGGAAAAACAAGAATGGGATGAGTAGATATCCTCTTCTTAAGTATTTCAAACCCTTAATTTTCTTTAGGAGTCCAATGAAAATTTGTCTTCATTCCACCTTTGATGGTGTGTAACATAGGAGCACAAATAGCAGTAAAATGTTTGATGAACTTCCTATAATATTGGGCCAAGCCATGAAAACTTTTCACCTCTGTTGCAACTTTGGGAGTAGGCCAATTTAGGATGGCATCCACTTCACTTTGATCCATCTTGAGGTTCCCTTAAGGAAAAAATAAATCCAAGGTACACTAGCTCATGAAGTCACACTTCTTCAAATTTATCATTAGCTTTTCTTCATGTAATTTCTTGAAAACAATTTTCAAATGTTTAATACGATCCTATCTAGTTTTACTGAAAATCAATATGTCATCTAAGTAGACAACAAAAAACTTACCAATGTAGTCCTTTACTATCTCATTCATAAGCCTCATGAAACCTTAGGGATAATTTGAAAAACCAAATGACATTACAAGCCATTCATACAAACCTTCTATGATCTTGACGGTTTTTTTCCATTCAGCCCCTTCCCTTATCTCAATTTTTTGATAACCACCTTTTAGATCTATTTTGGTAAAGTACCTTACTTCCACTAAGAATTCCATTAGGCATTGAATCCTAGGTATTGGTAACCTACTATACCTAATGTAAATCCTATTAATGGATCTAGAATTAGTACAAAGTCTCCAACATTCCCCCTTTTTGGGTGCTAAAATAGTGGACACAACGCAGTGGCCTATACTTTTCCTAATTAGGCCTTGGTCTAAGAGTTTCTAGATTTTCTTAGCAATTTTGTCATTTTGTTGAGGGGTCATTTTATAGTAAGCTTTGTTGGGGAGGGCAGCTCCTAGAATAAATTCAATTTGATGGCTAATAGGTCTCTTGGGAGGTATTGTAGCAGGTTGTCCATCACTAACACTGTCCTTATACTCATCAATAATTTATTACACTTATTTAGGTAGCCCTATCTTCTTTTTTTCCTTGTCAACAACTTTTTGTTTAGGTTTCAACACTAAGGAAAACCCTACTCCTTCTCCCTCCTCCAAGGTCTTTAAGAAATACCTTTCACCAACCATAAGGATATTAGGACTTGAATATTTCACTTCTCCCTCTTCTATGAAGGATTGAATCTTGAATGTCACGCCATCTTTCTTAAAGGAGTACACATTTTTGTTTCCATCATGCATTGCTTGTCTATCAAACTACCATGGCCTTCCTAGTAGAAGATGGCATGCATCCATATGTAGAATGTAATATATTACCTTGTCCTTATACCTTCCTATTGAAAATTCCACCTATGCTTGTTCACTTACATGAACATGTTGTCCCTTGCTAAGCCATGTAACTTTATAGGGGTTGTTATGTGGGATTATTTTCATATTCAATTTTCTAGCTACCTCCTCTGATATAATATTATCTGTGGTACCCGAGCCTTAATAATATTATCCACTTTTTCCATCATCTTTCATTTCACCCTAAATAGTATTCTCCTTTGGTTTGGTTCATCTTTTATGGGTTCTTTAATGAATGTCCTTCTTATCATGAAATTACCTCCTCCTTCTAATTCTAAGGAAACTTCAGATGGCTTGCTACTATTATTATACTCTTCTTGTACATAATTGACACTTTTTAGACTCCCTTTTGAGGTAGAACCTTTCTCAGGGAATCTATATATAGGGTGACCAAACTGGTTGCAATGATAGCATTTTATAGTTGCAAAGTAGGATCTTCTACCTTGACTATTGCTTCTTCCCCTACTGAAACTTCCTCTATTTGAGTTCCCTTCTTACTTTTTAGTCAACTTAGTTTCCCCTTGGGACCTTGAATCTGAACCTCTACCACCATAACAAGTATGTGCAGGATCATAGTGTCCCAAAAATTGGTGATTTGAGAAATATGTAGTTCTAAAATACCTCAAAGCATCTCAAAATCTATTCCAAGTTTTTTCCCATCCATCCTAATACCAAACCAAAAAATTAATACCTTTATAAGGCATTATATCTTTGGATACCAACCTTACATGCTCAACTTTAAAAATGTCTAAAAAATGTGTTTTGACAATCTTCCCCAGAAATCATTTCAATATTCATGGATTGTAGAAATCTGTTTGCTTTGAATGTGTTTTTAGCTTGTTCTTGTCTGTATTTTACTCAAACATGTATTTGAAAACTTTTTTTCACCCAAATTTGATGAAACAAAAATGTTTTCTTAAGAATGTTCTTACCTTTCCACAAATGTAATTTCTATGAAATTACGAGTTCAGTAAGTAATTATTACTTATTTTCCAATGGAGTGACGTATAGTGTTGATTGACACACTAATTGAAAAACAATTATAACTTTCAAACCATACAACATTTTTTAAATCCGAAGGGTGCATCACATTCTATGTTTCTTCTACTATAAGGAAAAATAAATAATAAATAATTTTTTTTAGAGTTTTGAATTAGTTAAGGTTGTCAAACACAAGAGTTTTTAATATTTTAAAATACTATAGTAGAAAATTCATAATTAATTATTCATTTAGAATAAAAATACCCAAAAATATGCATCACATCAAGGCATGATTCTACTTATTATATCTAGAATCTTATTAAAAAATATTATCATTTGATTTTGATTAAGGTGGTCAGACATATGTCTACTTCTTATTTTTGTCCTAAATTTTTTGTACTATTGCATTAAATTTAAAAATGTTGACCAATAAATTTTTATTCTTTTTAAGATAATACCTAGTAGTTTAGAAACTAAATTAAATTTCCTTCAAATTATTTTGTCTCAGGTTTTTGATAGAAAGTTCATAACAATTTGAAAATTGCACATCAAATTGACATAACCTTGATTTGCTAATTTTTCGTTGCCACTTAAGGGCATTGTTTTGTTGACCATGATCCTGCATATACCTTAACCTCTTTCATTCCTCCCAACTCTTCCTATATGTTCGCCTTTGGAGTTGGTGTGTAACTTCTTTCTATTCTTCTTGTCCAATTTTAGTGCCAATTGGAAACACTTATGGATTGTTGTAGGCATCCAAAGACTAATTTATTCTTGTGTGTTCTACTTCAACCCACCTAGATACTTAAGAGCTTATTCTTCTTGGATTCCTCATCTTAAACAAAAATTCTAAAATTATTCACTATAAGTTGCCACATCCATATATTTTTTTTTTAAGCTTTGCATTTTCTTGTGCAATTGAATTTTATAATCTTTAAGTAGGTATTGTTCCTTACCTTAGCCACCATGGCTTTCCAATTTGCAATGGGTTTCTTTCCCATATTCTCCCTCTCTTCTTGGAGGTACTTCCACCATGTTATTTTTGATTAATTCACCTAGATTTGGCTACCTTAACCTTTTGTACTTTTGTAACACCTTCACACTCGAAGTGGTTTTCCATCCCTTCAATCGATTCCATCACAAGTTCAATGTCCATCTTTGCACCAAAAAAAGGGATTCCATCGAGGTATTTCCTACCCAATTCCTTGATGGATGTTTAGAAATGGTTCCTCAATCAATGGAGGGTTTAGTTCAAGAATGATGCCTTTCTCATCAATCTTTCCTTTTCCTATATCACTAGTTTCTCCATCTCGATCTTTATTCTTAGCTACCTCAGCAACTTCCTCCAATTTTATCTTCATCTCCTCTAGTGCTTTCTCTAGGAGCCTATTCCTTTCCTTTTTCTCCTTCATCTCCTTAGAAATTTCACCATGTCAATCTTCCCTACTAACTATTCACTATACAAAGGTATGCCACTATCACCAAATCTTTGGTAGCTCTAATACCAATATGATGTAAATTGGATTGCTTCTTAAGCTCTTTTCTTCTTTAAGGACTCACCTAGGGTTCTCTTATAGCCTAATAGGGTTCCCCTTTTTCACCCTAACCTCAAGAGAATTTCTATTTTATCCTCCAATATTGCCTATCTAGCTACACCAATATTTTACAACTTGCATCCACCATGGAGACACTCCAACTTGTTCTCCAGACTTTTTTCAAGAAGGGTCATTCTACCATCAACAAGGAGTGAGGGATTAAAATTGAGGGATATTATACTTCCACTATACTCTTGGTCTCCAAATCTATAGGTTTCCCTATTAATTCATTGAAATTTGGTAAAAAAGTCCTAAGTAGGCCTCTAAACTTGGGTTTTAGGCTATAACTCCAAATTTCTCTTAACCAGGTAGAAAAATAATTACCATTATGAATACCCTTTTGGGATTATTTCAAGATTTTAGAGGTTTCCAATTCTCAACTTCATACACCCCAATTCTATATGTATTCCTACAATTAAGGATTTTAAGGGTTTCATATCAGCATCTCTTAGGGTCTTCTAAAATCCCTAAAAAATATTGTCTTGGAAACTTCTCCTTCCATACATGGATTCCTCATACATCCCTAATCCTTATCCAACTCTTAGATTGAACTATCTAGCACATTCAATCTATCAAAACCAACTTACAAGCACTATGATCACCCAACCATACATTGAAATCTTGCCTAGGGCATCACTTGAAAAATAACAACTATTTTGTCTAGACTTCTCCTTTTTATGTACACTATACAAGGAATCCACTTCTATATCCCTCAATATTCCATAGTGAGTGTTCATGTAGTATAAAAAACTATAGAACATGATGATGAACTTACTATACATGCTGCTAATGAAGTTGTCAAAATTGTAGAACTGGATGCTTTACATACTGCTAATGTAGTCGACTTGGGAGTTGATGAAGAGGGCTATAGCTAGCCATTTTTCACAAAATTGCTAAAATAGGAACAACAAGCAGTCTATTTACAAATGATTTTCAAACTACAAAAAAAAATGCCTATAAAATTTTAATATGAATCAAAATATGTTGTAAAAATATGAACTACAAGGATCTAACACAAACAGGTTGCTTTCAATCCATTAAAGCATTTGCGCGATTCGAAAACACATAATTGTCAATTCTGGAAAAATATTTTTGTGGCTTTAGTTTCACAATTCACTTAATAAAAAATCCAACCCTTGGAATGGGTTTCCTTCACAACTTTATAGTTTTTCTTGAAGGTTTTAGACATTTACCATAACTAACAACTCCATCCTTGCACTATGCAACTTTCTTGTCAAATCTTGTCATGCAACTTTTCAAAATTGTTGACAACTTTTTGCAACTCCTAGCAACTTTTTTATCTAACACTTGGAAATTTCAAAATAGGCCTATTATGTTCTCTTTATGATGTCTAAGCCTGATTTGGACAATTTGGCTCAATTGATAACTTTTTCAACAACTGACATCTTTCTTAACTTTGCATCAAATGACAAGAAATGACCCCCAAACTATGAAATAACATGTAACACTATCTTAGAAGACAAATTAATCTCAAATCCAAACTTTTTCTAGACTTCTAGGGTATAAGACCCATAACCCAAATCTTTCTTCCTAAAAATCTAAATACAAAGCAAGCAAAAATATCTAGAATGGATTGAGCCTAGTCAAATCCATCTAGGAGAAAGCCTACATGACCTTCTAATGTCAAAACACACCCAACTAACTTGGATTAGGTTAGTACAAGCCAAAAAAAAAATGAGGAACTAGGACTAGGAGTTAACCTAGGTGCTCTTGCACCACAAAGATGATCAATAGAGAACATATACTTAGGCTTAACTAAGATTCAAAGAAGAAGATTAAGGAACTTATAGTTAAAGCCAAATTATACTAGTGTCAACCAAGTAAATTGTAGAAACCAAGAAAATTCATTGCCAACTAAGCGCTAGTAAAAGATAGAGCAATAAAGAAGTTGGATCAAGTGCCTATAAATGAACCAAGAAAATATAGTGTAAGCTAAGTGATAGAAGAAAGTATTCACCGAGTTATCTAGTGATGACAGAGGTTGAGGAGCACAATGTTGGCCAAGTGATAAAATTTTATAGTTTGTGTAGAAATATCAATCCCTAACCAACATAGTTGAATTCTTGGAATATGGAACGTGTGTTGAAGATAAGGATTGATGAGATGGAACATTTAATAAAAAGGAAGTCATGTTTGAGTGTTTCTATGCATGAATTCAAAAAGAATTTTGGAGAAGTTTCTAGAAAAAAAAGGAGGAAACAAAAAGATGGAAGGATTCAATGAATTTGACTTGACCCTACAATCAATAGTGGTGTTTAAGTGGCAAAAGATCAAAAGCTACATATTTAAAGATGCATAAGGGAAACCTAAAGAGATTGAGGCACATGTTGATGCTATTGATTGGAAAACTTGAGCAAGAGGCTGAGAAGAGTTTTGAATAGGGGAAGTGTGATTTCTTGAAGGTTTTCAAAAAAATTAGAGACAAAGATTATAATGGAGGCTAGTCAATGGATTAACATATGAGTTACATTATGATTTGTATTTGCAATGTGAGTTGTATTCATTTAGATAAAAATATTTTTATTTTCCAACCATTGTATTAGTTTGAAATCTTTTAATCAAGGTTGACCTAACAGTCATTTGTGAATCCTTTAATCAAGGTGACATTCTAATGGGATGTTCTTAAGTCCTCTAATAAGGCGACTCCTAATAGTGTGATTAAATCCTTTAATAGGGTCACACCTAACAATGTTTATTGTAACCTTTAGCAAGCTTCTATCCTAATAGAGCTCACTTCAAAAGAGTAAAAATATTGGTGATATGTTGCTGGTGGTTTTTCCCAAATTAGATTTCCATGTTAAATCCTGGTGTCATACTTTTGTGGATGTTATTTGAGCTTTTTTATTGTTCATGTTTTACATTTTGAAAGTTTGTTGTTTTTGGGAGAGTAAACTACAAATTTTGTGTTACTGATAAGTTGTTATAGAGATCAATCTACTTAATGTTTAGATCTAAGTTGGTTATCAATAATTTTTTATAGAGATCGAGCTACTTAATGTTTAGATCTAAAATTTTAATTGGTACATTTGGACCTGAGGATAATTGATTCATTCCCCCCCTTGCTTAGTTATTGTAAACTATTTTGACAAATACTGAAGTTTTTGCATAGCCATTTATCTTTTGCATCCATAATTTTTGTGGTTGCATGATTTTATGATTTTTGAAACATCATTTGGTTTTTCATTAGTTCCTTTTATGATTGCATTAATAGATTTAAAGACATACTAGTCTTGATTTGATTGGTTTCCTTCCTAATCCCTTTGAAAATGTAAATTGTATATGCATTGTTACTATGACTTATGTCCGTTTAGGGATTTGATTTTCAAAAAAATTATTTAATTTCTTGTTACCCTATCTGATAATTTTATTTTTTAACACATGGTTAGAATAGGAATTCATATAGTTGCATTGTTAGAAAACTTGCATTCATCATAAAATCTGAAAATACAAAAAAAAAATTGATATATGGTCATGTTTTTTTCCAGCTCTACAAACTTTACAAAAAACACTAAAGGCCTCTAGGATACCCACCCCTACTTTCCTATAGAATGGAAGTGAAACCATAAGGACTTCTATATCTAGTGAAGTCCGATCTCTTTTCCTTCCACCTGTTGGGCTCTAGTCCAAAAGAGCATCTAACTATGACCATCAGATGGCTAGTTGAGCATGCTTCTACCACATTTTATTTCTTGCTCCAGGGTCCTTCCAAGTTTCTTTTGGAGTAGGGTGTAGTTCACCATCCCTCACTCCCAATAGGACCCTCATGTAAATTTAAATATTTATCTTCAATTGAGCTACTCAATTGGTTGAAAAACAACAACTATCTGGAACATTGGAGTTAATATTCAATCAAATTTTTAAGAGAAATATTTTCAAAAAAAAAATTCATTGACATCATGCAAAATGACTACTCAACAATAATATTATTGTGAGAGGAGAGATTACCAAAAAAAAAGAAACTTTTTGAGAAGTTGTTCATAAACATAGAGAAAATTGAGAACACATTATAGTGCAAAGACCTATTGGAGATAAGACAATAATTGAACATGTTGAAGGGGAATCATAGAAAGGATCTAAAATGACAGATAAAAAGAACTTGTGAATCAACAATAGAGTCAACATGCAGATCATAACAATCAAGTAACAAATCAATTTGAACAACCTAGATATCAAAGGATACAATTCAATGAAAGATACTTTGCAAGAAATCAATGTGGACACATGAAGAAGTACCACACAGATAAGCACTATGAACCCATTTATGGTTATTATTATAATGCCTCTATTTATGGACATAGATCTAGTGAATGTAGAAAACCTAATTAGAGATCAAATATGAGAATGCATGAAAGGACTAACAATGCAACCAGTAGACCCATGGGAATGAGTAAATTCACTCTATATATGTGCTTTAATTGGGTTAATGTTTAAATATATTTTTAGAAGGTGTCTTAACATTAATACCTTTTGTCACTCTTTTAATCATATCTTTAGCCTGGTAGCTTCAATTTACATGTCATTATAGACATTGGAATTGTCATTTAGTCAACTTTATATTTGAGTAACTTAGAAAATGGGTTTGAGTTTATCTCAAATGGCTTTCAAAGATGCTTGTCATCACATTCTACATTTAGTTTGATGTGGTAGACATGATTCCCTATTTCACCTTTTCTAAATGAGAAAGCCAAAATAGGAGGGTATATAGCTACTCATGAACTTCATCACCTTTCTCTAGTAAGTCCTAGTGATTTTTATTATCACTAATTCATATTTTACAGAATACAATTCTAATATTTCTTGTAAGTGTTACACATGTGGACTTGGTTATATCATTTTTCAAAAATATACTTATGATTATCTTACTTTAGCTTGCACGTACATGTAGCATCATATACCAATAAAGTGGGGCATAAATGTATCATCTTAAAATAGAAACACATCTATGTATGACCTTTTAGTTTCTCTTTAGTGTGTTTACACTTTACAATTATGCTTGGAGCACACACTTTCCCTTTTTCTCTCTTTCTCGAGAAACTGAGGTAGGACCTAATAGGTTCTCCTTGATTCCCCTTTTTCTCACACATGGGATGAGGTATGATCTAATTTCTAAGAATCTACCTCTTTCGAGGCATTATTTTACATATCTAACCTCAAATTATCAAACCCCAATGCACATTACACCTGAAACTTCCACAGTTCTCAATGTGGGAACAAAAAACCAGAAAGTTGGCTTCTTGGAGAATAGGTTGACCAAGTCGACCTATTTCAATAAGAGGTTGAATTTAGGTAAACCAAGCCATCAACCTATTCCTAGAGGGTCTAGTGATTACATGACTGGACCTATTTAATTTTTTTGGTTAATTCTCACCCTCTACAATCGACATTTGTGGGGGTAATTTTAGAATTTCATTATAAAATGAAATCAAACACCACATTTTCAAATGAAATAAGGATAGGAGTGGTACAAATGTGAAACCTAATCTATAATATAATAATTTTAAGGTAGAAGAAAAGGCTAATTTCTTGTTCTTTTATTGCAAAGCGAGGTCTTCATTCACAATCATGCATTCAAACCATTATACAACACCATGTATACACAAGGGGATCATGAATATGGTTAGAGTACTTTAGCCTTAGGCGCTTGGTATGATTTCTATACTATATTCAAATCTAATCTTTTTATCTTCACATCTTGCGTACAATAATATGCACATGCACATTTACATGTTAGGGTTTCACTCATAGAGTAAATTCTAAGCATTTGATCTCTTTTGCATTCTAGATCTATAATCTAGGATACAAAAACACAACATACACACACAAATTTTTTTAAAAAAACTATTCATGGAGGTGGAAACACCAAAATGAGGGGTTGACAAAGGAAAACCCTTAATAACCACCCACACACACCATATCTATAATAGATTTGCATGATATTAATTCAAAGACTTAGAATTTGAAAATACATCTCACGACCTTTCCAAAAAAGTTAGGTTGACCTAGCTACAGTGCCTTGAGAACACAATGACTTCATCCTCAAGGTTAACCTATTCTTGAGACCTTGATAGAAAAATCACTTTCTAGGTCTTCTATTTCATTCAAGGATACACATATAGATTTTTAGTAACAGGTCTAGATCTGCTATGTTTAGAAGGAAAAAAAAACACTCCTTCTTACATATTTTTATGTAATTAAGTTCTCCATCATTTTTTTTACTTTTTAATTATATATATATGTATGTTACAATATATAATTTAGAATGTTTGTGTAAATATGGTGTCTTTAATTATCTTGCATTATTGCTTCTCACATTAGATATAGTCAATCAAATAACATTGCATGAAAAAGGCCTTGCTTGTATACTTTCTTGATAAAACTTTGATTTTCATTGGCATCACTTTATCACATGGGTTTTCTAATCTAACCTTGGTCTTATTGAGAGTTATTCTTGGAAGCCCTTCTTTCTCTTATAGTGAATGTCTTAGGTAGAAAGTGTTAAACCTGTTTCACTTAGTTTGCATTATCATATTCATTGATGTCATTTTCCATATGAACATTAACTTATTTAGAAAAATTCCATAAAAGTATATAATTTATAGTTAACTAATTAAAAAATCCATAAAAATAGTTGTCTTGAAATAGTTATTCATGGGAATCCATTTTGGTCATTGAAACATGAAATGATTGTCTCTCGTTGCATTTTTAGTAACTAAGGTGCTTACACATCACCCAAATGGATAGGTAGATTAAGATCTCTCCAAAATTTGCAAATATATTTTCTCCAAATGCAAATGAAAATATCAAATTTTTGATCTCTATGAACACTCCAAGCATTGTACTATTAATATGAAAATGTGTTAAGGATAAAGGATGTTGGCAAGATAAGTGAGCTTGATTAAATAACATTGAAAGTTTAGCATACATCTCATCTAAAGAAGATAGAAGAAGGAATTCTTTCACCCTTGAACAAGATGCAAAGGCTATGAGTTGAATACAAAATTTACAGAAGGCGAGGTGAATCAAAGTTGGGTCTTCCCTAATTTCTAGAGAGAGTAAGTGTTGTGAAAGATATAGAACATTTCACACAATTTTATTTTGCAATGCTAAATTGGATATGTTGTTTGGAATATCTCACATATATCCATTTAAAAAATTCCATTGAAGTAATTATCATCCAAAATTTCAAATAATGTACAATACAATAAGTTTGAAGTTGTGTGGGAATAATAGGTGTAAAGAATTTCCAAAGGATTTTGGAAATGTAGAAGGTTTTTGAATATCTGCTTCTTTGAAATATGTTAATTTTTTGATTTGGAGGAGTTTCTTGAAATGAAAGATGGAATGATGGTATGCCTTGGGAATTTAGGGATAATATGGAGCACATAGGTAAATAAAGTGAGGGAAGCATTAGAGCCATTGAAAAGAGTCAAGGAAATCAATCTTAAATACTCAAGGCGAATTAAGAAAGAGCATCAAGGAAGAGGGAATATATTGGAAAAAAATTTGAAGAAATTAATCTTTAGATAGCTATTATTGATCAAAAGTAAATAATAGTATTTTTTTTATTAATTATATAAGTGGAGTTTTCACATATATAGATTTATTAAGATTTAGATAGTTGTTCAATATTTGCTCAAGATTTGTTCGTTAGAAATTTATCTTGCATTTTTATTGATAATTTTATGAATGTTAACAAATACTTTTATTTTTTTTTAAATATTTATTTTAAAAATCTATAATATTTTTAATATAATTTATTATTAGATAAAATTAATTTAAATATAAATAAATAATATAATATTTTTAGTTTTCTAAGGATTGTTGCAAATGTAATAGCACTACCATATTTTTTTGGTATTTTTTTCCAATTTGCAACAATCTCTTATTTATATTGATAATAAATCAAGAGGAGACATGTCCCTTCATGGGACATATATATTCACTACAATGATAACAACATAATTATATATAATATCTCATATATATAATTTATTATTTAAATAATTGCACACACAAATATGTGTGTGTGTGTGTGTGTGTGTGTGTGTGTGTGTGTGTGTGTGTGTGTGTGTGTGTGTAACTTCAGTTTAGTCTCAAAATTTATCCAACTAAAGCTACCAAACATCAACGCTCCCTCTTTGTTAGGGAGGATAAACACAAGACATATATTACACTATTGGTAATATTAAGAATGAAAAATTCTAAGGATATCTTTGATCAAAATATATCCATCATTTTGATATCACATTTGATATCAAGATTATTGGTCTTCCAAAATATCAACACATGATATTCAACAAATACTCTAGGTAAAATTTTCACATCACATTTGATATCATTAGTATTGGTTTTCCACAATATCAACATTTGATATTCATCAAGTAACTCAAAAGTTTTGATAACATCTAATATCATGAGTATTACTATCCAAGAATATCAACATTCAATATTCATCAAGTACTTTTTGAGTATTGGCCTTCCAGAATATCAAGTTGCATGATATTCACCAAAGTACTTTGTGTAATGGTCCTCCAGAACATCATATTCATCAATGTACACATGCATTCTCATAATTCTTACCATATTAACACCCACCATGCAAAGTATAATCTATCATGATTTGCATAGACATCGTAAGATATCCATCATAACAGAAAATTAATTTATTGGAAGATCGTTGCCTTTTAATAAATCTTGCAAATACAAGTGACATTATTTTTAATTTGTCACTTTCTAATGATGTACACATGGGATAGGCCCATTAAAATAATTTAGTCATGAGGTATATTCATGAGTTACAATTTGCTTAGCTACTACAATTTATTGATCACTGGAGAATCCATCTCAATATGTAGTTTACTCCCTCTAAATCAATATGAACAAGATCACCGAAAGTTGACTGAATTATATCCTCTATCTTCTCCCTCTCTTTTAAGGTTATCTCATAAAAAATTCTAGGCTTCCTCTGATCTCAATCTCCCTCTTCATGCAATACAAATCTCGAAGGAATAAGACCAATACAACTGCTTGTATAGAAATATAAGGGAGAGACTACAACGCTTTGATAAATAAAATACTCAAGGATAATAAATACTCATTTGTACATGAATATCCTTTTATTTAATATTTCATTCTATTGGAAATTTATTTGAGAATGATCCCAACTATTTCAATATAACAAATATCTAATTGAAATATACACAATGAAGATATATGCATATGTTTTATTTTCTATAGATATACTTGAATCAATATTCTAAATATATTATTATTTTCCTATAGGATCAATATAATGTTCTTCTATCTATAACTAAGGATGTAAGTATTGTCCATATACCCTTTTAACTTTTATGTTTGATGTCATAATTCATAATGGCTAACTTTATTAACATACATTTTTTGACGTTATGGCAGGATTATAGAAAGAAATCACATTACGACTAAGGCTAGATCTTTAAGGTATTACATGTGGATTTCTTACACTCCTTGCAATGATACTTTAAACTGATTAATACATTCTAGAATTCACAGTCTTGTGAAGCATAAGAAAGATAGCTTTTTTTACCATTGGTTACTTTATTTCTAGGTCCACCTTCACAATTTTATGGGTGCAAATGAGAATTATTGAGATTGACGAAAGGTATATCATTGATGAAGCTACTCACATGGGTGGGGAATCTAATAGGTTGGAGCCCACTAAAATGGAGGATTTCTCCAAAAGATAGGCCACTTGGATTTTGCTGAGGGAAGGAGGGTTCGTCCCCTACATGTAGGCTATGGTGGGCTATGACGAGAACTGTTCGCAATAATTTGTTGCTAGCTGGAAGGATAGGTGTGCGACCATAAATAGAATTATGTTACAAGTGAATGAGGAATCTATTGCCATGGCAAAGGGACTAGAGAAGAAGGTTACGAAGGTGGTGGATGATGCAAGTATGACTAGTATCTTCAGAGGCAATAAGGCCTCAAACCATTACCATAGTGGTTTTAGGAGAGATAAACTACTAGAACCTTGGGACGATGTTTTTTTGATGATCATGAAATACCTAACATTGGAAGGAAGATAAAATGTGTATTACTTTCATCACTTCCCACTTCTTAACCATTTTTCTAATAGGGAGCTTGTTTGGATTCCTTTATTTTTAATGTACACACTCGAAGATATTGTTATAGATATTAGAGAAGAAAGAAGGAAAGGGGCCAAATTCAATATCCTTCACCAAGGGCTCATGTTTTTCCTTTTCCAATTTCACTTTGCCTTTTTCCTATCATGCGTGATTGCAATTGACAATCCCCTCCTTTGTGGGGCTCCCCTTCACTTGGAATTTACAAGTGGTAGTTATGCCCCCACCCCTTAGCTTGCCCCTAGCCAAACCTCTATTAAGGGTAGGAAGAACAAGATGGCCCTAGAATTGACTGCTAATGAGAGAATTAAAATGGATAATAGGGTGGAGGTGGAAATAAGGAATTTAGATGAGGAATTTGGTGGGGGTAGAAGGTTGGGAATAATTGCTGAGGCCTATGGAAGATTTAAGCAACTAGCTTGTTGCTCTTAGGAGGAGGAGGAGGATGACACTAAGTTTGAGGAGAGTGACAAGAACTTGGGGGACGACCATGAGAAGGGCAAAGATGAAATGGATAGGAGGTGGAGAAATGGGATGATACCATGGATGGTACTTGAGATTTTGACATGTACAATCCTATCAATAATCCCTCCCTTGACCCCACCCATGTCTTTGCTACCATCATCTAGCCTCCAACTGAAAACCAAGAAAACTCCAAAGCCATGATTGAATCCCTTGACACCATCTCCTCCCCAGTCAAAAAAATGGTTTGGTAAACCTAAAGGTCCCAACTTACAATCTTGTGTTGTAGGATAGTAGCAAAACTCTAGTGAACATCAAGGCTTTAAAGTTGGGAATAGAGGAAAAGGGAGAGGTTACCCATAAGGATCTCTAGGAGCTCAAAGACAGGTGCAATGCTATGGAAGAGGGCTTCTCTCTCTTCTCAAAGTTCACCCTTAAGGTGACTCATGTGGATGCCACTACTCTTCAACTATTGGCTAATGAGTTGGAGGAGGATGACCTAGAGAAGAAGGACTTAGAGCTTCTCTATGGCTTCCTTGCTAAAGATTGGGCCAAGGTGCTGCTGGCTGGAAAAGGAAAGGAAAAAAATATCACTTAGTGGCCTTTTGTTTTCTTCTATGTTTAGTACTCTACTAGTTTACACTCTCCATCCTTTGGTGATAGTTTTTTTTTTTTTTGGTTAAACTTAGTTATGGGGTATAGGTGGTATGATGCGATGACCACCTATATGCTTTTTGTTAAATTGTTAAACTCTATTGGTCCTAAGGGTTGGATCCCTATTACTATTAATTACCATTATTCTACTACTCTCTTTTTTAATGTAAATCGTTAAGTGTGTTGTGTGTGGTTGTCTGCTAGTTGTTGGTTGTGCCACAAATTTGTAATGGGCCAACCCCTAGTTTTGGTTACTTTTGTATCAAAAACATACATTTTTCATAACACTATAATCAAATGTTAAATAACAAGTTATTTACTCTAAATATGAAACAATTATAATACATATCTTATATAATCTACAAATCTAATTTTCTTGTATTAGAAATTGTCGATCAAGAATATGAATAGTAATATATTTCAAAAACTTGATAAATTTCATTCCCTTTTCCTTTAAATTTTTTTGATTCATTACTATCCATAGTAGGATCTACTTCCATGGAAAATAAGTTTGAGAATCCATTCGAGAAAGTAGGCATTTTGGAACTAATCACTCAAATTATGAGTAGGATCTCTTGAAATAATAAAGACTGAAGTGCACACATTGGAAAGTTGAATTCCAAGCATTGAACTATAAGTGGTCTTTCCCACGCCACCTTTATCTCTCAAAAAAATCCATTTTATCTGGTCTTTTTTTATTATATTCCATAGGCATGCCTCAGAGTGATCCCAAAATCGAGAGAAGAAATTATAGACAATGTATATAATGAGGGAAATTCATGATATTTTTCTTTTGAAATGATCAAGTTTACATGAATCCCATAGATTGTTGTCTCTATCAAATTATGACTGATGTTTGTTAGATTTTGAATAGACGTTGTGTAGTTTAGAAGCCTTGAAATTTCAACTTTGTCTTGGCAAATTATTTGGTGCTCCCCTTGGGATTTGTGGCAAGGGCTTAATCGGCTCCTATGTACTATAAGTTGAGTAGTTGTATTGGGCACTAATATATTTGTATTTTGGTGCAACAAAAACCCCACTCTAATAAGTGGTACTGGACCATAGTCATAGGTTTGAATCTTCAAATCCTTGGCCAATGTTGAGGGGAAGATTGTTGGAAAAATATTCAATGCTTCCCTTAGGATTCATGACAAGGCCTTAATCACCTCCTACATACTACAAGTTGAGTTGTTGCATTGGGCACTAATAGATCAGTCTTTTGGTGTAATGACAACCACACTCTAACACTTTGAACATGTCACTTGTGTCAATATGTTCATTATAAATTAAATACAAATGACATGGGATCTTGTGTTTGTATTTCACCAATATCCACTAATGGCATGGGCCCATAACCTTGATACCAATTGTATTTTAAACATGCCAACATCCTCTATCACTATAGTTTTTCCTACCTTTGTGCTTTTGCAACACTATAAACACTCGTCCTCTACTCATTCATGGCCTTGTTGTGGAAAAAGATCACCCAAAAGAAGGTAACACTAACTGCAAACATAAGCTAATTTGATTGGCTATTCAAAATTCCACACTGATGGAGTATCATGTTTGGTAAAGATGACGATGCAGATAGCAATATCCTCATTTGCCTACTTTAGGTTCCTGTTGATACACTCTCTCTTTTCCATGTTTATCTCATCATTATTCACTATTTGTAAAAGATTAATTTTGTCATAGTCATGAATCTTCTTGTATATTAGGCAAGTATTTTGTACATTTGTAGTTTACTCTAATACCATGATGGTTTTCTAATGATCGCTGCAAATCCAATAGCACTTCCCTATTATTTTGTTTTGTGCTTTCCAATTTGCAGAAATCTCTTATCCATGTCAATAATAAATTAAGATGAGACATGTCCCTTCATGGGGAATTCTTATTCACTGAAATGATAATGACATAATTATATATAATATCTCTCATATTCAATTTATTATTTAATTAACTACACACAAATACATACATACATACATACATACATACATACATACATACATACATATATATATATATATATATACATATACATACATACATACATACATATATATATATATATATACATATACATACATACATACATATATATATATACATATACATACATACATACATACATATATATATATATATATATATATATATATATATATATATATATATATATATATATATATATATATATATATATATATATATATATATATATCTGTGTGTGTGTGTGTGTGTGTGTGTGTGTGTGACATATATGTAACTTCACTTTAGTCTCAAAGTTTACCCAACTGAAGCTACCAAACATCAACAAATATTAAATAAAAAATAATTATTCAATTTTTTGACTAATTTATTTTGTGATAAACTATTTTAAACACGTTATTTACTTTTATTTGAAATTGTGATTTTGATGGACATCTCAATGTGTCCTTATTAAATAAATTAATTTAAGAAAGATTGAAAAAATGAAAAATGATATCACTCATTTTATTAGGTATAAAAAGCATAGTTATAAATATATTATTTTAAATATTTTATAATATAAGATGATAATATTATATTTATAAATACTTATTTAATATTTATTTATATCTGTGTGTATGTGTATAATATATATTATCTTATATATACTCTATATTTTTATATTAAAGGTGAATGATAAAAAAATCAACATCTCCATACACCTCGACGTATTTTAAATATAGAGTGTATATTAGTTAGTAGCAGGTAGCATGTCTAAATTTAGCGATCATGTTTACAAGCATGTTGGTAATTAGATTTATCACTATGATTTTTTCTCTGAAACTGACCCTGTTTATTATGTAAATAGTGATAATTGTGCCAACAGTTGAAGAGATTGCAACTGATCACTATCAGATTGCAATCTTCTTATGTATTTGAGAGGGACAACTTCATCATAAGATGGGTGTATTTGTGATTTTTGTATACTTTTCACCTAAAAGTATGAAAGGATAGAACATTAAACTAAATAAGATTAATAATAGAAATACAAAAGGCATACATATGAACAATGAATGGGATTCCACAATGGATAACTATTTATATAGAGATTCCAAGAAGATAAATTTAATAATGACAAAACATGAATAAAAGACCTTGACATACAAAAAAAGTATTATTTTGATATATTCATAACAAGATACCATGGAATGAATATGTTTTCCAAATAGGAGAACTATCAGATTGCATCAGTATGAAAGACATCAGTAACTCATACAAGAAGAAAGTGATTTAACAAGCAAAGCAAACATTCAAGACATATGACTGAAAGAGTTTTTTGTTATTTTCTTGAAAATATACAAGTTCAATAAGACCCAATGCATAATGCAAATCTTAAAGTCTCTTTACAAAATTCTCCAACATTTCCCCTTTATAAAGTTCCCCACTCTACATTACAAATAGCATAGTATGAAGAAGAATCTACTTCTACCAATGGTCAAAGTCAAGGTGTACAGACTACTACATGGGAAGAGACTCAAGTTGAAGAGTCAAGTGAAAGTGATAATGAAAATTCAAAGAAATTTAGAAGCATCCAATAAATTTATCAAGAAGGTCCTAGACATATATTTGCTAACTATGCTCTTATGACAAAGGTGATGTAGGTGGACACTCCAAGCACATATGAAGAAGAAAAAGGAAAAGATGAATGGGAAACAACTATGCAAGAAATAAAATTATTTGATAAAGAATGGAATGTGGGAACTAATAACACTTCCAAAAGGAAAAAATATGGTTGGTTGCAAGTGGACCTATAAAACCAAGTTCACATTGGATGGAGTTATTGAAAAATACAAAGCAAGGTTAGTAGCTAAAGGTTTCTCACAAGAAGGCATGGACTATACTGAAACCTTTGCTTCAGTAGCTAAGATGACCTCCATTCGTACAATAGTTGCTTTAGCTGCAAAGTTTGGTTGGAAAAATTTTCAAATGGATGTAAAAAGTGCATTTCTGCATGGTGATTTAAAGGAAGAAATTTACATGCAACAACCACCAGGATTTATTAAATATGGTAAAGAAAATTTAGTGTGTAGATTAAGAAAATTATTGTATGGTCTTAAGCAAGCACCAAGGGCATGGTACTCAAAAATAAACAAGTACTTTCTAAATGTTGGATTTAAAAGAAGTAAAGTTGATCCAAATGTGTATGTAAAATATAGTGATGATAAAATTGTTATCATTGTATTGTGTGTGGATGACTTGATTATTATAGGAGATCACACACATGATATTGAGATAACTAAAGATCAACTCAAACAAGTTTTTGAAATAATTGATTTAGGACTAATGCACTATTTTTTGGGTATGCAAGTATGGCAAGAAGAAGGAAGGATCACGCTTTCTCAAAATAAGTATGCTCTTGATGTACTTAAAAAATTCAATATGAGTGATTGTAAACCATCTAAAACACCATGTGAAGTAGGATTAAAATTCAATGCTAACTCTACTCAAAGAAAGGTGGATGAAAAATTGTATAGGCAACTTGTTGGAAATTTTTTGTATCTAACCATAACTAGACTAGATATTGCATACACAATTGGTATTGTATCTGGGTACATGGAAAATCCACACATTGAACATTGGAAAGCAGCCAAAAGAATATTCAGATGTACATTAATTGCACTTATCAGCTTGGCATTGAATACAAATATGGAGGAGAGACTACCTTAGTTGGGTATATAGATTCTGATTATGTAGGTGACATTGATGATAGAAAGTCAACTTCAAGATGTATCTTCCATCTTGGAATGGGACTGATTTCATGGAGCAGCAAAAAGCAATCAACAATATCACTTTCATCTATAGAACCTGAATATATTGGTTTATCAAAGGCATCTCAAGAAGCATTGTGGCTTAGATGATTACTTGAAGAATTGTACCATCCACAAGGCTCACCAACTACAATATTTTGTGACAACCAAAGTACTATCATACTAGCAAAGAATCTGGTATATCATGCAAGGTCCAAGCATATTGAATTGCATCATCATTTTTTCTGAGATCTAATTGAAGATGAAGAAATTGAGCTACAATTTTGTGGAATAGAACATCAAGTTGCTGATATATTTGTAAAAGCATTGTCTATTGTCAAGTTTGCCAAACCAAGAGATCTATTACAACTCAAAGAAGTTCCTATCCTCTCCAAATAAACATTATGGAGGAGTAATGAAGTAATGTTTATCTTTGCTGAATAGGTGAGCATTAAATACAAAATCTGAAAACTTCCACAATATTTGTGCAAGATAATCTCTAGATTGTTCCCACCATAGTCTATTACAAATTTCTAGAGCTCTCCATAAATGACTATAAATATACATCCTTCTTGTATCATGCAATAAAAAAAAGTTTATAGTGTTTAATGAATAAAGTTGCAGTTATAGTGTTCATCACTACTGCTCTATTTTTCTCTGTTTATTTGCTATGCTCTATTTTTTTAGATTTTGTTTTCTATTATATTGTGTTGTGTTCTATAGTTTTTATCAATCCTTTCATAGAAACTCATCATCACTTTTTCAGTACCACTCTCATAACTTATTACACATGTTTGGTTGCTACTACTAGTAGCGGTTCATATATGATTTTCTTCATAGCTTTTATGTCGAATGCATCTTCACTATCTGCTTGTTGGGAAAAATTTATTTCCTTCATAAATTGTAGGGTTATTATGTCAAAAAATTGTCACATATCCCTTTGAATAAATTATACCCATTTGCATTCAAAATAGTTATGTTCACATGGGATCAAATATTCCGTACATATGATCCATTCATCCTTTCTATTCTGTAGAAAAACCATTATCACCTTCACATAATGTTGTGCCTTAGGTTTGTTTTTATTATCCATTACAGATTGATAGATGTAACTCACAGGAGCAACATGTGCAACAAGCATAGTATGAAGCAATAGTCCCACCCTTATGTATGCAATAGGGAAGAGATGCTTGATTTAATATTTGGCCAAACTCCTAAATTTAGAGCCATTGATTATTTAACCAATTTCTTCATTGTGCTCATTAGTGAGGTTTCATCACTTACTTGGAGAGATGTTTCTCCAAGTCACCATTATTCATCTTTTTGTGTCTTATGTAAGTCACACCTCATTTTATTCAAGTGGATTGACCAAAGTATTTATTTGTCCATTTAGTTGTGTATTTATTATTAATTTTGCCACTTCACAATAGATAATTTCAAAAAACATTTCTCTCTCTTTCACTTCCATTAACATTTCCTATTGCACTATGGGAATTATCACCTCTTGTTGTGCTTAAGGGAATTGTGATGGAAGGCATCATTAACCACTTTTGATTCAAGAGTTAGATTTTGAAAAATTGAAATGGTGGACTCTTTTAAAGCTTGAACTTGGGATGCAACTTGTCTAGACTTGAAAATATGACATTTTGGAATTTAGCAGTGGGAACTGAGGCAACAAAGCAAAATTATGGTTAGTGTTAGGGTTAACTAAGACTTTGGATTATAATTATAAATTGTATTTAGGCATGGCTGGAATTACTATTAGGGTTGAAATTCATATTATAATTAGATTAAAAGGTAAGTATTTAAAATTTGGTCAAGGTTATTGTTTTGTTAGAGTTTAGGTTAGGGCTAAGGTTAATGTTAATATTAGTATTATGTAGGATTTGGTTAAGTAAAGAATTAGAAATAGAATTAAGGTAAACATTTAGTGGTCTTCTAAACTAATTTGTCCCTAATCTTAAACATCAATGGACAATCACTAAAATTCCTAATCAAAGACCTATTCATATGTCTCTACATGATCTTAGTATCAAGTTGATGAAATCAGCAATTTTCAATAATCATCAAACATCAATTTTCTAAATATTAAGTTGGCAACTAAACCCTCTCAATTCAATTAATTTAACCTAAAGTCCTAGTACTTCAATTAAATTAAACCTACTTGCCAAATATGCATAAAATGAATTCAATTGATTAATTTGAATTTAATCTTTCAACATTTCAATTACTAAATTTAAATATTCATTAATTGAAGAAATTAATTAATATTCAATTATCTTCAAATATCCTCTAAAATTTGATAAAATCAAGTTGAGTTTGCAAAAGGAAATAAATCAAAAAGAAAAAGAAAAAAAGTTGTTGACTAGTCTTACCTAAGTAGTTAATTCAATCTCGACCATCGATTTATCTAGGATTTCTATGAAAGGAGGCATCATGCCTCTCATTTCTTCTACTAAAATCTATAGTTACTAAATGTTGTGGTTTTTATAGCATCCAAACTCTTACTAGATAGAAGGAAATAGGTCAATTTTGGATATTTATCATGGAGTTAGAATTCAATGTTAGGATTAACAAGTTAGAATTAGGATTTATGTCATGCTTAGGGTTATACTTTAGGATTCCAATTACAAATACATTTAGTGTTCCATATATATATATATATATATATATATATATATATATCTATGACACGTATTTGCTACAATATTTCAATACCACACAAAGTTATGCATATTACAAAAAAACAGTAGAACAAAATTGTTGGTAAACAGATTTTTCACAGTAGAATTTGACCAACGGAGTGTGTGGCAAACCATTCACAAAAATTGGAGATGCCCTTGCTATGCGGCCTTCCTCTACGTTTAGAGGGGCAGCTCCCTTGTATGATATAATTTTGAAGCTTTTTGAATAAATATAAAATCAAAATTTAAAGGTGAGAAAGCTCATGATGACGAATGCACCACATGACTTCAAGGCTTTCCTGAACTACTAAATTAAAGCCACTAATAAAAACAATCAAGATCTACGCCTGAAAACTATTACTAGCACAATGCTAATCCACAGATTCATAAACATCTACACCATACCATGAGAATGTTCACTACAAAGAGAATCAACATTCCTAACAATTTAGATTTGGAAGAAGAGAACTCAAATTGCACGTTCCTTTATTTTCTTGTAACAAGAACTCAAGAGGAATTTCTGATTGCAAAGAAAAAATTTGTACATACTTTCCAAATATCATCTCCTAATCAAAATTTTAGCATAGTGCTCCCTTTTTCCAAAGCCAAAAGGTCCCTTCACAAAGGCAATAGGTGTCTTTATATAGACATAGAGGTTAATAACTACCTCTTCGTGGTTAATAACCACCTCCAGAATATGTGATTTGGGTGAGGTTAATTAACCTCAAATAAAAATGACCACTAATTGAAATGTATAGCTTGGAACATGTCTTTAGCTAGTCAAATCATTGACTTGTTGAGTCATTAGATGCAGACTCTTCTTGTGATCTTGACCCAGTTTGATATATTGAGTATCAACATAGAAGCAATCATTCACAACATCAATTTTTCGTGCACAAAATCCTACCAGCGTGACAAGATGACAATGATGTTAATGACCCAATGGTTCTATCTCCTTATAGAACTCCTCTTGTTGAGCAATTGTGTTCATCTGCTTTAAAGCAGCAATGAGACCATCATTAAAATGAGCTCTAGATTTCCATTCAAACCGGCCTCATGGAGAGTAGTCCTCCCTCTCAAACAGATTTCTAACTATGTAGACAAACCCATTTAGTAGAGAGCAATGTAGAACCTGTTCCAGATTCACCCTATCAAAGTAAGCTTTGGGCTATTTTGACTTGAATAACAACTTTGCTACTATTTCTTCCTTTTCGTAATGGACCACTATATCTAAAGGGCTCTTTCCATTTCTATCTTTTGAATCAACTATTTTAGTAATACCTAGATGCTCTAAAAATATATTTACGACTCTCTCATCTCTCTGCCTTTCAATTGTAATGTGTAGCGGTGTCTTGCCATCTTTGTCTACTTCTAGTTTAGCCCCGTAGTCAACAAGCATTTGATAAGTATTTGCTTTATTATTTTCAGAAGAAGGTAAAGTGCATTCCGTCCATCCTCCATTGGAGAATTTAGCAACTACTCTTGTTGTTTCTCATCACACTTATCTAGCAAAGATTTTGTAATCTCTACTTGAATGTCACCACTTGATATAGCAACATGTAAGGTTGTTAGAATTTTGTAATCTAAAAGAGCATATGCGGATCCAAGCTGAGCTCTACAATCCAATAACCTCTTCACCACAAAGATCATTATCTTTCCCTCTACTTCTAGCATTCTAAAATAAGTTCTGCCACTGGATGCGAGGAGAAGAAGCTTGTTTAGAAGCTCACAATTTCCGATGTCATGGTTGTAACACCTCCACATTGCATTGGTTTCTAGTGTCTGCTTAAAAAGTTGATGATCACCTGCCCTACTATTTGATTCCATGCAATATAATATTTCTCAAGCATAGGTACTACTTCAACCACAGCCATGTGCCAAAGGTGCATATATGATCTCCTTTCTCCAATGGGACAGATAGAAAAGAATGAGAGAGGCAAACATGAAATTCTCTTGGCTTGATGTTATTGTGTTCATAAATATATTTACAAGAATGAGGCTCACATAAATCTCTACAACCCAGCCAGCAAAGAATTTGAACAAGAAGTTCTAGAATGTTTCAAAGATGTTAATCTACTTCTCACCTCCCTACTTTGGGCATGTCTTGCAATCATTGCGCTCCATGTAACCACACCTCTTTTAGACATTTGGTCAAATATGTGTCGTTGAACTTTATTCAAACATCCACATTTCGTATACATTGCTAGAAGAGAATTCGCTATGAAGGTATCCAATTCAAGTCTGACTCTTATTACATAATCATTGATGTCTTTTCCTCCTTGCAGAGCTTCTAGATGAGCGCAAGCCTTGAGAATTGATGCAATTGTAAATTTGTGTGGCTTCAATCCTTGCCTCTGCATATGGTAAAACACTTCAATTGACTCCTGCCAGTGCTCACCCTTGATATGCTCGTTGATTATGGCATCCTGTGCCTCCACATGCACTTAGAACACTGGAAAATGTAAACTGTATTGGTTCTACTCCTGTCTCTTGCGTTTGGATATACAATTCCAAGGCTTCCTAGTCCAAGCCATTGCGAGTGTAACCAACAATCAAGGTATTAAAAGAAATAAACCTTGAAAAGACATTTTGCCTCTTTATGAGCATTGTCAATATCCTGGCATTGGGCGTATGTGTCAATGAGGGTATTTTCAACTACAATTTTTGAGCCATATCTTCGTTTCATAAGAAGAGCGTGTACTTATTTTCCCTATTCAAGATTTGGTAGAAAACTACATGCACGTAGTATTCCTGCAAACATTACTTGATTTGGCTAAATGCTAGTCTTCTACATTTGGTAAAACAAATAGAAAGATTCCTAGAATTTCCCAAATTGGGCATATCCTTCGATCATCACAGTCTGTGAAACTATATCCCGCTTTGAAGAGGTTAAGAAAAATGTGTTTTTGGACGTTATCATTAACGTTTTAAGAGGTTAAGAAAAATGTATTTTTTGAGGCTATCATTAACCTTTTAAGAGGTTAAGAAAAACATGTTTTTGGATGTTATCATTAACCTTTTGAGAGGTTAATGGTTAATGATAGACTTGAGAACATGTATTTTGAGTCTCTCTATTAACCTGTGATAAGTTGGAGCTCAAAAGCCAAATTTTAAAAATTTCAAGTGTTGTGCGGAGCTGAGAACGAGCCTGAGACATGAAGGTTTAGAAACTCACAAAAATGTAGAGATCAAATGGCCAATTTAAAGCTTAAAACCAAGCAAGTTTCAAAAATTAACCAAGGCTTATAAAATTGAAACGATTTTATAACCGGGCAACAACTGGCTTTATCTGGGGACAAAGACTATACAGGATGTAGCTTGAATCCAGAATGAATAAAATAGTGCCTTATCCATTGGGCTACAAAATAGAGTCATCTGAGGGACCAATTTACAAAAGAGGGAACGAACACAAAAAATGGGACAATAGAAAGAAAAAATAGACACAACAAAAACTCCTAACTAGACTATATACAAGGCAGGTTTCCCTACCTCCAATGACTCAAGTTATAATTATGCAAATCCATTCACTGGTTGGAAAAAATAAATACCATGGTGTATCAACATGTGACAATTCTTAAGCTTCCATGGATTTGAATATAAGTGTGCTACTTGAATACTAACACTGAAGTTCATAGCACACCCCACATCTTTGGATGACAGGACATATCCCAATAACCAGGCTTCATAAAAAATCTCAGACTTTAAAATTAATTATGCTTCCTATTGCATGTCACTGATAACTTCATTTTGAAAGAGTTGAAGTATAAGATTCTCAAGTCTCTGAATGCATTTATGATCTTCCCCTCTATTTGGCAAGCTCTCTAATTGGATTTCTAGTGATTGATCATCATGAAGTCTTGAACTTGTTTCTAACACTGGATACTCTTGCTTTTCCATGGGCATGGTCATGGCTGAATCCTCTGTAAAATTACTCCAACTAGGATTCACATCCATGTTATATTGAATTTTCTCATGATCCATTTCTTCTTCCTTATCTTCCAAAAGATTATCTTGAAGTCTTAGGTACTGCGAAGTTATACTAATATCATGGTCAACATGGTTGGTCATCACTTCAATTTCCCTTCCATTAATATCAAAATTCTCCTTCTGAAGATCTTTCTGGTGATTAATACTCAAAGATATCAAACCTCATATTGGATCACCTTCATATAATATGTGACGTGAAGCAACTTGTGGAGTTATGGCCATCAAACCTTTTCTTCGAATACCAACTTGAGAATCATCAATAGAAGTGTTGTTCTCTATGAATAAAGCATTTAAGTAAACATTTTCTTCATAGAGAAATTTACCATCCAAGGATTTTGAGCACAACCTTGGATTAAATGCATCATAAGATTTTTCTTCACTAGATTTCTCCATTAGATGCTCTGCTAACTCATTACTTTCTTCATCATGGTTATTCTTCTCATAGAAATTCTTTAGCATAGAATTTCCTATTTGATAAAAAGACTCAAAAAGAGGATTTCCTTGAACTTTTAATGATCCATAGGAACTTAATTTCACTTTCATTGGAATAGGGGAACTTGTCTTCATATCCATATAGCTTTCATCTTCAACAATATGTTCAATGATATCTATCTCCTCTTGAATCATCATTTCTTCTCCAAGACAATTTTCATGAAGTGTGAAAGTTGGCATGCATGATAAAGAATTAAGATTACATGGTTCATCTTCTTCTCCTAGAAGCTGATTTTTAACTTTTTCATCAACTGACCATTTAATCACAAGTTCATCAATATCATCAAATGTAAAGGTCTCCATTTCCTCAGGGAAAGAAGATATTTGTAGAATTTCATGGCTACTTTTATCTCCATCAATGGTAGTGGTTTCTAATTGTTTCATGACAACTGATGTATTGATGTCATCAATAGATTCATCATCATGAATGGTCATTGAAGGATGATTTGGAAGATTTTCTCCACATAGGAAGTCATCATCTAAAACATCGAGGCACCAAGAAGGAATAAAAGTTGTATGAAATTCACCTTGATCCACATTTTCCTCATCTTCAATCATATGTTGTGTAGTTTCCCAAGATTCCAATATTTATTTTTCTTTCCCATTAGGATTGAGATGATTTGACAATTTCTCCTAGATTTTTAAATCTTCACATTCATTCCTTGATACATTAGCAAACCCTTCTTCTTCCAAAGATTCTATTCCTCGAACATCTACTTCATTACTCATAGGATCCTCGTCTTCTTTCATGCATGAAGATTTAGATGAATCCTTTTTAATATTTGGATCGGAAGATGTTCTACTATCAAGAAAATAATTCTTTCATGGGTCTTTTTTCTCAAGTTCTCGCAATGTTTGAAGTAAAGAAGGATGTACCTTGTTAGGATCCAAGTGTACATTGCCATAGAAGCTTTTTAAAAATTCAACCTGATTGGGATCAAAGGAAGTATGACTTTGATGAGAAATAGGTGCAAGCATGGGGATACCTTTTTGACCACCACTATCCATCTTCATTTGACAAGAAACACTTTTATTATCAAGTTCTTCCTTATGCTCACATTTGGAACTTCCTTCTGAAAATGATTTGGGTCTGTGAGAGAAAAACTGATTATCTTTACCGTCATCTTCATCTATCTTTTGTAAAGTTAGAAGCAAAGATGGATGAATCATTCCTGGGTCAAGTTTCCATCCACCATAGAAACTTTTCAAGAAGCTTGCCTGCTTAGGATCAATCTGATTTTGCTGAGATGTAGGTGCATGAGAGACATTTTTATTATTCCTCATTGCTAATTTAGATGAAGCACATTTTTCAACAAGGCCTTCTTTATCTTTATATGCTAAATGTTTTTCCAAAAAGGTATTTTGATCATGAAAAAGAAAACCATAGTCAATTCCATCTTCTTCTTCGATCTTTTGAGAAACTTGAAGTAAGTGGGGATGAACCATTTTAGGGTCCAACCTCCTGCCGCCATAGAAATTCTTCAAGAATTCAACTTGCAAAGGCTCATCAAGAATTTGTTTCTTAGGATATGAAAAGTATTCATCATCACTATCACTATCACTGTCACTTTCAACTTTTCCCTTGTACCAAACCATGATTCTGAATTGCCACCTTCAAATAGAGTCGTTGATAATCAATCTTTAAAATAGAGTTGCCAACCTTCATTCCAGAAAAGGTACCTTTTATCAACTATGTTATTGATTATTGTTCACTTGGTTTTGGATATGACCAAAATTTTGCCTGTTTCTTCTTAGGATAACTACTATTCTTTCAATGATTACAATGTTGTGACCAATAGGAGCTCTTCGCAAGATTTCCCAAAACTCTTCTTCTTCTTCTTCAAGAACTTGATTCACTAGATGGTATAGTTGAGAACTTTGTCTACAGCTCCAGGCTAAAGTGTTCAAATCTGAAATAATATCCTCCTAGGTGTCTTGGAAGCCAAGGTTTGGTTGGAGAATAGGAAAAATGTTCTCATGCGGAAGCACCATTGTGCTTCATTATAGGCGATTGTCAATCTTTCTTGTTCAGTCTCCCAAGCAGAGTCACCAAAAATCTGTTGGTAAACAGATTTGTCACAGTAGAATTTGCCCAATGGAGTGCGTGGCAAACCGTTCGCAATAGTTGGAGAGGCCCTTGGTATGCGGACTTCCTCTATGTTTAGAGGGCCAGCTCCCTCGTATGATATAATTTTGAAGCTTTTCAAATAAATATGAAATCAAAATTTAAAGGTGAGAAAGCTCATGATGACGAATGCACCACATGACTTCAAGGCTTTCCCGAACTACTAAATTAAAACCACTAATAACAACAATCAAGATCCACACTTGAAAACTATTACTAGCACAATGCTGATCCATAGATTCATAAACATCTATACCATACCATGAGAATGCTCACTACAAAGAGAATCAACATTCCTAACAATTTAGATTTGGAAGAAGAGAACTTAAATTGCACGTTCCTTTATTTTCTTGTACCAAGAACTCAAGAGGAATTTCTTATTAGAAAGACAAAATTTGTACATACTTTCCAAATATCATCTCCTAATCAAAAGTTTAGCATAGTGCTCCCTTTTGCCAAAGCCAAAAGGTCCCTTTACAAAGCCAATAGGTGTCTTTATATAGACATAGAGGTTAATAACTACCTCTTCATGGTTAATAACCACCTCCAGAATACGTGATTTGGGTGAGGTTAATTAACCTCAACAAAAGTAACCTCAAATGAGAATGACCACTAATTGAAATGTATAGGTTAGAACATGTGTTTAGACGGTCGAATCATTGACTTGTTGAGTCATTGGATGCAGACTCTTCTTGTGATCTTGACCAAGTTTGATATATTGAGTATCAACATAGAAGCAATCATTCACAACATCAATTGCTCATGCACAAAATCCTACTAGCGTGACAAGATGAAAATGATGTTACCGACCCAATGGTTCTATCTCTTTATAGAACTCCTCTTGTTGAGCAACTGTGTTCATCTGCTTTACAGTAGCAATGAGATCATCATTAAAATGAGCTCTAGATTTCCATTCAAAGCGGCCTCATGGAGAGCAATCCTCCCTCTCAAACAGATTTCTGACCGCATAGACAAACCCATTCAGTAGAGAGCAACATAGAAGCTGTTCTAGATTCACCCTGTCAAAGAAAGCTTCAGGCTATTTTGACTTGAATAACAACATTTATACTATTTCTTTCTTTTCGTAGTGGACCGCTATATCTAAAGGGCTCTTTCTGTTTCTATCTTTTGAATCATCTATTTCAGTAATACCTGGATGCTCTATAAATACATTTATGACTCTCTCATCTCTCTGCCTTTCAACTGCAATGTGCAGGGGTCTCGTGTTGTCTTTGTCTACAACATCTAGTTTAGACCCATAGTCAAGAAGCATTTGACAAGTACTTGCTTTATTATTTTCAGAAGCAAGGTAAAGTGTGTTCTGTCCATCTTCCATTGGAGCATTTAGCTACTTCTCTTGTTGTTGCTTGTTGCACTTATCCAACAAATATTTTGTAATCTCTACTTCAATGTCACCACTTGATATAGCAGCATGTAAGGCTGTTAGAAGTTTGTAATCTAAAAGAGCATATGCGGGTCCAAGCTGAGCTCTACAATCCAACAACCTCTTTACCACAAAGATCATTGTCTTTCCCTCCACTTCTAGCATTCTAAAATAAGTTTTGCCGCTAGATGAAAGGACAAGAAGCTTGTTTAGAAGCTCATAATTTCCAATGTAATGGTCGTAACACCTCCACATTGCATTGGATTCCAGTGTCTGCTTAAAATGTTGAAGATCACCTGCCCTACTATTTGATGCCACACAATATAATATTTCTCGAGCACAAGTACTACTGCAACTGCAGCCATGTGCTAGAGGTGTGTGTATGATCTCCCTTCTCCAATGGGACAGATAGAAAAGAATGAGAGAGGCAAACATGAAATTCTCTTGGCTTGATGTTATTGTGTTCATAAATATATTTACAAGAATGAGGCTCACATAAATCTCTACAACCCAGCCAACAAAGAATTTGGACAAGAAGTTCCAGAATGTGTCTACGATGTTAATCTACTTCTCACCTCCTTGCTTTGGGCATGTCTTGCAATCATTGCGCTCCATGTAACCACACCTCTTTCAGAAATTTTGTCAAACATGTGGCATTGAACTTTATTCAAACATCCACATTTCGTATACATTGCTAGAAGAAAATTTTCTATGAAGGTATCTAATTCAAGTCTGACTCTTATTAGATAATCATGGATGTCTTTTCCTCCTTGCAGAGCTTCTAGATGAGCGCAAGCCTTGAGAATTGACGCAATTGTAAATTTGTGTGGCTTCAATCCCTACGTTTGCATATGGTGAAACACTTCAATTGACTCCTACCAGTGCTCGCCCTTGATATGCTCATTGATTATGGCATTATGTGCCTCCACATGCACTTAGAACAATGGTAAATGTAAACTGCATTGGTTTGATTCCTGTCTCTTGCATTTGGATATACAATTCCAAGGCTTCCTAGTTCAAGTCATTGCGAGTGTAACCAACAATCAAGGTATTAAAAGAAACACAACCTTGAAAAGACATTTCGCCTCTTTACAAGCATTGTCAATATCCTAGCATTGGGCGTATGTGTCAATGAGGGTATTTTCAACTACAACATCCGAGCCATATCTTTCTTTCATAAGAAGGGCGTGTACTTATTTTCCCTATTCGAGATTTGGCAAAAAACTACACGCACATAGTATTCCTGCAAACGTTACTTGATCTGGCTGAATGCCAGTCTTTTGCATTTTGTAAAACAAATAGAAAGATTCCCAGAGTTCCCCAAATTGGGCATATCCTTCGATCATCACAGTCTTTCAAACTATATCCTGCTTTGAAGAGGTTAAGAAAAACGTGTTTTTGGATGTTATCATTAATCTTTTAAGAGGTTAAGAAAAATGTATTTTTGGAGGCTATCATTAACCTTTTAAGAGGTTAAGAAAAATATGGTTTTGGATGTTATCATTAACATTTTGACAGGTTAATGGTTAATGATAGACTTGAGAACACGTATTTTGAGTCTCTCTATTAACCTATGATAAGTTGGAGCTCAGAAGCTGGATTTTAAAAATTTCAAGTGTCGTGCGGAGCTGAGAATGAGCTGAAGACATGAAGGTTTAGAAACTCACAAAAACTCAAAGATAAAATGGCCAATTTAAAGCTTAAAAACAGGCAAGTTTCAAAAATTAACCGAGGCTTATAAAATTGAAACGATTTTATAACTGGGCAACAAAAAGAAATTACCAACAACTACAATATAAACTTATGGGAAATATACTTGCACATCACCTTAATATTAAAAAAAATTCATTTATCTTGTATTATAATATGAATAAAATTAAATTGCAAAATGAGTTAAAATGTTTTTACGACACACATAAAACCTATATATAACATTAAATATTGTAAATATTGTTGTTTGTCAAATTTACATAAATATTTTTGATGACTCAGAAATATCAATAGTCAAACAAAAATTATTATGATTATACAACAATTTTTATTTTAATAATGCTTGTTAAAGCAATAAACTCTCTAAAACTTAATAATATTAATATTTAGATTTGTTATAAGCCTTTTCAAAAATGAATCAAGTGCCACATAGTGGCTAGTATTTGCCGAATAATTAGAAATATAATTAAAACTATAAATATTCAATCCATTAATATATAATTTTAAAATCTACCTTATTAAATACTATAATGTATAATAAATATATTTTATTGTATAAAATATATCAAATTAATTGCAATAAAAAAAATTATAAAATGTAATATTTTAGATTAAAAAGGACATGACAATTTATTCTTCTTAAACCATTAATCTTATAATCTAATTTTTTTAAAACTATTAATGATATTTTAAAGTGTGCTAATTTGTATATTTGCAATTTTTTAATCATTAATCCTATAGTCCAATTTTTAGTTATGTTTACATATTTGTTATAATGTATCTAAGAGAATCACCTAAGAAATTGTGAGTGATATTATGAATTTTTGAAATTCGTGTATAAGACCCAAACTAATTAGCAAATAGAAGAATAGACAAATAATATTGAATAATTAATAACTTAAAAATTTAGGATGTTTAGACTAATCTTCTATAGAAACTATCTTTAAGAAAAAACTAACTTGGTTGAAATAGGTTTTACTAATAACTAGTTAACTAAAACTAATAACAATAACATAAATACTAAAATATTAAGACTTCACTTACCTAATTGGCTAAATATAAAAATAAATCAGAATTACATATGAAATGATTGCATTCTAATTAAAATAGACATTCGGAAATTGGTGAAAAAGAATTGGAGAGTGATGAGAAGCGCTAGCTACCATTTGGGCTAGGGCTCTATCCCTAGCCTATCCATAGCCTGTGATTGCTATTTGGTTTTTATTGATATTCTGCCCTGTTCTGTTTGGATTGCCGGCTGCTGGACAAAGTTTGTGTGGGTTTTGGTTTTTGGAAATATTTTGCAATCTATTTTGGATTGGGGTTTTTATTGTTTGCATGGCAGGGTCTGAGATTTCTTCTGCATTGGTGAGAACAGATGGTTCTTCTCCAACTGTGCATGCAATGAGATCTGAATCATTTTATTCAAGAGAGAGCTCCAAGTTGAAAAAAGTTAATGGTTGCTTTCTGCATAGCCACGATCACCCTGTTCTGGTTATTCTTCCAGCAGTTGTAATGGAGGACATTGAATATTGGACCAAGCATGCTTTGATATGCAAATTTCTTGGAATCTAGATTTCCCTATCCACTCTTGAGGCATGGATCCGCCACTCATGGTAGGTGGAAGGCGATATGGAGATTATGTTGGCAGGGAATAGCTATTTTTTTTTTGTATTTTCTTGCATGTCTGATTGTGATCGTGTTTTTGAAGGAGGCCCTTATTTATTTTTACAACCATGTGGGGTTATTTGTCAAACCTTGGCATTCAGGATTTAATTCTGCTAAGGATCTCCCTTCAACAGTGCCAGTTTGGATTCGCTTGCCTCGCCTTCCGCTGGAATTTTGGAGTGAAGACATCCTCCGGCAAATTGTTGCTTTGTTGGGAAAGCCGACTGTGATTGCACATCAATCCCTCGATAAAAATGTTATTTCTTATGTTAGAATTTGTGTTGAAATTAATTTGAATAAGCCATTACCAGATTCTTTGGAAATTTGTCTTGGGACTTCTTCCTAGGTGCAGCAGTTAGATTATGAATCCCTCCCTTTCCGCTGTCGGATTTGTCATGAGTATGGTCATTTACAGTGTCAGTGCCCCCGTAACTTGACTTCCAAAGGGGTGGATGGTTCTGCGACGGACAATGCTATAGTTTGGCAGATACTATAAGAAAATAATTTTTTGTATTTATAATGTAAATGATTTTATTTAACAAAATTTAGCTTACTAAAAATCAATAAGCGAGTTAACAAAAGTCTATATAAAAACAACCCTAGTCAAGATTTTGCAAGTATTATAATATACTAAATGAATAAACTTTAGAACGCCCAACCCTTATAGCACATAATTAATTTTCATTAACACATTCATACTATTCCGCATTAACAATCAACTGCCTTTTCTTCTCAATATTTCAGCTTGCATTTTGAAATAAAATTTGGAACTTTTTGTTTTCGTATGGGAGGAGGGAATGTAAATGGTTTTCAAATCGTATGGGAGGAGGGAATGTAAACTTACTCTGTTTTCAATATTTCATGCACTGGAAAGTTCTACAGAAAATGGCTGAAAGAAATCTGAACGAATGTCCTTCACCTGCAGATTTTTTCTGGAATGTGCAGCTTTTGTGGGTCTTATAGGAGGACTTCTATCAAGCCTCACAGCTGGGCCTCTGAAGAAACTTATTATTTGGGAATTTGATTTATGGAAGTGGTTTTTTTATGATTTTGGTTATTTTGTAATTCGTGTGGGAGTATTCTTTGTAATTGAGAGGAATTTCATTTTGATGAAAAAGAGGGTTCTCTACTTTGTCTATGGAGTGAGAAGTAGTGCTAAGAATTGCCTCTGGTTTGGCTTAGTTTTGTTAGCCTGGAACCTCATGTTAACAAAAAGGCACTCTTTTGTTCCACAATATCATTATGAATTGTATTTTCATAATTTTTATACTCAATGGAGATGCATTTTCATAATTGTTTTTGTTGTTGGGGATGGAGTTTTTAGTTTTATTCATCTGCAAAGATCTCTTTTATATTCGTAATCTCTTTTCCATCCTAATTTTATTCATCTGCAAGCACTCATTTATATTCGTAATCTCTTTGCAAAATCCTAATGTTTGGTGCGTTTGTGTTACTGAAATTAACTATTTGAATATGCTGTAATTTATGGATTGCATGCCGCAATTGACAAATTGTATGCTCTATCAGCTTTATGTTAACCAAAGAGTAGTATTACTCAAGTATTTGTTAGTCAATTTCTCCGTTCTGATAACATATGAAAACTGGCAGAAAAATAAAGGCCTTTTCAGAATGTTTTTCTCTTTTTAATATAGGTTCCAAATAATTTGTTTTTGCTTTCTTTCCTTAACACCATAATCTAATACCATGTCAAATTTTGCATTGGTACATTTAGATATATTATGATCTAACTGTAAGAAAAAATAAAAATTGGCAACTGAGAATAAAAATTTCTTCGAAAATAGCTTCAATATGCAATACCTACAAGTAACACAGATTTTGGCTTCTCTAAATACTACTTTAGGTCCTCTCAATAGGTTTATTCTTGTCCTTTTGATGAGCATTATATCATCCTGTCTGATATTTATCATTTGTTTGTTGAATCTCTCTTTGACGAAAACAATATTGAGGACATATTTTCCTCTCCTCAATCATTTTGCTCTCTTTAATGATCATCTTATCTTAGATCATAGATTATGATCTAAAATTTTGACACAAAAACATTTACATTATCGAATTTAGAATAAGCTTCAAATATCTTATGAATTGTAGAAATCTATTTTTACTTTATGTCCTCTAATATCAACCCAGGTGGAGTTGCATCTTCTCTTGGTTTGAATTCTCTTGTTATCCCTCTGCCACTCCATGCTACTATCTTGAACACATTTTGATTCTCATTTGAACAAATCTCACATTTCAGTGATCACTGTTCTTGAGTCTTCTACATATGACAGAGTCGTAGTCCATCATCAGATTGGAGAAAAATGAGTATTTTTCAGAATCATTTATCTTGATTCCTTCAAACATTTCACTTGAGAAGAAATTCAACAATTTGACAACTTTAAGATTCTATCTTCCAAAAGGAAGACGGATTATTTGTTGCAACAGGTACCTACCACAGTATAGTACATTATGTATTGGCATTCTTTCTCTTGTTTGTGGAGGCACAATGGACCATATGTTGCGATATGGAGTTCAAGGGTCACTGATTATTCATTCTTCTTCGATTCTTCATATTCATAAAGATATTTAAAATGGTTGTGTGCAGCTCATGTAATTATATTGATTGTTCATTAATAGTAATTCTCTGTTAGAGTGTAGACATAAGCAGGATTTGTCGAACCATGATATATATTGTGTTTTGCATATTTGTCTTCTTTATTTACCATTTTGTTTCATTTCTTTCTTGTTTAATATTTACACCATATTTATCATTTTCACTTTCTCTAAGATGTTGGAGTAAAGGATGTAATAGGATTGAAACTGTCATGCAACTTTAGTATAATTTACAAATCACATGCTCTCTTAGCTTTAAGTACACCAAGGAGTGCTATGACTCAAAACTCTTTCTACCTTGTTAGAATCATTCAATCATTTTCTTCACTCTGATATCATATAAAATTTTGCAGCTATATTTACAAATATATGTGATCTAACTGATAGAAAAGGAGAAACTGGTTAAAATGTAGAAAAAATTCTTCTAAAATAGTTTTACTCTGCAATACTTGGAAAGAACTTGTTTGTGCTTCTTTCTTCTACCATGTAAATTTTGCAGTTGTACCTATAAATATATAGATCTAACTATTCAAAGATATAGCTGTAAAGTTTCACATCAGATAGAGAGCTACCCAGAATAACAAATTGTTTGATTTCAGAGAGAAGCTCCTAATTTTGCAAAAAGAGGGGTAAAAATTTATCTTCTTTACCGCACTACATTTTATTCAAGACACTATTGGCTTTAAATTTTCATGTGAAAACATATTTTGAGAAAATTCAGAAGTCCATATTCCATCAATATATCATTAAAACTATATCTTCGACCCCAATGCTAGAATTCCATCAATCCCCTGCCATACCAGATAAAATGAAGGACACGGAGAAATTCCAATGGATCCTTCTGATACTACAAATGATTTTAGTACAGGCCAGAAAGGAAGTGGGCTCCAATAACATAAATATTGAACAACTATTGAAGTTGAATCAGTGGAATGTATCTGCTTGGAATATTAAGAGATCAATCTGTATGATTAGGTGTTTAATTGTTAATGAAGCTAAAACAATTGACAGATCTCTGAATTTCCACAAATATGATATAGATCCCTCTTTCTTGGGACATACCTACTGACTAATTTATCCTTTTGGTGACAGATGAATGTTTTGAAAATAAGGAAATTATTTCCTCAGTCTCTTAATGAGACTAAAATCGCAGTTAAACAGCTGCACATACTCATCAATGCTATTGTGATCATAATCATACTAATGTCTTTTTAAATTCTTCAATGCAATTGTCATTATAATAATACTAATGTTTTCTATGATTCTTCTCCACATTGTTAGCACCAATGCTATTGTCATTAAATAATCTCACCTGCTACTTGTGGCATTCATATAGGAAATTGTTAACTTATTAATTAGGTTTAAAGAGTTAGATTTATATTTCAGTTTTCAGTAGTTATTTTATAGCAGTTAGAACTATTATATGGTTACTTTATTTGTGTAATGAATCCCAACAGATAAAATACAACAAAGTTTTAATTGCCACAAAGGGATTCACATTGAGATAAAAGTGACTGTAGGTTTGGAGTATAAAGAATAAAATATGGACATCATGAAATAGAGTAAATTGCTGTTAGGAACCTGTGTGTTCCTTCTGTTTATTTTGTTAGAGTAGAGTTGTTGGACGCATATGCTTTGTAAGTCGTCCCGTGAGTTTATTTTATTATCCCACATGCATAGGTAGTATTACTTTTCTAGATCGTACCCAGTATATAAGAATAGGTTGAGGCCCTTGATGGGCACGGACGAATTTATTGTATTGAGCTTGCTCAAAGGAGGTTACCCCCTCGAAGTGGCTTGCGATCAGTAGATTTATTCTGAGTTCTGCTATCACTTTGTATTCTGTTATTTCGAGCATTCTCACGATATTGCTATAAGGAGGTTCTTCTCATCTGGTATCAGAGCACTCTCTTGGGCTCGCTGGGTGGAAATTACATCAATTTTTTTTCTGTCGTGGCCTTCAGGTTCCTCTCACTTCTAATATCTCTTGTTATTGCAATAACTCTTTTCAGTTGTTCTGTCTATGAGTGAATTTTTCTAAGTCGACTGTTCAGAAAAAAAAAAAAAAAAAAAAAAAAAAAAAAAAAAAAAAAAAAAAACCTTGTTTTATGGTTGTTACGCGTACAGGAGCAAAAATCATGGAAGAGGAAATTGCATCCCTCAAAACCAGACTTCAAGATCTGGATGACAAAATTCTGGGTCTTAACTTTCAGCAGTCAGCCATGAGCCGAAACCATTCAGGAGATACTGGGTCCTCTTCTGGCAATTTCCGTGGACCAAAGCTTGATTTTCCACGCTTCGATGGTTCTGATCCGACTGGATGGATCTATAGGGCAGAGCAGTATTTCAGCTTGCATAATACTTTGGATAACCACAAAGTCTCCCTTGCATCTTTTCATTTGGAACATGAAGCTCTTCAATGGTTCCGTTGGTACATCAAGGCTAATGTAGGCCCAACGTGGAGCGAATTGTGCACCCTCATTTTGGAGCGCTTTGGCCCTAGTTCCTTTGATGATTTCACAGGAGCACTCACTAAACTGCGTCAAACAGGCACTGTAAGAGAATACCAGACAGAGTTTGAAAAATTAGCTAATCACACAGAGGGCTTGTCTGATGAATTCTTCCGTAGTTGTTTTGTCAGTGGTCTGAAGGATGCACTTCGCTCAGAAGTCAAAATGTTTCGACCTACTACAATGATGGAAGCCCTTGGGTTGGCTAAGTTAGCGGAAGACAAGATTAGTGCTCTACAACGCTCCAGATCTAATTTTGTTCCATTCAAAAATACAAGTTCTCACAACCCTCCAGTCATACCAGCTCCCAGAACTACTCCGATCAAGCACTTGTCTGAAACAGAGATGCGAGTTAGGCGAGACAAAGGGCTTTGTTATAATTGTGATGAGAAATGGTCTCGGGGCCATAGATGTGTTCAGCAAAAGCTCTATCTCTTGGATGTGGATTCTCCACCGGAACTGGAAGAATATGTAGATGCTCAGGAAACAGTGGATGCTGAGGTTGAGCCTCACCAGCCTGAACCTCCTTCCCCAGAAGCTCCACCAGAGATATCTGTCCATGCTTTGGCAGGAGTCACTACTCCACAAACCATGCGGGTCCAGGGTTTCTTCAAGAAGATCCCTCTTACTATACTCATTGATTCTGGTAGCACTCATAACTTCATTGATCCACGAATAGCCAAACAGGCTGATTGCTTTATCCATCCCTGCTCTAGCTTTGAAGTCATGATTGCCAATGGGGGCACTTTACCTTGTAAAGGGAAATGTCGCAATGTGCATCTCTCTATTGGAGATTATAACATGCGCTCTGACATGTTTGCCTTACCCTTAGGTGGCTGTGATGTGGTTTTGGGTGCCCAATGGTTACGCACTCTTGGCCCCATTCTTTGGGATTTTGCTGAACTTTGGATGCAGTTTTCAGCCGAGGGGCACCAACACACTTTGAAAGGCTTACAACCAGGGTCTCTCAGCATCATCAGTTCACACCGTATGGAAAAACTTCTTAAGAAGAATTCACATGGTGTCATCGCTCAGCTCCATTCCATTCAGATGCAGCCATCAGCAGTCTCTAGCACTCCTGCCGATCTCCAACACATTTTGGACAAGTATTCTGGTATATTTGCTGAACCTGTGGGATTACCTCCTTCTCGTCCAGAGGACCACCGTATTCAGCTCCTTCCTGGTAGTGTTCCGCCCAACATCAGGCCCTACCACTACCCATTTCATCAGAAGACCAAAATCGAGATACTTGTCCGTGACTTACTGAAGCAAGGTATTATTCGCCCTAGTACCAGTTCCTTTTCTTCTCCAGTTCTGCTTGTTCGCAAAAAAGATGGGTCATGGCGACTCTGCATTGATTTCCGAGCACTTAATCATCTCACTATAAAGGACAAGTTTCCCATTCCAGTTGTTGATGAACTTCTTGATGAACTTCATGGGGCTCATTTTTTCTCCAAGTTAGATCTTCGTTCTGGGTATCATCAAATTCGGGTTAATGAGGAGGATATACCTAAAACTGCCTTCCGCACACATGATGGTCACTATGAATTTTTAGTCATGCCCTTTGGCCTCACGAATGCTCCTTCAACATTTTAGGCAGTGATGAATAACATATTTCGACCATACCTCCGGAAATTCATTCTAGTCTTCTTTGATGATATCCTCATATATAGCAAAACTTGGGCTGAGCATCTCCATCATCTGGAGCTTGTCTTGCAACTTCTCTCTGATCATCAACTCTGTGCAAAACTATCTAAATGTGTGTTTGGCCAGGAGGAAGTGGAGTATCTCGGGCATATTGTTGCACACCATGGAGTGCGGGTGGATCCTACAAAAATAGATGCCATGAAAACTTGGCCGCATCCTAAAACTCTCAAGAGCCTTCGGGGTTTTTTGGGGTTGACTGGCTACTACCGCAAGTTTGTCAAAGATTACGGGAAAATTGCAGCACCATTGACAGCTCTGTTAAAAAAGGATGCCTTCTCCTGGACCCCTGTTGCTGAGACTGCATTTGAACAACTAAAACAGGCTATGTGCAGTACACCTGTTCTCGTGATGCCAGATTTTTCCAAACCCTTCACTATTGAGAGTGATGCTTGCGGCAATGGATTGGGTGCTGTTCTCCTGCAAGATGACCATCCTATTGCGTTCACTAGCAAAGCCCTCTCTGGTAAGAATCTAGCCCTCTCTACTTATGAAAAAGAAATGATGGCTATTTTGCATGCTGTACAGAAGTGGCGGCCATACCTCTTAGGGAGTCATTTTTGCATCAGAACCGATCACCAAAGTCTGAAATACTTCCTGGAACAACGGGTATCCTCTCCTACACAACAGAAATGGGTCAGCAAACTCATGGGGTATGATTATGAGATCACCTACAAGAAGGGTAAGGAGAATATTGTGGCAGATGCTCTTTCTCGCACATTTGATAATCAAGCTTCCCTTTCCGCTATTTCTAAGCCCATTCCCAATTGGTTAGCGTCTGTTCAGCAGGGCTATGACAGTGACTCTTCTTTATCTCAAATAATTCACCAGCTAGCCAATAATCCTTCTGCTATACCACATTACTCTTGGGATGGTGCTTCTCTTCGATACAAGGGTCGGCTAGTGCTTCCTCAGAACCCAGCTCTACATCAGGCTATTTTTTATGAACTCCATGCTTCTCCTTCAGCAGGGCACTCAGGCTTCCTCAAAACTTATGAGCGAGCAAGGAGAAACTTCTTTTGGAAAGGAATGAAACAGACGATTCAACAGATGGTGGCTGAATGTGATACTTGCCAACGCCACAAGGGTGAAACGACCCTCCTTCCTGGCTTGCTCGAACCATTGCCCATCCCTACACGGATTTGGACTGATATTTCTATGGATTTCATTGAAGGGCTTCCTAAATCCGGTGGCAAGACAGTGATCTTGGTTGTGGTTGATCGTCTCTCGAAATATAGTCATTTTTGTGCCCTCAGCCACCCCTATACTGCCTCCTCTGTTGCACAAATCTTCATGGACCAGATATTTCGTCTTCATGGACTCCCTTCTTCCATTGTCTCTGATCGTGATGCAACTTTTACCAGTCATTTTTGGACTGAACTGTTTCAGAAAACTGGCACCAAACTGAAGATGAGTTCGGGCTATCACCCACAAACTGATGGTCAAACAGAAATTGTCAATAAATGCTTGGAAACTTATCTTCGTTGCTTCACTTCCGAACAGCAACATCAGTGGGCCAAGTGGCTCCCTTTAGCTAAATGGTGGTACAATACCTCTTACCACACTGCCTCTAAAATGACTCCATATGAAGCAGTCTATGGTCAGGCACCTCCAGTGCTCCTTCCCTACACTCCCAACAGCTCACCAGTCCAGGCAGTTGACATAGTTCTCCGCAGCAGGGATCAGATTCTTCGTACCTTACAGGATAATCTTCACATGGCCCGTAATCAGATGAAACAACAAGCAGATCAACACCGTTCTGAGCGCTCATTTCAAGTTGGGGATATGGTTTTTCTTCGTCTACAGCCATACAAACAATCCTCCCTAAAGCTGAAAGGGCGTCATAAGCTGGCCCCAAAATTTTATGGGCCTTATCAGGTTCTGCAGAAGATTGGTTCAGTTGCTTATAAACTGGAACTTCCTCCTTCTTCCCGCATTCATCCAGTCTTTCATGTTTCTTGTCTAAAGAAAGTTCTGGGTACCACTGTCAGAGCACAAACTACTCTCCCTGAAATGGATACGGAAGGATCCATTATCCTGGAGCCGGTGGCAATCATTGACCAGCGCACTCGCCAGCTTCGCTCTCACTCCATCTCTGAGGTCTTGATTCAGTGGCATGGCATGCAACCAGAGGATGCTACCTGGGAACCCCTTCTTCAGATTCAACAACAATTTCCACACCTTAAGCTTTGAGGACAAAGCTTTTTTCTAAGGGAGAGGGGATGTTAGGAACCTGTGTGTTCCTTCTGTTTATTTTGTTAGAGTAGAGTTGTTGGATGCATATGCTTTGTAAGTCGTCCCGTGAGTTTATTTTATTATCCCACATGCATAGGTAGTATTACTTTTCTAGATCGTACCCAGTATATAAGAATAGGTTGAGGCCCTTGATGGGCACGGACGAATTTATTGTATTGAGCTTGCTCAAAGGAGGTTACCCCCTCGAAGTGGCTTGCGATTAGTAGATTTATTCTGAGTTCTGCTATCACTTTGTATTCTGTTATTTCGAGCATTCTCACGATATTGCTATAAGGAGGTTCTTCTCAATTGCAAATGCTAAATATAAGCCAGTGAAATATGTCAAGTAAAGCAAGTTTAAGAATGAGATTTATGGGTTCGTTGTGGGAATGAAAACCAAAATAGTTTCTTTTTTACAATGTTTGTACCATAGACCAGAAATATCTAGAAGTATAGTGGGTTCTAATCAGCAATTTCATGTTAGACAATGAGAAAGACAGTTGATGATATACGGATTGAAAGAACATGGATGCTCTGCATCAAATGTACTAATGCATAAGTAATTCATAGAGGAGGGCTAACTGCAGAGCCTCCTATCTCAAGGAGGTTGCAATCCATGGCTTTCTAGGAGAAGGCATGATGACCATAGATATCGAGACCATAGGAGAAATAGCAAGAACCAGAAGGATTTTTTTTATGGATTTTGCAGTTGTGTCATTGTTAGCAGAAATTCAAATAGAAGCTCCAAAGGTTACGAAGATAAATATGTGGTCTCTTGTCCACTAGCTTCATCACGAGAAATCATGTTGTTAATATTATTTCCTCTCTCATTTGCTAAGGGAAGGAATATTATGTATTTGTCAGTTTCGAATTCAAGTATGGTGATTTGAGATTCAAGTACAATTATACAATTTTCAAACAGATGGACATGTCAGATTTAATGTGTGGCATTTTCAAATTCAAGTTCAATTATACTATTTCCAAATAAATGGACAAACCAAGTCCATCACACAAGTAGGTGTACTATTATCAAATTAAAATATGGATAAAGCAAGTTCACAACAACCAATGTGTCTTATTTTATTGCACCCAATGTGTGCTATTATCAAATTGTCATATGGAAATAACAGTTTCACAACACCCAATGTGTGCTACTTTATTGACCCAGTGTGTGCTATTTTTAGTGATTATGCACCCAAAGTGTGCTAATTCGAAAGGGACAAAGTAAGTCTCAAACTGAGACCTATCAAAGCAATAGGCTCATTATAAATATTTAGAGCCCAACAATAGGCAATAGGTTGAAGTATAAAAGTGATTCAGATCAACCAGCAAATTGATTGAGGTCAGAGTTTGAAGAGTTCAAAATACTCCCTAATTTCATGATAACGCTTTTCGATTAAGGTGGGGATGTTAACGTATTAATCATCGGAATTAAAGAGTTAGGTTTATATTTTAGTTTTTGGTAGTTATTTCATAGTAGTTGAAGTGCTATACGAATGTGTTATTTCAGATTTTCAGATCTAAAAACATTCCTTGAAACCATTGTGTTTGTATTTATCACACATCCAATTGATGTGAGTGATGAGTGTGTTGTAATTTTCACAAATGACTGAAATGTGTACATGTCAAGTAGAAAAAAGTAGTGTTGAAGATCTTCACCGATGAATGTTGCATACATGAGATAGATATTACAATCGTACACCGACTTGGTTTTTTAATAGAGTAGATGGTGGTGGAAGAAATAAACACCCTCAGAATAGTGTTTTTGTGCACTGACAATGAGAAAGCATACTACCCCAACTTTATATTATCTTTAGAACCAATCAGTAACTATCATAGGAGTCCATATGAATATCGCAATCTATGCGTGTGCCCCAAAGGGATCTAATTTTGCCCAGCTCGCCCCAAAATAGACTACTGGACAGATAGGAGAAACACCCCCTTATTAAGAATAAAAGTAAAAAACTATAATAGATGTTCAGATATAGAAGAGAATGTTGACTTCATTATGAATGTTGCTACTACTAATGTGGAAAAAATTACAGCACTTAAGGAGATAATATGCATATGCAGGTCCTCCTAAGAAGAGAATATGCATGTCCTATTTATCATTGTTTGTGTTTTATAACAATGGTATTAGTATGAGGTACAATTACCCATACATTTGCAAATAGGCCCATATATGAAATATTTGGTTGGGATAATCACACAAAGTTCCTAAAAATTTATACTTAAAATTAAACAGTGAAAGAAACAATTAAAAAACTCTCATAGCTACTTTGATCTATATTTACAATAATTTAAATTATAATGTATTGTAGCATATTGAACATTGAATATGATTATTGAAATGTTTTATATTAAGATTCGATGATGTTTATTTATACTCGTCCCCATCCCCCTCCCCGTCCCAGTCCCAGTCCCAAAAACCCATCTCGCCGTCTACTGGCATCCCTGTCCCAAAAACTCAGGAAAATTGTCAGATCAGGTTTTACATTTTCAATGAATTGAGCTGGAGTGTAAAACTCTTGGGCAAGTGAAACTCTTGGGCATCTGGAAGAGGTAAATAAGATGAACAACATTTTTTTGTTGGAAATGTTTCTCTGTTTGTTTGAAGGACTATTTCTATACCTATCTTGGAATCTTCATTATAAATTATAACAACTATTTTTTTATTGTGTTTTGCGGGAACAAAACTCCATTGCTTTGAGCACAAGGTACATGTTTCTGGAAATTGCATGTTCTTTGCCAGAAAATAGAATATCTGAGGTACGGTGCACAGATAGAAACACATTAGTTATCTACTAGTATTGTGGTTTCTTTGAAGTTAATATATTTATAAAATTTGTATGCTATAATAGCGAGCTAGTGAGAGTAAACTTTAGAGAATTTAGAGTAAATCTGATAATGGTAATTTAGACAATTTGTCACTGAATCTTCAGCATTTTTGGCAGAGAAAGCAAGGTGAGGTCTTTGTACGTCATGATACATAAATGGGTATTATTGTCTTATTCATATGCAATATCTTCATTTACATTTCTACTCTCTTTATCATTCTAATATTTTGATGAATTTGTTCTATCAAATTTAGCCAACTATGTCCTAAAGGCCATCAAAGTTAGCTCGCCTTATCTTATTTATGAGATAAATATTTGCATGGATTATTTTAATATTTAAGTGTTGTTTGCTCATGCACCCATATTAAAAGCAAATCTGATCATTCGTACCCGGAATATAATTTATTTATCAAGGAGATTGAGAACGTTAATAGTACGAGCAAAGGCCTTTGCACACAAGACAAGAAAGCATCAGATCATAGCTTAGAAATAAAAATAAAATAAATGATCTGATTTCCTACTGAAAATGGAGAAAATATCTGAGGAACTAATAATTCAATATCAGCTTTTATATTCAATAAAATTTTTACCCTTCTTTTAGTGTAGTATCAGCTTTTGCATTAGGATAGTCACGTTTATGTTTTTGAGCCTATTGTAAATAAAAAAGAAGATTTCTTCACAATCTTTCCATTGTTGATTCCAGGACTATTTCCATAACCCTCCACGCTGCTCAAACCCTGTATATGCTCACATTTATTTTGGAGAACTATAGTATTTGTGGGTTTTGGGTCAACCAGTTTTTTATCCACATCATTACAGCAACGAAATATTTTATTTCTTCTTAAATCAAATAGTGATGCTTATGGGGACAACTATAACTCGTCATGTTTATAGCAGTGACCAAGGCCTGCAACTTGCATGCATATAAGAGCGGGAATCACCAGTAAGTAAAATAAGATTTGATTACTATAGGAAAAAGCGGGGTGAAAATTTATTAAGACAGAAAGGAATACAACAAGGAGAGCTCAACAAAGAGCTCTATCCTGAGCAACAAGTTCATCAAATTCTTGCACCATCTGAGAAGGAAGTTGCCCCCTATCCATAATATATCCAATTATCATTAGGAGGTCTAATAAGGGTGACTTTTTATTATGTTTACTTTAATTACTAAAGTTTCTAAAAATGACAACACATTTACTAATAGTCAATCGCACTTGTACTAATAATAGAAAAGGGGCACAAGCGCAAAGTTCTACCATATGTGTAGTTGTTGAAGTGTTCTAGGTTGGGAAAATAAAGAATCAAAATGAAGGTTGAGAATAAATCATTGGAGATGTGAGAATGTAGTTAAATAGTTTTTGACCACAGTTGTGAATGCATTAGAGGAACAAATGAAATTAATAAGAATGTAGTTGAAAGTGAGTCCAAAAAATAAGCTAAAAAATACTAAAATCTCATCAAATTTAAATTACTTTAAGCAGTTATAAGTAGAAGAAAAGTTATAAGTAGTTACCAGTTTTTGATTATTCCATTTCATTGGGTATATATATACACCCAATGAAATGGATAATCAACTAATTTATTTTCATTATTTAAAAATAGTAATATAGCTACACAATTTATGTTCACTATTTAAAAAAAGTAATATAGCTACACAATTTTCTTAAATAGTTGATAAGGTACATTTACTAAGTTCACAACTTTAATAAGATCTATACACAACTTCATAATCCAGACAAACATATTTAAAACACTCATATTGAACAAAGAAATCTCAAATCAAATCATGAACTAAGAAACTTTACATTAAATGTGTAATTTGTTTTTCAACTCCTATAGCAACAAAAACAAAATCAAGGTATCTAAAATGTTTTTTTATAAATGGTTTCAATATGGTTGATATACAAAAAATCATCACTGAAGGGATGATATACATATGGCAGCCTTGTGAAAAATAAACTATTGCAATCACTGATTATTAATCTCCCATCTTAACAGATTATTTAACTGCTGAAAATAAATTCATAGCTTAATATCGAAAAATAACACAACTACAACTTCACCAATAAAATATGGAAAGAAATGTGCAACACAATGAACACAATATTTTCAAACAAATTGTCCTTGGAAAAACCCCTAAAGGAAAACCAGATCTACAAATGAGGAATTATATTAAACTTCAACAAATCAAAACATACAAAATTCCTTGCCTCTCACTAGCAAAACTCTAACAACCTCATAATTTCTCCTACTGATGTTCCCCACTGCTATTCCCATGCTAACATTGCGCCCTTGCTAATAATACAAGACTTTTTGCTAACATTGCAAACTTACAAACTCTTTTTCTAGCACTGCAAATGTTTCTCCAAACTTCTTGTTTTCCCCCTAGAAAACCCCCTTTTATACTACTCTTGTTAGTAAACCAACGGCCAAGATCGATTTACAATTGACAACTGAGATATAAAATAACTTACTAACCCTAACAAAATTGGTTTCTAGTTGCTTCTAAAAGAAGTCAATTATTTAATAAATAATTGTCCTTACTCTAACTATTTTTTTAGCAAAACAATTATTTACTAAATAATTGCATATGGACGAATAGTTGTCCAAGCTACCAAAACTATCACTCCCTCTTAGCGAGGAAGTTGTTATGTATGACACCCAACTTATCTCTAAAGAAGATGAATTTTGTCTTCTCCAATGCCTTAGTCAGAATGTTTGCTACCTGCTCCTCTGTAAGTATGTACTATAGTTGAACAAACCCCCATTGTACACAATCTCTGATGAAGTGATATTTGATGTCTATATGTTTAGACCTATCATGAAACACTGGATTCTTAGTCAACTTAATGCAACTCTAATTATTAGAATGTATCATAGTAGTATCAACCTTCTGACCAAACAAAGCTACTAACAACTTTCGAAGCCATATAGCTTCACATGTCGCCATGCTAGCTACTATGTATTATGCTTCTGTTGAACTCAGAGCCATAGACTTCTGCTTCCTGTTGAACCAAGAAACAACTCTTGATCCTAAGCTGAAACAACACCCCGAAGTGTTGATCCTTTTGTCCATTGTACTTCTTGCCCAATCTGCATTAGTATAACATATCAACCTGATACCTTCACTTTGAACATATTTGATCCCATACTCAATTGTACCATGCAAGTAATGCAACACTTTAGCCGTTGTCCAATGCATTCTCTTTGGTTCAACCATGAACTGACTAAGAGAGTTAACTGCAAATGCTATATCTAGCCTAGTGTTGACCAAATACATAAGTGAACTAATCAACTATTTGTATTAAGTGGGATCTACCTCCTTCTCCCTAGATGTATCTGCCTTCCTCCAATTTTTGATCATGGGTGTAGACATGGCTTTGTAATCCTCCATCCCAAATTTCTTCAAGATTTCAATGCAATATTTTCCTTGACCAAGGAAAATCTCCCCATCTGTCTACCACACTTCCATGCCTAGAAAGTAGTGCATAAGTCCCAAATCCTTCATCTCAAACTCTTTTGCAAGGTTTCTCTTGCAATCCACTATGAACCCTAGTGAACCTATGAGAGATAGGTTGTCCACATAAAGAACAAGAATGAGAATCTTACCTCCAACCGCCAAGTAGTAGAGGTTAGCATCACTCTTCACAAAGTCCATTTTCTACAATTATGTATCAATGTACTCATACCACACTCTAGAAGCCTGCTTGAGTTCATACAATGCCTTTTTCAATCTGCACACGTGTGTCTGCTTGATGCCTATGTTCCAAACGCCTCTGTTCCAAAGATTTCAATGCAATATTTCCCTTGAGCAACGAAAATCTCCCCATCTATTTTCCACACTTCCATGCCAAGAAAGTAGTGCATAAGTCCCAAATCCTTCATCTCGAACTCTTCTACAAGGTTCCTCTTGCAATCCACTATGAGCCCTAGTGAAACTGTAAGAAACAGGTTGTCCACATAAAGAACAAGAATGAGAATCTCACCCCCACCCACCAAGTAGTAGAGGTTAGCATCTGCTTCACTCTTCACAAAGCCCACTTTTGCAAGTATGTATCAATGCACTCATATCACACTCTAGGAGCCTGCTTGAGTCTATACAATGCTTTCTTCAATCTACACACATGGGTCTTTTTGTTGTGTGCTACAAAGCCTTCTAGTTGTTCTATATATACCTCTTCCTTCAACTCACCATTAAGGAATGTTGTCTTGACATCCATTTGATGGATTTACCATCCCATCTATGCTACAAGTGAGATTACAGCTCTTATAGAAGTATACCTGGCAATCGGAGCAAATGTCTTCTCATAGTCTATTCCCTCCTTCTGAGAGGACCCCTTTGCCATAGACCTTGCCTTATATTCCTTGATGCTACCTTCTGCACCATGCTTTATCTTATAGATCCAGTGTAATCCAACTATTGTCCTTTCTATTGGTTTGGGGACTACCTCCAACACGTCATTCTACATTATTAAGGAATATTCTTCAACCATAGCATCTTGCCATACCTAATGTTCTATAGCTTCCTAATAGTTAGAAAGCTCGCTATCTACCAACTAACTAATTAATGCCACATAGTCATTGAACTTGCCTAGTTGTCTCCGCTATCTAGTACTCTTCCTAAGAGCTCCCACAAACTCCTGAGTATCCCTTTGTGTATTTGAAACTTAATGGTTCCTGCTGCCAACTGTAGAGGATGAAATGTCAACCTCTAAGTTCTCTAGTTGCATTTCCTATTGCATTTGTTGCTCCATACTCTATGAATCTTCACTACCTAAGTCTACACTCGTACTAGTAATTGTACTTGAGCTTTGATGTCCTTGACTTGGTCTTGGAGCTTCTATTGGCTACTCACTCTAATCATCTACTAAAAAATCTCTGGATCTCCTGAATGTCTTGTCCTCCATGAACTTGACATCATGTCTGAAAATAATTCTTCTAGTCCTTGGAATGAAAATCATGTATGCCCTCGAGGTCTCACTATACCCAAAAAAGTACGCCCTCTATGCAGTCTAATCTAACTTTGTATGTGAATCTCCAAGAATATGACAATATGCCAAACTCCTAAATATCCTAAAGTGACCAACATCTAGCTTCTTCCCTGTGAAAGCCTCCTTTGGTGTGATCTTCCCTAGCACCTTGTGTGGAACTCTATTCTAGATGTAGACTATTGTATTACATGCCTCTTCCCATAAGAAATAGGGCATGTCCTGGTCATGTAGCATAGCTCTTGCTACCTCTAATATAGAATAGTTCTTCCTCTCAGTAACTCCATTTTGTTGTGGATTGTAAGGAATAGTCCACTCCCTCTTGATTCCTTCTCTGGTGCAGAACTCTTGGAAGACATTTCTTTTGTACTCAGCTCCATTGTCTAACCAAAGAACCTTTATCTTCTTTCCTATCAAATTCTCCACAAGAGCCTTGAACTCTTGGAATCAACTGAAAACCTCATCCTTAGTCTTCAAGAAGTATATCTAGGTCTTTCTAGAGAAATCATCAATAAAGTAACATAGTACTCATATCCTCTGAGAGATTTTGTCAACATTGGTCCAAAAACATCTGAATGTACTAGATGAAGAATACGCTCAGATCTAGTCTCACTCCTTGGAAAAGATGCTTTCATGAACTTCCCCAACACACATCCCTTACATATATCATCATGCTCTATGCTCACCTTTGGAACACATGTCACCATCTCACAAAGCAATCTAAGTGCTCCATGATGAATATGGCCCATCCTCCTATGCCATAGCTCTTCAAGATCTCTAGGATTATTTCTACTCATGAGTGCCTTAACAGTATCAAATTGCAATCTATAAAGACGACCACTCCTAACTCCAATAGTTATGGGTGATTCCAATCCTTGTGCTTAATCAACACATTTGTCCCTCTAAAGAGTAAATTATACCCCCTATCCTAAAGAACAGATACAAAAATCAAATTCATACCTAATTCTAGCAATGCAACACATCATGAAGTGGAATTATCTTTCCATTCTCTCTCTGAAACTGAACAGTTCCTTTCCCAACTGGGTTGAGTTTGGACAAGTTTCCCATAGAAATCTAGATGTTGTTGTTCTCCTCCTTGTAGCTTGAGAAGTACTCTCTAACTCCTGTCATATGAAATGATGCCCCACTATCTATATACCAAACACACTATGAGGTTGAGCTAACCATACAAGCTATGAGTGCAAACTCGTCTTCTATTGCACTTGTTGAAGCTACCACTTGCTTCTTACCCTTATTCCTCTCTAGGAAATCACTGACATAGTGGCCAAACTCATGACATCCAAAGCACTTGACCTTAGAAAGGTCCTTCTTCTTCTTCTCACTTTCTGAATTTGATCCTTTACTAGATCCCTTCTTTGCTTTCCCTTTCCTTGCTAGGGCAACATTCTCTTGGTCCACTTCATTCTTCTAACTCTTGTTAGCCCCATTAAAAAGACTTAGTAAAAACTCCTCCTCAGTGAAATTTTTCCATAGTCAATTCCAACTCAGTAAAGTATCTCGTCCACTGACAACTTGAACAAAGACACTCCATTGTTTAGTAAACCCATTTAGGGCTATTCTCACTAGCTCGTCATCACTAGGGCTATTTCCAATAGCTACTAACTCATCCTTGACAAGTCTAAGCCTCTTGAGGTAACTTGTGATGTCTTCTCCCTAGTTCATTCAAGTATTCTTTAGCTTTTCTCTAAGAATCAACTTCTTGTTGGTGGTAGCATTATGATACAGATTCAGAATGGTGTCCCACATCTTCTTCACCATATCTAGCTCTACCATATGTGGAATAATATGATCATTCACACCATCAAGGACAATCCTCCTCACCTTGGCATCATCCTTCTTATATGTTGCAAGTTGTGTTCAATCCGTTGGTATAGGTACAACACTAGTAGCATAATTCTTAATACCATTCTCTTCCACCAATAAAGAAATTAAGCCTTCCAAACACCAAAATTCCTAGGGCAAAACTCTTCTACCCTTAACAACACTCTAATACCATGTGAAAAATAAACTATTATAGTCACTGATTATTAATCTCCTATCTTAACAGAATATTTAATTGCTGAAAATAAATTCATGGCTTAATATTGAAAAATAACACAACTGCAACTTCACCAATAAAATATGGAAAGAAATGTGCAACACAATGAACACAATATTTTTGGACAAATTGTCCCTAGAAAAACCCCTAAGGGAAAACCAGTTCTACAGATGAGGAATGATATTAAAGTTCAGTAAATCAAGAGATACAAAATTCCTTGCCTCTCATTGGTAGAACTCTGACAACCTCCTAATTTCTTTCGCTGATATTCCCCACTGCTATTCCCATGCTAACACTACGCCCTTGCTAACACTGTAAGACTATTTGCTAACACTTCAAACTTACAAACTCATTTGCTAGCACTGCAAATGTTTCTCCAAACTTCTTGCTTTCCAAATGCCCCTAGACCCCCTTTTATACTACTCTCATTGCTAAACCAATCGCCAAGATTGATTTACAATCGATGGCTGTGATATAAAACAACTTACCCACCTTAACAAAATTGGTTTCTAGTTGCTTCTAAAAGAAGTCAATTATTTAATAAATAATTGTCCTTACTCTAACCAATTTGTTAGCAAAATAATTATTTACTAAGTAATTGCATATGGACGAATAGTTGTCCAAGCTATCAAAACTAACAAACCCAAAATTGACTTCAAATTAGCAGTATTCCTAAATACTATTTTTTGACCAATGCGTAGACAATGTTTAAGTTATACTTTGATTAATACAAAATTTAGTCTAGTTTGTTACAGAAATATACCTTTTTTGAATTTAAAAAACATATAAATCTAAAAAAATTATATGTAAAAAACAAAGCTATTATAAACTCACTATTATAAACCAATAAAATTAGAAGCTTTCATTTTTGTACATTATTTTTTAATTATTCTAATAGTTAGAAATTGAATAGTTTGGAAACTTTGGTAGATAGATATATAAGACGCTCAACATTCAAACAAAGAAATAGTGATAAAATTAAAATCTATTTATATAATGATATCTCATGTATTTCTTCACAATTATTTCAATCTAATACTTGCGAAATACTCAATCTAATACTCTTCGTATTATTAGTACTTGCCTATAGGCTAAGTACTATTGTTATACTTTTTAGATTTTATGCTTTAACTAGTGATTAAATTTTTTGGTCTCTACGACTTAAAAATTAATTGATTTTTTAAAAAAATTATCGAACTAATATGTTGCATAGCATACATGCATGATTGTTAACATTACAATTTTAAGAAATTATTTTTCTAAGATTTGATTGGTTGAATTCATTTAGCTCTTATATTTATTGGAGGGTGGATTGTAAAACTAATATTTTTTACTAAGGTGAATATGTTTCATTAATATTTAATATTTTTAATGTAAATGATTTGGTTCAATTTTTTTATATTTTAATATCATTATTTTTATAATATAATCTTTGTCATTCAATGAAAAATACTAAAAATATATCTTTTGTATATTATATAATAGTTTAAGAAATACTATTATATATTATTATAATAAAAATATTATTATTTTCATATTTTAATATATTAATAATTATATTTATAAATAAAATTTAAATTTAAATTATAATTAATATCATTATAGAGAACTATAATTATTTAATATTTTAATTAATTAAAATATTTTATAAACTATAATAAATTTATTAAATTAGAACTATATTTATATAAAAGACAAGTACTATGTCACTACGTGGCATTTGTTATATTATTTCGATAAAAATGCTAAATTTTTAAAATTATTTCCTTTCCCCCTACCCACCTCTAATCTCCATTTGATTTTTCTCTAGAAATACACAACCCTTCCATATTCATTGCTTAATTGAATTGACCGTCTATTTTATGGAACACAGTGTAGATTTTTATCAGATTTTATTAGTATTTTTTAAATGGATGAGACACCAGGACAATTGTTTACAAGATTAATGATACTCTGATCTTTTGTACCTTTTGGTATAGTTGGCTTTAATTTTTATTTTTATTTTCTAGTTAAAATTATTTTTTTCATTGCTTTTTTTGGTCATAGCCAATAGCATATGTAAGAAATGGTATAATTAAAATTTAAAAATTATGATGAAATTATAAAACTCTATTAAATATAAGTAAGCTTCAAAAATCTATGAATCTTATTGGTTCCTTGAAACAAAATAGCATTTCATGATTCCAATAGTTACATCCTTTGGCAGGAACTAATAATTAATGTAAGAACATAGCTACCCACACTTTTGAAACGCTACTTTTTGAATGCTAAAAATTTGACCAAATAAGGTATACAAGTTCTATGTGCACTAAGGGCCCATTTGGTTGCTGGTATATGAATACAAAATTTGGAATACATTTTCTATTTTCCATTTGGTACATCAATTTGAATAGGGAATAGGAATACATATTCTCATTTTGCCTATAAAATGAGCCTATACACATTCCAAAAAATAGTTGTTGTTGGAATAGTCATTCTTATTCCCAATATTGCATTCCTATACTCCATTCCTATGCCTACAACCAAACGGATAATAAATTAATTAGGTCATCTCCCTTTAGTTGTCTTTAATTTTTTTATAACACATCAATTATCTGTTGCCCCACTTTTCATTTTCTAACCAATTGGTAAAAGGGAGTTTTGTGTAGCAGATGAAGTGAGTCTAGTCCTCTGTTGCATTTGAGTCTAGGTCTAAGTTCCTAAAGATAGGTGATCTCTATTAGATTTTCCCACTTCATCTTCTCTTTCCCTATTGTCAAGTGGGTGTTTGTTCTACCTTATGATTGGTCAGGTAAGTTAGTACCTAGTCTAATAAAGATCAAATTTTCTCATTTAACAATCAATCACGCTCCATATCCTTTCATGACATACAACTTTTTGATAAGCAAGTGTTGGCAAAAATTTGAAAATCATCTTCTCCTCTACGATTTTCTAACCCATGAAGGTTATTTCCCATAAAAAAAACTTGAGGACACATATGGAGTAAAATCATACAAAGGGTGAAGGTTTCTATGACAAATTAATGTTTGAATTTGTAAGAATTTTCCTTAGAGCAAAATTCACCCAAGAACTAAGAACTCAAACACAAGCACACAATAGACCAAAGAGAGAGAGAGAGAGAGAGAGAGAGAGAGAGAGAGAGAGAGAGAGAGAGTATGATTTGAATGAAAATGTATTCAATATGTCATGATTGAGAGTACACTAGGAGTGCCTATATATAAAGGCCTCTCAGGAAGCACCTAGAATGTCTCTAGAAACAACCAGAAAATAAGACAACTAAGCACCTTATCCAACATTCTAGATGAATGGATAAGAATGAAAAAGTGTCATATGTGTGTAGAAGATTCTTGTGTTGTAGACAAAATGTGCTTAAAAGATGTGCAAACCCCTATGATGTCATCAAGACAACTCACAAGAGTGCACAAACTCCTAAGTGTCTCACAAATAAAATAATGCAAAATAAATAAATAATGCATTAACCTAAGTAAACTTAAGTAAGTGTAATAAGTAAATACTTATTTACACCAACAACCCCCCTTAAGTGAAACTTAGGGGAATGCACTTAAGCTTATGAACTAGGATGAAGATGCAAATCTCTCATAAAGTGGGGAAAGAGGGAAAACCTCATGGAAAAAATGCTCCCCCAAAAAGAGAGATAAATAAGGATGCATCGATGGATGGAGTAATCAAGACCCCCTCCATTACGACATAAATCTAGTATATACATAAGAGAATGATGAGAAGAGGAAGAGAAACAGGATATGTTTCCCCCCAAAAGAAGAATGTCAAACAATGATTGTTCCGATGAAGAAGCTGATCCAAGACTGCAGAATGGTGTTCCTCCCCTTAGGAAGAAACAATGTCAAGGGTAAAACTGAGATGCTCCCACTATGCGTGGAAAGAATCCCATGGAAAAGTGATGTCTCTAAAACTTTCTCATCTGACTGAAGAACCTGTCCCAAAGAATTGTTTATCTCTACAACTGATGAAGAACCCTGCTGCAACTATTGATTATAAGTATCCACAATCACTTCAACCTATGAGGATCGATCATGTAGAGAATGAACAAGAGAGTCTGATGGAGCCCTGATGACAAACTAAAGAAGGTAATTCTACATCAAGAAGAATAGGCAAATCATCAATACTATCCCCCAAATCTGTCACTGAAGCTGGAGCTAGAAGATGAGATGTACCATGCTGTAATGGACCTTTCACTATGGCAATGTAAGCATGTGCACTAGTCTGATGTGAACTCTGACTGCAACTATCAATAGAACCCCATCTGTCTGAACCTAATAAAGCACTATTGCTAGTGTCACTATCAGTTTCCACTGTGTATGATGTGCGAAGAGGAGTAGAGGACAAGCTGGGAGAACTTTCCTCAAAATGCACATCCTTCTCCACAAAAATCTCATGTGTCTTTGGATCCATTAGTCTGTAAGCCTTTGCATTGTCTTCATAATTGATGAAGGTACAAGGCCTAGGTGTCAGTGCCTTACAACTCTTGGAACAAAGGTTTTCCCATGTAGGAAAATCCAAGACTCTAAGGTGACTCACAACTGGTTTTCTATTGCACCATGCCTCAAAAGGAGTCTTGCCATCTAAAGCTGGATGAGGAGACCTATTAAGTATGTGAGCAGCACTACTAATGGCTTCAACTTTAAGTGTAGGATCAAGAGACTTGGCCTTTATCATGCAACTTGCCATGGTCTTGAGATTTCTAATCCTCATTGTTACAACATCTATCTTGTGCAGACTAAATGCTGGTGAGTTCTGAAGATCAATCCCCTTAATTTTGCAAAAGTTTTTGAGTCTTCTGTCTACATATCTATTCTCGTTGTCCACCCTTAGTACCTTGATGGCTTTCCTTGACTTGTTTTCAACATGAGACTTAAAGTCTTGAAGCTTATGAACCACTTCATTCTTATGATGAAGGAAGAGACCCAAGTGAATCTCAAAAATTCATCAACAAATGTGAGTATGTAGCGGCCTTGGCTGACTGAAGTCACTACAAAGTGTCCTGCTAACACCATGTGAACTAGCTGAAGAACAATTGGAGCTCGAGAAGACTTCCGTTGATCATACTTCTCCTTGAGATTTATATCCACTGAACATGATGAACACTCTCCCTTAGAAAGGTTGATATTAGGTAGACCTTTGACCATGTGCTTTGAGAAAACTTGCTGAAGAGAGTGGAAGTCAAGGTGACCAAACCACTCATGCCATAAGTTGATGTTTGAAGTAGAGTGAGTCAACAAGGCTTGGGAAGGACTCTTAGACACAAAGTGGGAGAAGGAATAAAGTTGTTTGTCATCATTGACTTTCCCCACTACAACCAATGAATCATCTTTGAGACTTCACACCATCATAGAATTTGGAAGAAACTCAACCTTATGACCATCTCCAAGGTGAGTGATTTGGTAAACTGATAGGAGATTGGAGCTTAGATTTGGAACATAGAGAACACCCTTAAATTCCCCATTTTCCATTTTTGGATGTCCTTTCCCTTCAACTTCCATCTTAGCATCATCTCCCACAAAGATGTGTGGTACCTTTGACTACTTCAAGGAAGACAAGTCTTCTTTTGAAGAACCCATATGGTAAGAGGCACCTGAGTCAAGTATCCATTCCAAAGAAGAACTTGTGTTTGCCATAAGTGCTTGCCCTTTACCCTTTGAAGAGGTTGGAGTTGAATCTTTGGAAGTACCTTGCACTTGAATCTTGTTCTTCTTGAGTAGATTTTCTAACTCATTGATTATTTTTGTCTTGCAATGATGCTCGTCATGATTTGGCTTTTTGCAATATGCACAAAAGATTTTATCCTTCTTTGCATTACTTCCCTTCTTGTTTAAGGAAGAACCACCTTATTGAGAGGAGGATTATTGTGTCTCGAATTGTATTTTTTGCTTCCACTGCTTCTTCTTCTTATTGCTTTTCCCCCTTTGACTTGATTTTTGATCATCACTAGCCACCAAGGCTTTGGTCTTTGATGACTTGAGAAGTCCAAAATCCACCCAATGAAATTGTTCAACAATTAACATGTCTGCAAATCCATCAAAGGAAGGCTTCTGGTAAGCAGATCCCAGGGTCAACCTTTGAGTATTAAAACTAGAAACAAAGTTAGTGTACTTAGAAGGTAGCCTCTTCAAGATGTGATGAATCAACCTGTCATCCTTCATGGGATTTCTGCAATCTTTAAGAAGTGCCCTATACTCATTGACTTTAATGATGTAATCTTGAATTGTGTCATAATTCTTAGGATCCAAGAGAAGTAGATCATCTTCAATCTGAAATCCCTTTTCTTCAACCACTTTACCATACAACTGTTCAAGTTTTTCCCAAGCTTCTTTAGATTCTGAACAATTTTTAATATGGAAGAGAAGATCCCCTTGTACACAAGTCCTGATAACACCAAAATCTTGTCGATCTTGATTTTTCCAATCAATGAGTCCTTTAGCATTAGTAGGTTTGGTAATTGTACCATCAACATATAGACTATATCTTTTTTTCATTAATCTACTCCATGCAATATCTTTCCATGTAGAATAGTTGCGTGAAGTTAAAGGAGGACATTTAAAACCAATGATGCAGAAATGAAAAGAGCACAAGAGAGAGAGACACAAAAAACACAGTACACACCCTCCCCTTTTCACTCAATCAAAAGCCCCCCCAAAAAAGATGTTGTTGGCACTTTATAAGTAGTGTGTTTACAATGGGCCACTTGTCAAAATGAACAAAGTGGACTTTCTAATTTTTCTTTTACAACTGCCTTATGAGGCTAAAATTTTTCACTGAAGCACTATAGCTTAGTTTTATAAGAATTCTGAAACGGAATCAAGGCTTTACAATGCCAAAAAAGGCCTAGTTTTGAAAGTGAGATTTTGGTCCACACAACCCAGAATCTGACTTCAGATTTAGAAAGTAGACAAAAAAATATGCACTTTAAAAAAAAAAAAAAACCTTAAAAAGTGACCAGATGTGCCCGTACAGAGCTTTTGAAGTTGCAAAATGCAAGATTATGTAGGTACAGTCACCAAAAAACATAATTTCTATAAAATTTGTGCACCAAAATTAGAAAACAACACCACCACTAGAAAATTCAAGAAATTCTACTCAATTTCAAAAAAAATTACACCTGAATCAGACTTCAGATGTCCAAGATATGAGCTCGCAAAGTCAGGCTACCAAACTAAAAAGCAATCTGAAGAGGGGTCTAGAAGGAAAATTGTGAGCGAAAATTTTATCGTCAAAAAGCCATCTTTGTAGTTGTAAATCACCTAGAAATGATGGTCAAATAGCCATCAATATTAAGATAATGTTCTGTTACTGTTACCAAAAAAATTAGTGCCTTAGTTGACGCAGCAGATGACTCAGCATCTCTTTGGTGCAGACTGATGATGTGGCAAAATGTGGGTTCCACGAGTGACGTGGCAGTCCTGGGTCCTCCATGGAAAATTTTTTGACATGTCCACCTGTCCTCCTATTGAAGTGATGAAATAAATACCACATGTCAGACTGTGAGTGGGGGCAGGGCTTTATCCGAAGAGGATGCATGGCAGGGACCGCTGTTAACTCATGGCAATAGTTGGGAGATCTCACAGGTTGTGTGGACGAAGTGGACTATTCCACATGGTCATGACTAGAGTGTCTACATGTGCAAAACTGTTGTGGACAGGAGAAAGGTGTGGGGTGGGAAATGAACTTGCTGGAAAATGAGAATTGATGCCTGGATATGCCTGCACGGGCTAGAAAACTTTCTTTGTTGCCAAAAAACACTTCATGTTCTGTCGAATGTTCGTAGAGCAATCAAAAAAGACTGTACACTGGTATTCAAAGCTTTTGTTAGGGTCTAACTTGAGTGCACTAGAAATCCTCAAAGTAATGATCGAGAGGGTGAGAAATATCCCACATGTGTTGTGGGACAGCGCTATGTGCTGAATAAAAAGAAACTCTAGCGGGAAGTATGATAAAGAGCCTTCCAGATGGTCTTGGTTAGTTTGGTCGCCGATAAGGAGATGTGGATTTCGGGCTTGAGAATCTGGAAGGAATATACTGGGCTCTTAGTTATGGAGTATGAATTTAATTTGGCCGCTTCACTAGAATTATGTACTATGGCCGCTGAATAATTAAAAATAACCTACACAATAATAATAATTCTACCAAAAATACAAAGCTGAGCTGGGGTTTCACTGCTTGGTTTGGCAAAAAAAAATTCTTTTCCTGACTAACTGATTAAAAAATCTAGAAATTACAAAGAATAAATTCATATCCGGAAATCAAATTAATTAGATCCAAAATAGATCATACCTGAACTACAAATTGGGGCCTCTGTGTTTTGATTTGCAAAAAACAATTTCCTCACAGTCGACTTTGTACCAAGGTAGCCAAGTTTATAGTTGATTTTCATTGGTTCAACGTTCTAGATGCAATGGCAAGGTCAGATCTGGCTCTAGATGCTCCCAATTTCTATAACATTATGGATTTGGGCTGAGGTGCTAAAGCAAGTGTGGTCTCGAATGGCTATGTGATGAGAAAATCTCCAAGTTGCTCTGATACCATGTAAGAATTTTCTTAAGGGGAAAATTCACCGAGGAATTAAGAACTCAAACACAAGCACACAATAGACCAAAGAGAGAGAGAGTATGATCTGAATGAAAATGTATTCAATATGTCATGATTGAGAGTACACTAGGAGTGCTTGTATATAAAGGCGCCTCAAGAAGCACCTAGAATGTCTTTAGAAACAACTAGAAGATAAGACAACTAAGCTCCTTATCTAACATTCTAGACGAATGGATAAGAATGAAAAAGTGTCGTATGTGTGTAGAAGATTCCTGTGTTGTAGACATGTGCTTAAAAGAGGTGCAGACCCTTGTGATGTCATCAAGACAACTCACAAGAGTGCACAAGCTCCTAAGTGTCTCACAAATAAAATAATGCAAAAATAAATAAATAATGCATTAACCTAGTAAACTTAAGTAAATGTAATAAGTAAATACTTATTTACACCAACAGAATCTAATTTAAGATCTCTAGAAGCGTTGTTCAAATTCATTGTTACTCAAATATTTATGCCCTGGTAGAAAACCTGAAGTTGTCTTCTCCTCAACAGGTTTTCAACTCATTAAGGTAGTTTTTTGTAAAATGGCTTGAGGTGAAAAACAAGAAGTTTAATGACTCTCAAACTAGTGCTCACTTCTTAACCAAGCATTCCCAGCTTCCAAAAATGTAGTTGTTAAAGATTTGATCTAGAGAGAAGTAGTGGTGGGAAAATGGAAAATGTCTTCTCCTTGGTGGGTTTCCAACCCATGAAGATGGTTTTCTAATTTTTCAAGAAAATCAAGTGAATGTTTAACTTTTACCCCTATATTAGTTTCAGAGGATGTCAGAATTGTTGGAAATCTGATTGAAAAGGTCATTGTGAAGATCAAAGAGGGAGATTATTGCAAAGAAAGAAGGTAGAGAATGTTTTCAATCATTGTTTTGTAATTGATGTCAAAATTTCTATTTGTAGGAGTAACATTTGCTTATAAGTTCCAAGTACTATCACTTAGTTGATTGATGACGAGGATTTGATCAACAAGATGTAACAAGACAACCTAAGGGAAAGGTAGAGTTATGATTTTTTAATGAAGTGCAAGGATTAGTTAAGACATTGGTTAAATGATGCATTGATAACATACTCAAGGATACAGAGGATGGTCACACTCAAAAACATTGGGGGAAGAAGTTGTAACAAAGTTGATTGCAAAGCCTAAACTAAGATCTTTAGTGGGAACTGAGCAAGTTAGTTGAAGCTAAGAAAATTCTCAATTGGAGCCAAGCATTAGAGAATTCTAGTGTGTGCCGAGTGATCTTCGGGTACTGAGTGAAGATCAAGTTCCAAGGAACAAAAAATTCTTAGTTGGTGCCGAGTGATCTTCAGGTACCAAGCATTAGGAAAAGCGCAGAGAGTGCTAAGTAACACAGTATGTGCCGAGCACCATTATTTCAATAGTGCCATGTTGCTACATTATATTAAATGAAAAAGATTCACCTAATCTGAGTTGACATAGTGGTTACATTGAACTTTGTGAATAAGTTGGAAGATAAGGATGATGAGCTAGTGGCACAGAATCTTATGTAAACAGTTTTGGGTGAATTCTAAAAGATTATTCAAGAAGTTTATGAAGGAAACAAAATATGGGTTAGATGTAATGAATCCTACCTAATCCATACAAATTGGAATTAAAGAATGGAAGAATCGAGCAGGAAAAGGAACTCTAAGACTTCTATTTAAGGAGTCATAGACCAAGAAGCAAAGAGTTTCTGATACTGTTGCTGCAAAGGAGCCAAGCCTACAAAGTGGTTGAAACGGTGTCAAGGGGAGACATCTTGGAGAAGGAAGAGCACAGAGGCTCTACTTCTTCTAGTGGTCATGAAGAGATGATTACACTGGTACATTGAGTATTGAGACTCAAGGAGACTAAACTTGAAAGGAGGGCAAGCAATTAAGAGTTGCAGAGATTAAAGGCCAACCAAGGGTATGAGCTGAGAAGTGATATGAGATCTGCAAGATAAGTTGTATGTTGTGTTCAGGTCAATATTTTCTAATACTCTCTAGCAATTGTATTAGATCTATAAAACCTATGGACTTAGGTTGGCCTAACAACCATTTGTAAATCCTTTAATAGGGTGACATTCCAAGTGAATGTTCTAAAGTCCTCTAACTAGGCCCACTTCTAACAGGGTGGATAAATCCTCTAACAAGGTCACATTTAACACAGTGTTGTAAGCCTTTAACAAGGTAGGTCTTTCACAAGGCATCACTTTAGAAGAGTGAGAATTGAGTAGCATGTTACTAGTGGTTTTTCCCAAATTGGGTTTCCACGTAAATCCCTATGTCATGTGTTGATTTCTTATGTGTTATACTTGCATGTTGATTTATAGTAACTAGCTGATTAGATAAGTTAAAACATGGATGAATGAATGGTAGAATGGGTTCACTATACATAGTGAAAAGTTTGAATAGGAAATTTGGACCTTAAATAACTAATTCACACCCCCCCACCCCCCTCTTAGTTATTCTAAAGCATTTCTAACAAGAATGATATTGGAATGGATCAAATTGTTAAGGAAGAAAAAATATAGAAAGAATCCCATTTAGTAGATTTTCCTCAACGGAGAACCCCAATGGTAACTTTCCATAACTTAAAGGAAAATAGAAAAGTAAGTGGTGGAAATATATAAAGTTACTATTGAGTTCAATGGAACAGTGAAAAGACCCCTAGATGTTTATTGAACTCTTGCATTGAATATCCAATTGGTATTTCCTTAAATTCATTCATGTCGCATGAATTCTAAAGATCAATGGATGAATTGAAGTTCTCATATAAAGATGCACAAGTAGTTGAATAAGTTACCATTTTTTCTTAGATATTTCATTCTATCAATATTCATAGCTTTTTAAAAAATTGTGACTGTTACAGTCGTTGTCTCATTCACTTTTTAAAATTGTGTTCATAAACTCATGGCAACCAAGTTCATGTGTTTTGATGGGTTAACTAGAATCAAGTCCCAATTGCAAAGCTTCACAAATACTTCGCTTCCCTTCTTTGACATGGAAAACTTTTAGAGAAGAGTGAGATCCAAACAAATCCATCCTATTATTGAGAATCTTCATGGATGCAGTTTAGTTGAAGTTGCTAGTTTCTTGGTTGTAGTCTTAGCCCCTGAGTTGATTTACAAATGCATTCATCACTACAACCTAGAAACTAGACAAATTGTGTTACCTGATGATACAGTACTAATCTCTATTGATAGGCAACCTCTATGTGTCAGGGTGAGAGGAACTCTTATATTTAGGCTTTGGTGGAGCCATCTCAAAATTCTTAACAAAGAAGATGATCTGGAGGAAATAAATCATGAAGACATGGTTCCAAAAACCATGAAGCGATAAGAGAAAAGTTACCAAAACCTTGTTTGGGACCAACCTTAAGCCAAAAATCATTGATAGTTTGGTTCTCCTTTATAGGTTGAAAGGTGAGGTAGAAGCCATAAATTTCATTGAGAAATATTTCTTTTTAGTTCAAGTAATTTTCTCGGATACCCAATACATTGATTAGGTGCAAGAGGTAAGTAAAATTTTTCCCAATGCTCTTCAGGTAGCCAAGTTCTATAATACATTCTACATGTCTTACTTCTTGATTTATATGTTGCTCTCATTGCAATTATGATCCAACCTCCCAAGATCAGAGAATTTTCTTGATGATGTTAAATCTTATGAATTTTATCCATGTCTACAATTATAGAATAGTTATGTGGATTATGTGAAGGTAAATGATGCATTTACTATGATAATTTGCAAGGGGCTATAGGGATGCCTGAAAAGGAGATTAAGTTTAGAATACATGGCCACTATTAGTCAGTTTGTGTGTTATTTCATTCAGATCTTGTCATTTTCTCATTTACATCTTGTAGCATTTGGTGGATTTCCCTTAAAGCTACCAAGGTATCCAAGTGACATGATTGTGTTGATCAAAATCATACAGCAAGCCTTGCAAGTCAATATACTTAGTGGGAGCCTGAATAATAAAGGATATAAATTCCCCATGAAAGTTGGAGCCTTCAACTACAATACCTAGTCCAACACCAAAAACATGATGAAGGTGTTTGAGAAGAAATATAAGTTGGATATGTATGAATTCTTGAGGCCAATGTTCAACCTAAATGGGTATGCTAGAGATGTCTTACAAATAGGTAGTGTGATAAACTACATCACTACTATTGAGGACTATTGGGCCAATTCCAAAGATGAGTTTCAGAGCCATGATTGAGCCTTTGCCAAATTGACAATCAACCAAGTGAAGATGTATAAAATTGATATTGATGTAGAAGGAGCTGAAGATGATGCTCAAAACATGTATAACAATACTTACTTGACTAAGCTAAGGAACAACCCCATAAGTTTGGAACCTTATGAAGATGTTATGGAAGACCTAGATATGATGATGGCCAGAATCTACAAGAGAACTAGAATATGGGTCAAGTGGACCACAACATGGAAAAGCAAGAGCAAAGATAGAGCCGCTCAAGCATCCTTGAATGTAGTGACAACCTCATCTTCTCAAAGTGGTGCCTCAAGCACAATTTTTCCCATCACTCAAGGACCTACACAACTAGCTAGTGGAGGTGATCAACCTCCTAACAAGACTACCCCTCTTGATAAAACTTGTCAAGATGGTTTAGTACTAGTGATCAGAATTTAAATGGAGGTTGATAAGAAGAAGAAGGAAGATTTGAAGGATAGTGTAGTTACAGTGACTCTTTCTCCCCACAATAGTCTGATTCCATCTATAATGTTGTATTGCTCCTACCAAGTAGGCCCCAAATTTAAGTGGTGGACCTTGGAGATGGTAGAAGTAGAGAGAGTGAATCTACCAAGTTAGAAAAAGCTACAAAGAAGACTACAAAAATAGAGAAGGGTCCTGAAACTTCAAAAATTATTTCCCAAGTTCCAAAGAACCCTTTCTCTTCTGCTATGAAGACATTAACTCTAGTTAAGAGGAAAAAATTTAGTGTAGACATGCTCGGGACTGCATCTAAGGTGATCAGCATAGAATCATGGCTAGAAGTCACCTTGGACAAAAAGAGGAAGAGGAAGGAAGAGGAAGTCCCCAACAAAGAAACTTTAGCTATAGCTATCCATTCTGGATTGGCTTTGAGTAAAGTTAAGAAATAGAAGACCATATCAATTCTTAGCTAGGATCCTTATATATGACACTTAACTATGGAGATTTCTACGCCCACCAAGTAAGGAAAACTTGAAGAATTAAATATAGAAGACTTCACATCGCAATTCATAAACCTTGGAGAATTTAGACATCACACCAAGGTGGGCCTATAGAAATCAACAAATGATGTGATAGAACAACAACTCAAAAGTCTCAAACTGGCTAAATTCAAAATGAAGGCAGAGATTCATGATATTAATTACTTTATTAGGCAACTAGTCACCCCATTGTCAACCATCTTAGGAGTGTCAACTACCAGTGACCCTACAACCATAGACATTCAAGCTATCATCTGTGGCCACTCTAGAATCAAAAATTAATTCTTGGGAATCTGAGAAAATTAAGTGGGGTGAATACGTCATCGACATTTCAGAGGTTCAAGAATATGGAACAAATAGGTTCGTAACTGAAAAATTAGAGGTTAAATGTGATGTTGATTTTCTTTTCATTGCTAGAGCCACCTAGAATTTAGAAATATAGTGATTGAACAATGATTGGAGGAATACTCTGAACTGCTAAAAGAGATCCTAGCAGTTGACATCAAGTGCATTGATGTTAAAATCATGGAGAATGAGGACCGAAACAAGAAACTCCCAAAAGAAGTGGAAATGACTTTCTTCTTCAAGTTGAAATTGCTAAAAGAAATGACTAAGGTCTATGTTAAAGACTTAACCATTGTAGCTAGGAAAAATTCTATGATTATCATCTACACAGATCATTTAGAGGTACAGGATAAAAATATCGATCATATCTATAGAATCATAAAAATGTGGAAGCCTCGACTGGAGTAGGTTGGCATCATGGAGCAATAGGAATTGATCAATTTCCTTGCAACACATAAGGCCTAGAAATAAAATGGTAGTAGTTGTTCTAGCTCCCAAGATTTACATGTTGAGGTCCATGACATGGCTAGAACTTAAAAGATGATCGAGAGGCCATGTGCCTTAATTTCTTATTTATATAATTCATATATTAACTAATGATGATTAACTATAGAGATATGTGTCCTCCTCTCATATTTATAAGTCTTCAAATTTTCATTTGGAAGACATCAATCACATTGGCAAGGTTAGAACATTTGTAGAAAAAAAACCCATGTTACTCAAAATGGTATAAGAGTCACCTGCAAATGTAAAAAGGATTTAAAGAATGGAATCTTGTAAACATGATGTGAAATTAGCTCATCCCTTCTACATTTTCACAACTAGATCTAGCCTTAGTGAACTTGGAAATAAGGAGTTTGATTTCCTACTCAAAGAAGGAAAATCAGGTCATATATTTCACCATGATTAGATATTTGCCAATTCTATATATATTGAGTCAGTGCTTTAAAATATTATGAGGATGACTTTGGAGACAAATATTAGAGAGAGAATGATTGCACTTGGTATTTTTCATATTTTAGAAATTAGCACTTGTGCATAACATTGATCATAAGTTCTGACTAATAGTGCAATGACAATGATTTATCTTAGCTGCAACACTTACATAAGTACTACCCAGCCTAGTATCCCCTCTATCTCACTCAAGATGTAAAAGTATTGAACATCCCTTTCACAAAGGCAAGGTGAAGAAAGGTTCCAACTGGACAACCACTTTGATTAGTCTTCCTTTTTATCCAGATGAACTTCACCCAAAAAGGTATTGTCCTACTTAGCTTGTTCTTTGATGGAATCATTGTAGTGACTAAAAATAGGATTACTGATCTCACCCCCTTAAGTGAGTACATGAAAGATATGTGTGTAAAAAACAAGGAGGTCATTATCCAAGGTAGGGCCATATCAACATAGTGAGTAGGAATCGATTAAGGAAGAGCAAAAGAATAAATTTGTAGATGACACAATGACTCGGCACAAGAAGTTAACACTAGACACTTCTTACTCATCTTAGCCCATGTTGAATTGGATCAAACTAGAGGAACAAACACATAGAGGGAAGTCGATATATATCTAGTGAGAAAATGATAAGTAATATTGAGCAATTCAGATATGACAAACGACATATTTGACTAAGCATAAATCTAAACACTTCTATTATTAACCAAAGGAAAATGAACAAAAGACATCAAAATATTTGAACAAAGGGTAATACTAATTTGGAAGGTATATGTTTTGGCCTAATTTTTTTACATGGGAAAGATAGGTAAATATGGAATCACATGATCATATTGGGTCAAGTACATTGAATAAGGTATGAAATGCTTCTCCTTATTATTTTTTATAAAATGATGTATGTGGTGTTGGTTATATGTATTATTTTACAAATTTGAAACTAGAATTAGCAAGTTTCTCTAGAGTAACTTATGCTTGTGCAAAGAAGGGAATATTAGCAACATTATTATGATTTGCACAAAAAACAAGAAAGCATAGACAAGGCACTTAACTAGTGGCCCTAGTGTTCAAAATCAAAACAAGATACACTCAAAATGGATATCATTTGCATTTGAATAAACACTTCTAATTAATTAATTTTTAGTAATTTTTTTGATTTCCCTAAAATACACATGCAGATCATTTAAGCATTGATGTCGTAATGGTCAATTCTATATCATGTCTCCATTCTATTCCAAGAACAAAAGATGCAAAAGTGCAAGTGAGTCAAATAAAGTATTCTAAGCATTAATAATGTGCCTTATTGAGATGTCACCTCATAGAATGTGATGATGCATGATATATACAAAGTGCATTTGCTAATAAGATACGTCAATGTCATTATTTTTGGAAAATGAGAGTGGATGAAACTAATATAAAGAAGGAATTTGTATTGCTTTGATGTGAATGATTCAAGGCTTATACTAATATCAAGTTTTACAATGAATTTTATTGGAATGATACACAAGAGAATATTAGATCATGAAATGAGAAGAAGAGGTGATTGACATTATCATGTGACTAAAAAAGCTATAAGACTGGAGTAAGCTCCATTGAGGAGAAGATGAAGAATTTTCTTTAGTTGATCCCTCAACTATAAGAGGGATGATTCTTTCCAAAGAAGAAAGTTAGAAAGAAGGTTTTTATATTTGATGTGATATATAATCATTTGATAATATGAGCAAGAATTTTACATTGTGGGGAGAAATAAAAATTAATGTTTGATTCCTACTTGAACCATCTTTTAAAGGGGAGATGTTCCATTTATTTGGAGATAAGTATTTCTCATCTTGATTATTACGTTTATCTACTCGTTGTATTCTTTCTATTATTTGTATTTTTATACATACTATAAAGATTTATTTTCCTTGATCTTTTCCTTTGGTTCTAGGGATGTTATTTTAGGAAAAGAAGATTGGTGTATTAGGCATGCTACCATTCATTAGTGAATCTTATGGAAGAAGCTCTAAAGAAGATGTGATCAAGAATTCATCAGTCATCTAGAAGCGAATATTCTTGATGATTGAGATTATAAATATTCTTCCATTAAGAGGGAGTCTGACAGTTATTCAAATGCATTGTAGGAGTTCAAATGATTAATACTCAGAGGGAGTCTAAAAAAATACATGTGTGTGATTTCATAATTTTGATGGGCCTACCAATTTATACATCATGAGGAAATAATAACTTATCAATAGAAAGTTGAAAAATTGATATTAGATTTAGAGGGAGTTCAACGTCCATCATTGGGAGAAGAGAGTTTCTAATGGAGTAACTATAGGACCTAACTTCCTAGGATCATTGTTCAGAAGGAGAATTTTGAGGTGCAATCCTTTGTGAATGATATCTTCTCTATTAGTAGAAGTCATAAGTAAAATTTATTGTAATGTATTATTCTCTATGAGATAAAATTGAGGTGAAAACCTTTGTACCACCCTCTAACTGGGTTCATGGTGGTTACTATTTCACATATGATATGTAATTAAAGGTGATGATCTTTCATTCACATATATAAACAGAAGGTAACCATTATAAAATGACAATCTTATAAATGGTAGACTTATTATCATGATAGACTTCATTAAATTGTTGTCAAAAAATGTTGGAAATCATGATAACAAAAATATAGAAGGTAACCATTATAAAGTGGTGATCCTATAAATGAAATACTTGTTATCATGGTTCTTTGGGCCAGATCTTGTTGGGCACCATAGTTACTACTATTGATGCAAGAGCATCCCAGGGTGGTTGGCTATCCTACATGATTAAGGGATTTGGTGGGGTTGAGTGGACCTATTTGGTCTTGGGTAGTTAATTTTGATGTATTTAATATTTATCGTAAGCCTTTAAAGGCATTTGGCATTTAATTTTTGTTGGAGGCTGACTTGTGGCTCTTCAAGCATTTAATGTTAGGTATATTTATTTTTTAGAATTATGGGCCAACTTGTGGCTTCGATGGGTATAAGTAGGGATTTTTGTGAAGTCTTTAGTCATTATTCATCCATCTTGGAGAGGAGAAGGTTGTAGAGGAGCAAATTTTGAAGATATCTAGTAGCTGAGGTTTGGGAAACAAGGACATTTCTTAGTGGCTTGTGAGCACAAGTTGAGATCATGGAGGTTTCTACCAAAGTATGGATATGGACTAGCTTGGGTTTGGATTGTATCTTGAGGGATCTTGTAGAAATATTACATGCTTTATTTTTGGTTGTAACCAAGAAGGCCTTATAGCCTGAGACATTGCATGTAATCAGTTATAACTATGAATAAATTATTGTGACTTGGCTTCCAATTTTGCATTGTTGTTTGTGTTTCCAATGTGTGGTTATTTTCTAGGGGCTAGGGTATCTCTTTTTGTGGATTATTGTTCCTTGCATTACATTATATGGTATTAGAGCAAAAATTGTTCTTGAGTATGTAGATCAAGCACCAAAATTAAGGTAGTTTGCACCAAGATCTTGTGAAAGGGATATATTAGGGTTTGTGAAGATGCCTCCGAGAAGATTAGACCCTAGGGCTATTGATGATCTTAGTGATGATGTGGAAGAAAGGATCTCTGAGAAGCTTAAAGTAGATTTTAGATCTAAAATAGAGGAGGTTAAAGCCATTTTCAAATTTGAGATGGAGGAGGTTAGAGAAGATTTCAAATCTCAGATACCATCAATGAAGAGTGACTTGATTGTTGAAACTATGAGTTCTTTAGGTGGTGTACCAAGGCATGTGGGTATTGAAGGTAGTTATCAGGAAGTTGTTGAAGACTTTGAATTTTTTGGATCAAGTGGTGAGGCTAGAATGGATCGTGGGGAGAGACCTATTGGAACTAGCATTGGTCAATTTGTTAGAGCTAGATCTCAGTTGAAGTTGAAGCATAAGATAGAGGTTTCTAATTTCTTGGGTACTTTGAATCCTAAAGAACTGATTGATTGGATTAGTGAATTGGAAGACTACTTTGAGCTTGAGGATATCGAGGACCCACTCAGAGTAAGGTTGGCACAAACTAAGTTGAAGGGACATGATGCTCTTTGGTGGAAGGAATTGCAAAGGGACAGAGAAGAGGAAGGCAAAATGAAGATCACTAGATGGAGATTGATGGTGACTAAGTTGAAGGCTAAGTTCATTCCTGCTAATTATGAACTTGAGTTGTTTAAAAAATTGTAGAATCTAAAGTAGAAGGATATGACTATAAAGGATTACACTAAGGAGTTCTACAAGTTGACTGTTCGATCTAGGCATAGAGAATTGTTAAATGAGAAGGTAGCATGATACATTAATGGTTTGAGATTCAATATTTAGGATGAGGTTCGTATGCTGAATATTTCTTTAGTTGAGGATGCTTATCAATATGCTTTAAGAGTAGACAAGAAGCTAAAGAGGAAGAATCAAGGTAGTTTCTGAGAGAAGAAGAAGCAAAATAGTTTGGCACAAGCCAAGTCAACTGTAGAAAGTGAACCAAAACCTATTGAATAGAAAAGTAGGAAAAGTGGAGGTGAGTTCAAAGGTAATTATTTTAAGTGTGGTCAAGAAGGGCATAGATCTTTTGAATGTCTAATTGGAAGGACAATTTTTGTTGTGAATGAGGTTGCAGTCCTAGACATTCAGCCTAAGCAAGGAGAGAGTTTGCTAGCTCAGTGAGTATTGATTGGTGAGAGGACACTAGATTCCTATCATAGAACTAGTTTGTTCAAGATTTGTTGTAAATCTGGTGGTAAAGTTTGCAAGGTGATTGTTGATGGTTGTAGTGCTGATGACCTTGTTGATGAGGAGATGGTTTGAAGAGAGTGAGACATTATTATCTTTATAGGATTGGTTAGTTGCAAGGTGAGCATGCTTTGGAAGTGACAGAGTAGTGCCTTGTTGATTTCTATATTTGGTAGGATAAGGATCAAGTGTTGTGTGATATTGTTGACATGAACAATTATCATGTGTTGCTTGGTAGACCTTGGCAATATGATTGCAATGTTATGCATGATTGTGTCAAGAATGTGTTTACAATTGAGAAGAGTGGCAAGAGGCATTCCCTGATTCCTTTGTAGAATGAAGAGATCGGTATATGAAACATGAGTATTGGTAGCTGAGTTGAGTTGGTATATTCTAAAAGTGTTAGCGATTAGTGTGGATAGAAAATTTGTGGAACACCAAGGATGAAAAAGTGGAACAAGAGCAAGGGAAAGAGTGTAAAAGTTGAAGACTTGGAGGACATGTACATGAAGAACTAGTTTGGGATTTATGTGTTGAATCTTGGAAGATGTTCTTCTAGCTACTAAGAACATCCTTTTGCACCTAGGGAGTCTATCGTAGGAGCACTGTGAGGTGGTTGGCTATCCTAGATGATTAAGGGACTTGGTGGGGTTGAGTGGACCTATTTAGATCTTGGGTAGTAAATTTTGATGTATTTAATATTTATTGTAAGCCTTTAAAGGCATTTGGCATTTAATTTCTATTGGAGGCTGACTTGTGGCTCTTCAAGCATTTAATGTTAGGTATATTTATTTTTTAGCATTCTGGGCCGACTTGTGGCTTAGATGGATATAAGTAGAATGATTATTTTTATTTTCTACAATCTAATTGTAAAAGTAGGGACAAATAAATCTTAGGGTCATTTTGTTATGTTTTGGAAATGACAAAGAATATATATATATAGCTAGATCCTAAGATCTGCATATTTATTTCCCTAATTGAACAAGATCTTATGGTTTTTTCTCTCCTATTTCAAATACAGTTATGTGTTATTTATCTTTTTAAAAATGAGATGTTTGATTCATTTCATTTCCTTTGCAATGTGAAAGGCTCAATAATTGGTCTTATGGTCATCTTTCAATCTTTCCTTCATTATCTAGTTTATATCTGATAATCATATTCCTTGTATGTTGATGGCTGAGTGTTAGTATGCGTTCGTGTCCTCTGGTTGAATACATACCAAGTTCTTCCATTCATTGTAAATTTGAAGAAGGGAGATGAGCCTTCATATTAAAAATCATAGAACACTTGCACATACAATTGCAAGTGACTCAACTATTAGTTTAGATTATCTTCTTATTTTGAGTATTTGAGGAACTTTTACTAAGTTTTTTAGAGAAGACAAATTTTCTTACCAATACTGATTATAACATTGTTTATAGAAATATTTTGATGTTGTTCCATGTATATTCACATTTCGTGTCCCCATATATGTCTATAGAATAAGAGCTTAATTGTTTTAATCCTAGGTTTCTTAATTGGAGGTGCCACCCTAGTAGAAGGATTCATGCAAGAGGAGGCAATATCCAAAGATGGGTCTTTCTAGCAAAGATTGTGAAAGAAAGGAAGCTCCATTATTACAAGCTTGGTTGGCCAATTATATAACAAAATGTCAAATTTGGGGAAACTTGAACGGTAGTCATACCAAATGTTGGAATGCCATATGAGTACAGATATAACTTACAAAATAAGAAAATGAAATATTTAGCAAAATAACTACCTTCCTCTCCATTGGAGTATTTATTAAACTTCATATTCATAGTGGATTTTTTATTATATTGTAGTTGGAAGCCTTTAGTTTCTAGTTTATGGCAATCTATTGAGGCTATTTTGTTACTTGGCATGTGAATTGTTTGACACAATATCTCAAAATCATAGCTAATGCAACAACCAAGAAGAATGTGTCATCATACAACCATCACAAAGAATGAAAATCAAGGATCATGCATCTGCTGGTGTAAAAAAGTATATGTAAAATGTGTAATATTTAAGCATAATGATTACAGTGACTGTAGAAGGCATGTGTAATCAATCTATGAACCTACAATTCAAAACTCAAGGAAATAGTGAAATTCATTCATCGAGCCATTGGATAGGAGGTATAAAATGATGAACATGTACATAGCTATTGATGTGTGGAGCTTAGGTGAAAAGAGTGTTGGGATAAGGTGACTCAGCCTTACCATGATTTATTATTTTATTTATGCTTTCATGGAAAGTTGCTAAATAAAATTGGATTCTTCCACAAGAAAAGACTTGGAGTAGAAAAACAAAAATCTTCTATTTTTTGGTGATTTATTCTATTATGCTTTGTTTTTATGCAAGGGTGTGCATAAGGAAGTTTCTAAAATAAATTATAGATTTGTTGAATGTAGACACTTTAGAAACTATTTCCTCTTGTATAAAAACTCTATAAGTACAAGGCATTGTTGGAGAAAATGATGAGAGGGTGAGCATTGTTTGAAAAGCATTGTTATGCTACCAGAAATGTTTTGGATTTGATATCATAGTTGAATACTCTTAGAGAGTTGTGGATTTGTAGATTGTATTGTAACTATTGTTGCTAATAATACAATTGAGTCTAGTTTTGGAGTGGTGGGTTTTTTCCTCAGAAGGGTTACCTATGTATATCTTGTGTTCTATGTTTATGAGTTGAATCTTTCTATATGTATTCATTTAGTTTGTCATAGTTTAAGGTTTTATGAGATAAATTTAAGCATCAGCTCTCTTGTTAGATTTAGCATTTGGAAGTGTTTCCACACTTAGGCTTCCTTTCAATTGGTATCAAAGCATGGCCAAATTTGTTATTGTTGTTCAGTAGACAAGTTTTTTTTGCTGATCTAGTTTCAGTGGGAGTTTTGCAGAGGTTTTTTCATAATCTTATTGTAGGTTAGATATGGCAAGCACATCTAGTAGAGTAGAGATAGATAAGTTCAATGGCAGAAAAATATGGTCACAATCAAAGGAGATTCTTAATTGGTCATACGACAAGTAAAATCCATATAATCTTGCAACAATAAGAGATTACTTGCTTACAAAAAAAATGGTATGGGATATATTGGATGACTTTGAAGCTTTGAACATAAGATCCATTCCAAGAAGAAAAATATGGTAGCAGATGCTCTTGCCATTTCAGCAAGTGCTTTGAAACCAGTTGAAAGAGCCAAGTTGCAAAGATTCTCAGTAGAATTGGTTGTTGTTTCATCCATTCCTAATAATATCACAAGCTTTTAGGTCTTCTAGGATGATCAACATATACTTCAGTTTATCTTGTGAAGTCACCATTTTAAGGGACAAGAGATTGATGATACACTGAATGCCAAACCTAAAGATGATGAGCTTGAGGATGAAGATGACATTCTTAATCTGAAAACCAATACTATCCCAAAAGGAATGGTTGAACTAGAATGTATCTTTGATCATGATGAATTAGCACTCAATAGAAGGGTGACTCAAGAAAAGGGAATCAAAGAAGGTGACTCGTACAACTTGGGTACTAATGAAGAACCAAAAATGGTATAGATAGGAAAAGCATGCAACCTACAAGAAAGAGAGGACATGCTCAAATTACTCACCAAGTATAAGGATGTTATTTCTTGGAGCTATGAAGAACTAAAGACTTATGATCCTAAGACTATTACACACGACATCCCATTGAAACTAGATTCCAAACCATTCTAACAAAGACAAAGATAGATAAATCCCAATTTTGAACCACTGATCATGAAAGAAGTAAAGAAGCTACTAGATGCTAAGATCATATTTCCTATCTACCATTCCACATGGGTGGTAAATTTGGTTTCTATATGGAAGAAGACTGGAGAGATTTTCCTTTGCATTGATTTTCATAATTTAAATCTAGCATCTCAAAAGGACAACTATCCGTTTCCTTTACTTGATGAAGTTATGTAGATTGAAAATGGATCAAAGATGATGTCATTTGTGGATGGATACTTAGGATACAATAAAGTGATGGTCAATGAAGAAGATTGACTAAAGACAACTTTTACAACCAAGTGGAGAACTTTTGCCTACAGAAGAATGCCTTTTGGATTGATTAATGCAGGAGCTACATTTCAATGAGCGATGAATGAATCTTTCAAAGGATTGATTAATGGATGTATAGTCATCTACATGGATGACTTAACTATCTTTTCAAAAGATTTAACTACCCACATTTCTGATTTGAGATAGGTATTCAATAGATGCCATAAATATGGTATATCTCTCAATCGCAAGAAATGTTCATTTGACATTACTAAAGGAAAGCTCCTAAGACATGTCATTTCAGAAGCCAGAATCTCCATTGGTCCTAATAGAGTTGAAAATATTTTGAAATTAACACCTCCACATAGTTAGAAAGAACTAAACTCTTTCTTTGGAAAGATAAATTTTGTGTGAAAATGCATAAGTGGATTTGTAGAGATAGTTCATCCCCTTAATGATTTACTCAAAAAGGGGGCTAGGATAGAATGGGTTCCAGAGATAAAGAAATCTTTTGAAGATATCAAAGTGGCCATTTCTATAGCCCTAGTTTTGGTGAGTCCCAATTACAAGTTACCTTTTAAGATCTATTCCTTTTCTTTTGAACATTCTTGTGCAGGGATCCTAACATAGAAGAAGGGAAAAGGGGATGAAAGACCAATTGCTTTTATGAGTTGCCCCCTGAAGAATGCAAAGTTGAATTATTCAAACCTTGATAAATAATCCTTTGCATTAATCAAGGCAGTAAAGAAGTTTGGTCACTACATACTATGAAGTAAGGTGTATGCAATTGTACCTGATCCAATAGTAAAGATTATTTTGATAAAAAATAAACTTAGGGAAAGATGAGGAAAGTGGATGGCCATACTTCAAGAATTTGATCTCAAAATTCAATCTATGAGATTAGTCAGAGGTCAAGGATTATCAAAGATGATAGCTGATAACTAGGAGGGAAATGAAAAGGAATTCAAGTTTGATGATGAAATGAATGAAGATGATCAAAAGAAGATAATTGTAAAACAAGTTGACATTAATCAAGGAGTGGTGATAGATGTTTGGTATCAATACATTGTTTACTATCTCCTACAAGACTAGTGTCCTAGTTGGATGAGTAGTTCACAACATAGGGGACTTAAAATGAAATGTGAGTCCTATATGTTATGTGAGAACAAGTTGTATACAAGGAACTATGAAGGGGGTTTATCTAAAATGCTTGGGATAGGAAGAAGCAAAGGAAGTCTTGGAACATTTCCATGACAAGTATGGTATAGGAAATGCTTTAGCAGAAGCAATGGTCGACATGATTTTAAGGTCAAGTTATTTTTGGCCCTCAATATTCAAAGACACTTTTGAACATGTGCATTCTTGCCATATATGTCAAACCAGTGCTAATAAAGAGAGACACCCAGAAATTCCATTACAACTGGTATACGAGGTGTGCCCCTTTGCAAAGTGGGGATAGGATTTTATTGGCCTCGTCAACCCACCATCATCAACTAGGCACACCTTTATTCTCATAGCTATGTACTACTCGAGATGCACATAGATGTACTTTTTGAAGTACATGTCTGATGTCTTTGATTCATTCCAAATCTTTAAGACATTTATGGAGAAGCAGTCCAATTTTTTGTCAGGCGTATACGCACTGACAATGGCAGGGAATATGTGAATTAGTCTTTTAGAGATTTTTGAACTGAGTATGGTTTACAACATCAGTTCACAGTTCCCCATATCCCTTAGCAAAATGGGATTGCAGAAAGAAAGAATAGGACATTACGAGAGATGGCCAATTGTATGATACACTCTCAAGCTATGAGTTCTTCATTTTGGGATAAGGCTAGTAATTATGCCAACTATATTGAAAATCGGATGCCTCACAAGGCATTGAGATATTTGAATTTTGATTAGGCTTGGACTCATGTCAAGCTCATTGTTTCTACATTCCGTATTTTTTGTAGTGAGGCTAGGGCATTTATTCCAGATGCTCAATGGAAAGCCATGGAGAGGAACAACCAACCACTTATCTTTGTTGGTTATTATGAGTATGTGAAGGCATACATGTTTGATCTTGATTCTAGAGATGTCTTGTTTCAGCGAGACATCCAGTTTGATGAGCATTATCCTCAGATGGAGCCTCCACACTAGCACCATCTCCTTGCATCCACTTATCAGCTCCATGCACCCAATTGAATTCCTTTTTATTTCCTCTCATTGTCTCAGTCATATCATTACAAACAGAACTGAAATTCCTTATAAAATTTTGGTAAAAACTATCCAAACCATGAAACGATCTTACCTCACCCACATTCTCAAGTATAGGCCATTCCAAAATTTCTTTAACCTTCTCAGGATCCATCTTCAAACCATCAACTGAAATCACAAATCTTAAATATACAATCTCTTCTTGCATAAAATAACACTTCTTTAGATTAATCATCAACTTCTCCTCTTTCAATCTCTACAATACTTGTCTAACATGCTCAATATGTTCTTCCTTAGTCTTACTAACTATCAAAATATCATCGAAATAAACAATTGCAAACTTACCCAAGAATATTTTTAGGCCTTCATTCATTAATCTCATGAAAGTACTAGGTGTATTTGTCAAACCAAAAGATATAACCAACCATTCATACAAACCACCTTTTGTCTTGAAAGTAGTCTTCCACTCATCACCTTCTCTAATTCTAATATGATATAGCCACTCTTCAAATCAATCTTGGTAAAATACTTTGCTCCACTCAAACAATCCATTATGTAATCCATCCTTAGCATAGGAAACCTATATTTCGCTATGATCTTGTTAATAGCTCTAGAATTGGTACACATTCTCCATTCTCCATTCTTCTTAGGTGCTAATAAAATAGGTACAACACATGGACTCAAGCTTTCTTTGATCAAACCTTTCTACAACAACTCATGCACTTGTTTGTTAAGTTCTTCATTCTCTATAGGTGTCAATCTATATGGTGCTTTGTTCAAAAGCTAGCTCTAGGAATAATATCCATATAATGACTTATACTTCTCATTTTAGATAAACCATCAGGTATACCTTCTACAACAATATCCTTGTATTCATTTAGAAAATTTTCAATTTCTACTGGTACTCAACTTCTGTCAGTTTTTGCTACTTGGCCACCATTTTTTTTTGTCACTTGGTTGCTACTGGCACAACTTGGCTTTCTAGGAATTATAGCAAAACTTACTTGGTTCTTCTTTATTTCATTTATAAATTGTTTCCCATTAACCATGAAAATTCTCACAGTAGTACAATTAACCTCATCTGTACTTTCAATCAAAGGCGAAAATATTTTATTTTTCCCATTCACCTAAAGGGTGTATTGATTTAATCTTCCATCATGTATAGCATATCTATCATATTGCCAAGGTCTACCCAACAAAATATGACAATAATCCATAGGCATAATATCACACAAAACTTTATCAAAATAATGTCCAATCTTGAACTTCACAATACATTGCTCACTTACCAATATCTTATGCTCATCCTTGATCCATGACACATGATAGGGTTTAGGATGCTTCAGCCTCTGCAACTGCAACTTTGTAACCAGCTCTTCTGATGCCAAATTTTTAGGACTTCCACTATCAATGATTACCTTACAACATTTTCCAACCAACTTACATCTAGTTTTGAAAAGACTTTTCCTGAGGATAAGTTCCTCATCACTTCCATTATTACATAAGGTTCTTCTCACCATTATATTTTCTCCAGCCTCAGGTCCACTTGGTGAACCCTCACTACCTCCTTGAATCACAACATTTCTTTTACCTTGTCCACTTCACAGGATCTACATTCAAAGGATCTATGCCCTTCTTTACCACATCTAAAACAATTACCATGAAAACTACCTCTAGAATAAGAATTACCTCTTCCTCAGTAAGAACCAGTACCTCCTCAGTAAGAATTACCACCTTTCCATTTAGTCTTGCCTTTATCATCATTATTCTGTTCAGATTTCCCTTATCTTGTACAAAACTATTAGATCTACAACCTTCTCCATAAGATCTAACTTAGCCTATCTAAAATTTACCACCTCTACCTCTTTGTCTTTGCTCATGCTTCTTTGTCAAGATCTCCTCAACTTTCAAAGCATATTGATATGCTTCCTCCACACTTTCCAATTTCACAAAACTTATCTCATCTTGAATCCCATATCTCAATCCATTTATCTACATTGCAATTTTCTCAACATTATCATCCACATGTCTAGATCTGATGTCCAATCTATAGAATTCCTTAGTATACTCCTTCACAGTTATGTCCCTTTGTCTCAAAATTTGCATCTTTCTCAACAAACTAACTTTCTAATCAATAGAAAGGAATATTTTCTTCACCTTGTTCACCATCTTTGTCCAAGTCTTGATCTTTTCCTTTCCTCTCCTTTGTTTATTAGTTTGCAAATGCTCCCACCACAGTGAGGCATGTCCTTTCAATCTTCTAACTACAATCTTCACTATCCTATTATCAGGAGTGTTTTCATAGTCAAAGAGCTTCTCCATTTCATAGATCCAATCTAACACAACATTGGTATCCAATTTTCCATCATAGGGAACAACTTCTACAACATGCTTTGAATTTTCCCTAGACAATACTCTCAACAACCTTGCCTCATCTTGATCTTCTTCAGGTTTTAGATTAGGGTTTGGTGCTACTGCTTCATCATTACTTACATCATCAAGATGTGCTCCTCTCCTTTGGGTGATCTCTACAATATCTAATCTGGCTACAATTTATCTCAATGTGGCCAATATTACATTATCAACATTTCCTCTACCTTGAATCATTTTTAAATTAGGTTCCTACAAGATTGTAACCCTCTGCAAGTTGTAGGTCAAATCCTCATATCTTCTACCCCACAAAAAAATTCACTTAGTGTTCTACACAATCCAATCTCCATAAGGACAAACCTCTGATCTGATACCACCTGACATATGGAGGGATGAAGAACTAGGGCCAAGGGCTCATCCAACTATTCACACCACCTGCATAGAGTCAACAGAGTGAAAATAATGACGAATACAAACAACATGGGAGACAGAGGAAATAAAAGCCTTCATTCATATATTCATCCAAAGATCAATTACATGCCCATCTATAAGGCCTTCTAGGTTACAACCACATATCAGTTCATTTACAATCTTTGATGAACAAACTTCACATTTTGCTCTCTCTCTCTCTCTCTCTCTCTCTCTCTCTCTCTCTCTCTCTCTCTCTCTCTCTCTCTCTCTCTCTCTCTCTCTAAGTTACCCCTTAAGAGTCTAACCAAAGTCTCTTAAATACATGCATGACCACAAGTTGGCTTGTTGCAAATACAACTAAGTAAAATCTCATATTATATCCTAGGCTAAGCCACAAGTTGCCTCGTAGCAAATATCTAACACTAAATTAATTGCAAAGGTTGGCCTCAATAGGAAACCATACACAAATAACTCAAAAACCAAAGATTACACAAAATACTAACACTTGACTTCCAAACATCCAAACAAACTCGGCAACCACATGAACTTGACATCCATAGGATGACTCGGCAACCAAAGAACACTTGACGACCAAAGACACTCGATAGCAACTGAGAACTTGACATTAACCAAGAAGCTTGGCATCCACTAAATGCTTGACAACCATTGAGAACTCAACAATGCAAGACATTGCAATTCGACAAAAACTAAGAAAACTAAAAACATGCAGGATAGCAGTGGAACCGAGGATGCTCTTGCTTCAGAATATTAGCTAATTCAACACCTAAATCAATAAAATGACTATTAAGAGCATTAAATTTTACAATAAATTCATCCATATATTTGAAGTCCATATATCTGAGATCTTCAAGTTAATCCTGCAATTGTATTTTGTGGGATTCATCCACACTATCATAAGTAGTTTACAAAATTGTCCATGCTTCATGAGATTTAGAACAATTTATAATTAAAACATATGAATCAGGAATAATTGAAATGCCATTCAAACCTAAAACTTCTTTGTTTTTAGTTTTCCAAGCATCTTTTTCATCTTGGGTGATGGTTGCAACAGGCTCAACAAAAGCATCGGTTGTAACATCTAACATGTGTTTAAAATGGAAAATAAAGGAAATATGTGGTTTCCATGAATGATAATTAGAACTGTTAAGTTTAATTTCTAGAATTAAAATTGACATGATCAAAGAAACAAGCTAATCTCCCTTTGATTAAAAGAAGAATTAAAGATTAATATAATTGAATAGAAAAACTCCCATTACATAAATGTATATAAGTAAAAAAATTCTATAATCAACTAAAGCTTTTAAAAAATTCAAAATTTGATAAAGAAATTATAAAATTAATTCTATTTAAATATCTTTTATCTCATATAAGCATTTTTCCTTTTACAATGACTGTCAAATTTGTATTGAATTATTATTATTAAACAAAATTAAAGATTTTATTATAATTTGTAAAAAAGAAGGCTTTATTTTCAAATTATGAAAAACAAATTAAAATAAGTTTAAAATGTTGAAAAAAAACCAAACTTTCCTTTATAAATATTAATATTTAAAAGTTTTATAAAATGAATCTATGTTTCTAAAAAACCTTGGCTAATTATAAAATAAATGACCTTGGCTTAAAGAAAGTCAAGTTATATAAAAAGAATATGATCTCGTAAATGTTAAGAGGAAAAGAAGAGAACCAAGTGGGATAATGTTAAAGGGAGAATATAAAAGTGGAGGAGGTTTGAAAAACTAAAATTAGACTTGACGAAATAATGGAGTGATTAAAGTAATGCAAAGAATGGAATCTAATTATAGTTAGTGCAAGAAGAAAGGAAAAATTAATCAAGAGATTATTATGATGGAAGAATGACCACTATTAAGGAAGATAATGGACATTACAAAGAAAAACTAGAAAAGTGGATATGAATTAACATATGAAGATTGAGATGTGTAGGAAAGAGAATGCACAACAACAAGAGGAGTACACGATAGGAGAATGCACAATGACTAGAGAATGCACAACAAAATATATGCCATAAACATCTTTCAAATAGAAGATAATGGAACACAAAAAGATGGAGAGAGAAATGATCTCAAGAATGACAGAGTAAATAGAGGTATCAAACAAAAATATGTTGAAGTAGAGCCGAGAATGGGAGAATAGTGTAATAGCTCTTGATCGGGTCCATTATGCTTGATCTCATTATATCAAGTTGTAATGTTCATAATAAGCATTAGTTTATCAAATGATATTTATTTCTTTGTATTTATGATTGAAACATAAAAGTGTTATTCTTATAGTATCATATAAGAATATATTTAATAGTCATTTATAATGATGTTAAGAAATACCTTAAAAATCATTAATGAGATTGATATTGAACATTAACCCTAAAATGATATATTCATATATCTAGTATCTACTCAATTATAATGTATATGATAAAGATTTTTATATCTTCATTGGCTTACATCATCATACTCATAAGGTATGTCAGCATGGGTATGTTTAGGGTCAAATCAAAGGAATGCCTTGGGTTGTGTTCCTTATCATATCGTTGATGTCCAATGTTTATACTATGTTCGATCAAGGCTTTGCTTGTTATGTCATGGAATCCATTAGCCCACCTAGTATGTGAATAGTTTCACATAATATATTGCTAGCATGGTTATGAATGGGCTCATATATGCGTGGACTTTATGGCACAGTGTTGACCAATAGTGATCTTTTGTATGATTTCATTATCCACAGTTTTCCATTCATGATGATATTAATATTCATTTTATTTATGCCAGATTAGTCCATATAACATAAACTAGTCTTTTTCTTCCATTGTGGAATCCATGCAGGACACATTGAAAAGTCTGTGGATTATATTTTCAAGGAGAAGGTAAATATGCTTTGACTATATTTGGTGTCTTTCATATGCATGGGTATGAAAATTTATATCTATTCCCCCCACCAATGAAGGGATATGTATACCTAAGTAAATGGGTCGTGACCCCTAGGACATTATTTGTTGAATGGACCGACCTTGTCCAAGTAATTTTGGATTACTATATAATTCATTTACAAACTTATAAATGATTATGTATAATAAATAGATTTTATATATCAATGGTGGATTTATAATCATTAAATAGGCTACTTATAGCTATGCATTATTCTTGTTTATTTTTATTTTTTATTTTTATAAATGATATTTTATATCTTGATAATAATAATTTATTTAATTAATAATTGTAATATTCAATCATTTAGTCAATTGTCAATAATTATATTTATTTTCAAGCTCTAAGATTAGTATATTACAGAGAGTTGTCTAATAGAGTAAGAAAAGCTCAAACAAAAACAAAATCTACGAACAAAGGCACAAAGAAGAAATAAAGGATACAACATATATTATTTTAAAGTTTGAATTAAAATTGATTTTGATCAAGAAAGTAATTTTTTTTAATAGAGATATATTACATACTTACAAAAAATTGATATTAGTCTATTAGAAACCTTTAAAGTCAAGACTCTATTCTTATTTTTAATGAACACACAAAGCTAGACTTTTCAAGATTTGAATTATACTCTAAATAGTATAAGCATACTAACTCTTTCGAAAGTAGATAAGAAAATTTGATAAAGATGTTTTATAGATATGAACTGGTAATCTGTAAGGTTCGAGGTTAGTAATAAAGTAATATTTTGAAACCTGCAATAGCAATTGTTAGTATAATAACAAGAAGATATTTTGTGACAAAACACCTACCATAATAGATCTAAGTTCCTCTTGTTTTGGTGGCTAGCCTTCCAAAAAAAGAGGGAAAAAAAATGAAAGAAGATAAACCTCTAGTAGAAAGACTTCCAAAGGGGGTTAGGTATAAAATAATATATAAAACAATGAAATTTGCACACACAAAGAGTTAGAATGAGCTAAAGCCACAAAAAATGTATTCTCTAAAAAAAATGTCTCCAAATAAGGTGAGCTCCAATGAATGACAATCTTCAACACTAAAACTCAAAACAAGGATTAGTAACCAAGATTTGATGCCATGTAAGAAAAGAAAATGAGAGCAAGGAAAATGAAATCAATCCAAGTTAGTTGAGTGACAAGAAATGTTACCATGAAATAAAAAACTTCCAAGATCATACACTAAAGTGGAGCAATAAGGAGATAGAGGATTTAAAAGGGGAAAGAAAACAAAACCCATTGTGATTATTACAAATGAAGGAAAAATCCTAGAGAGAGAGAGAGAGAGAGAGAGAGAGAGAGAGAGAGAGAGAGAGAGAGAGAGAGAGAGAGAGAGAGAGAGAGAGAGAGAGAGGTGGAGCAAAATGGCTCATTACAATAACATCAATGTTATGTGTAAAGAAGAATGCAAAAGAAACATCTATTTTATGGAGACAAGAAAGGAGTTGCCCTCCAATTTATATGAATGCCACAATTCATAATAAGTGTGTGTAGAGTGTCAAGATCATCTTAAAGAGGACAAACTAATTTCCTTTATAAAATGAATTATAGAATGAGTTGTCCTCACATGTGGACTAGAGGACAAGTAAATGACATGTCCTCCACATGTGTACAAGAGGACAAGCTACATGTATGGATCCTTGAAATATCCAAAATTAAATACATCCAAGGAAAGATTAATATTTCTAACAAAAACCAAAAAGCATGTTGTTCTGGTCAATGAGGCTCATATTGGGCTCTTTTCTGTGGGTATAGGCTTAAGACAAGGGGACCCCTTATCCACCTACCTTTTTATTTTTGGTTGAGGATTTTTGTAGGAGTCTTTCCACACTCAATGATGGACAAGCTCTCAAATATATTAAAGATGTTCCTACCCTACCCTCCTCTACTTACCAACAATTTGTGGATGACACTGTCATGTTTGGGGTAGCCCAGAAGAGGGAAGCTAAAAGGTGGAAGACTCTTCTAAATGATTATGCTACTATTTTAGGATAGAAAATTAATCTTAAAAAAAGTTACAAGCTATTTCTTTTAATACCAATATTGCTTTGCAAGCTGAGATATCGAGTATCCTGAATTGTCACATATCCTCTATTCTAGGCATCTACCTTGGTCTCCATTTTGGTCCTAATAATCCTTCCTTACCCTTTTGGAACAATATTTTTGAGAGATTCTAGAAAAAAACTTTCTAGTCGGAAAGGGAAACTACTTAATCAAGGGAGAAAACTTCAACTCCTTAAAGTCTGCCTCCAAAGCATCCCCGTTTACTTTATGTCTATGGAAGTTATGCCAATCAAAGTTTCTGAATCCTTGAAATAAATACAAAAATCTTTTTTTTTGTATAGGTACTGAGGACAAAAGAAAAATGTCTCTGGTTAAATGGGAAATGGTTTGCAAACCCCTATCTCAAGGTGTTGTCATAATAATAACTCAAGGAAATGAATAGAGCCCTCATTTCTAAGATACGTTGGTAGTTTACTAATGGGAAACAAATAATGGGATAAAATATTGTAGGCCATGTATATGCCCTAAACCCTTACATGGTTCTATCTTGGAGAAAAATAATGTTACTAGTTGTTCCTTCCTCTGGAAAGATATAAACAAAACTAAAAATATCCTAAGAAACAGAAGTAGAAAAATCATAGGTAATGGTACCAATTCCATTTTTTGGTCAGAGATGTAGAAAAATATAGACAGTTAAAGGATGTCTTTATTAATAGCCCGATGCAAGACTAGTTAAAAAGAACTTTAGGAGAGAAAATTGGAGACTATTTGATCTAGGAAGAGGGAAGAACTAGTTGGATGGAAATTATAAATCTTTGGGAGTGACGTAAGGAAATGAGGATAGTATCTAATGTTAGTAAATTGGAAGTTGATGAATTGACTATCCTACTTTTGAGTCCCTAGCTCTTCATTTCCACCTTTTAAGATATATGCATTTGGGGATATTCTGGTAATGGCTCCTCTATTAAAATTTGACCTACCACTCCCAAGTTTTACATGATGAAAGGGACCCTAAGTGGAATCTTAACTAGATTCCTAATATCTCCCTAAAATCAACTACTTCTAGTGGGTTGTGATCCATGAAAAAATTCTCACCCTTGACAACTTCTTTAATGGGGGTTCTACCTACCCAATAGATCCATTTTATGTGAAAATGAAGAAGAAAATATAGACCACCTTTTTTGAACTTCTCCTTTTCCTTTGACCAATAGAGTGTTTTATTTCAATCTCTTCAATCCAAATGGGTTATGCCTAAATTCATTAAGGATTTTTTTTCACTTCGTCCTACTCTCCTTTTTCACATCGTACTATGCCAAATATTTGGCTTTAAATCCTCACTACGATTTCTTGGAAACTATGGAAAGAAAGGAATAATATTGATTTTTTTCACATGGTTAAGAGTTCGGTCAGAGATAGTGTCAATGCTGCTTCTTTCCTGAAATGCACTAATTTCCCCTCCCTTTGTGAAACCAAAATCAAACAAAATTGGCATATCAATTAGAACATCACTAATCTAATTTGGTTGAATATATGGAGGAAGTCAATACCTAAATTGGTGGAAATGTAATGTGGATGGATTCTCAAAAGGTAACCTAGACATAACCAATATAGGAGGTTCGGTTAGGAATAACATAGGAGAATGTTCGAATACTTTAGAATAACTTGGGGGGTGGGGGGGGGCGGGGGGGGGGGGGGGGGGGTGGGGGATGAACTAGTTATCCAAGGTCTATATGTATAAATAAAAATTTTCACAACTTAGTGAACCCATAAAACATTTATACTCATGCATGCATCCATAAGATTATGCATTCACTTAAAAACATGTAGGTTACTGTCAAATCAACTTGCAAAAATGTAAAGCATAAAACATAGCAGATTCATCAACACACTTGACACAATGATTTATGTGGAAACCTAATTTGGGAAAAACCACTAGTAACATGCTACTCTTTTTCACTCTTCTAAAGTGATACCCTATGAAAGGCCAACCCTATTAAAGGTTACAATACACACTATTAAATGTGACCCTGTTAAAGGATTTCAATCACCCTATTAGAAGTGAGCCTTGTTAGAGGACTTTAGGCTATTCACTTCGAATGCCACCTAGTTAAAGGATTTATAAATGACTATTAGGTCAACCTTAATCCAAAGGATTTACCCTAGACTGATACAATTGTTAGAGAGTAATCGTAGAGCTTTGAACCTACAACTTCTCCTTGTAGATTACAGATCTCTATTTAGTCCTCAATTCTGATAGCTTGTTCATCCTTCACACATTCATCTCCTTCAGCCTTCTTGCTTAATACACCATTGTAGACTCTTCCTTTAGGTTACTTGATGAAGAAAAACCCTTACCTCCTTCTCTTCCTTAGGTTTTCACATCACAACTTTCCTTCATGACTAGACATTCCTATAAATAAGAAATTTAGATTTTCTTTGCTCATTCTCCATTGTCCAAATTAGGGTTCATATGGATTAAGTAGGATATCTCATATCTCTTCTAGAAACTTCTCCTAGAATCCAATTTGGATTTTCCTAAAAATGGTTTACCTCAAATTCTGTGCCACCAGCTCATCATCCTTATCTTCCACCTTGTTCACAAAATTCAAGAAAAAAACTTGTTGGCTTAGAATTAATGAATCTTTGATCTTTAAAACAATGCAGTAACTCAGCATTATCAAGCTTATGATGCTCGACACATACTGTGTTACTCGGCATCAACTTATAAAATCATTCAACATCAACTAAAGTTTACTAATGCTCGTCATCCACTAGAATTTTCTTTCACTAGGCTCCAACTAACTTTCTACTTGGCTTGTACTACCTTTGCTCGACACCTACTATCCATTCAATCAAGCTTGGTAGAAAAACTTTGTGTAATTTGTTCTTCTAAAATTTCTTAGTGTAGCCAACATTTGTAACCTTAAGTAGATTATCAATACATAATGTCATCACCATCTTAACTGATCCTTGTACTTCATTACATAATCATAACTCAACCTTTCCTCTAGGTTCTTTTGTTACATCTTATTGATCAAATCCTCTTCATCAATCAACTAAGTGATAGTACTTGAATCTTATAAGTAGTTGTCTTACCAAGAAAAAGTAGGTTTGACATCATGACAAAACAATAATTGAAACACATAGTCTTCTTCAACAATCTCTTTCTTTCAATAATCTCTTTCAACAATGATCTTTTCAATCAGATCTCAACAGGATAAATGTTTCAAGGTTTTGCAAAAGATATTGGCATCAATTCTAATATCTATGTTGAAGGGTTGGCAATGTGATAGGGTATCAAGTCCCTTTGGGAGCTAAGGAATAAAAAATTCATTTTGGAAGATGACCCAAAACTCATAGTTGATATCCTCTCTAATAGAGCTAAAAGTCTTTGGAGAATTCTCAGTTTGATGGAAGACTACAAATGTAGGTTATCTATATTTATTGAAGTCAAGATCAAATGTACTCAAAGAGAAGGGAATAATACTATAGACTTTCTTGGTAACTAGGGTTTGGGTTGCCCAGAAAGGAAACTGATTACTACAGTTAATTTCCAAAAACAACTCAAAATTATTATAATTAATGATAAAAATGGAAATTTTTAAGGTGCCAATCAAAGAAGTGAGTTCTTATTACTTCATTCTAAATATCACTAAAATATTATTTCTTTTGGCTCAAAGTAACTTTAAAATTCAAAAGGACATCACTATGACTAAAGTTTCAACTATTGATAGGGAACATAAATGATCTAAATTTGAGAAAGTTATTACTAGAAAGAGGAGAAGCAATTTTAATTATAGTAGAATACCTGAAGTTATTTTGGTGGCCAATATCAACATTCAAAACTTTGAATTTAATGACATCATTAAAGCTTTCTCTGGCCTTTCTTTTAATGAGAAGATATGAGGAGGATTTCATAGATATAAGGAAGGAAAAAAGTATGAAGAATTATGAAACATTACCAATTATTCATTACTTTCCAAATGTGTCAAAAATGCTAGTGAGAGTCATACTAGATCTACTAAAATTGAGGATCTTTAATTAACAAGAAAGGCTTTATTACAACATTATTTCAATCATGATTTTTTCAGGCTAAAATAATTGAGAGACTTCACTATTCTCAAAATTTCACCATTCTCTATATGTAGAAAATGAAATCCATCTATGAAAATTATACGAAGTTCTGAAGTTTCTCAAAATGCCATTACTGTGGAAGATAATCAAGCTATTTAGGAAGTGCTCTAGGAGTTGGGTAAAGTTAAAATTATGGGAGGGCCATTGAAAAAAGTTGAACAAAGGGACAATAGGGAATTGAAACAAAATCAATAGATATGGAAATATTTTTAGAATGTGGAGCTAAACAGTTTCACTAAAGCCATGAGGGGCTTCAATGAAGAACTTTCTTCAAGGTTTGCCAACTCTTGGCATAAGGGCATGGTGACTATTGACAACATTGAGTTTACAGTTATGTTAGAGCTAATTGTGGAAGCCAATGGTTTGAGATGTGAAGGTCATCGAGTCAAAAGGAAAAATTAGGGCAAGTACAACAACTATATAACAAAATTCTTTGGCAATAATGAGAAGGAAAAATGCATAAATGTGACAAATGGGTATGACATACTTTCTTTTCCTCCTCCTTTTGCTATTATCTTCCTTTACGTTATGAAATATTTTATTTGCAAAGATAGGTTTGACCCTTACCATGCTTATCACTTATGTTTATTTAACTTCCTATGCCATGAAGAGAAAACACATGTTCTTTTCTTTCAGGTTCCCTCCTTGAAGGGTAGCATAGAAAATGGAGATAACGCTCCTCTTCATTAGGGATTAATTTTTATTTTAGACCAACATGTGTTTTCTCATCACCCAACTTTTAGTAGGACCTTGATCCATGGGAATAAGTGAGTTGGGACCAGCTCATCTATAAGAATTAACGAAATAAAATTGTCCCCTATTGCAAGCCCTAGCAAAGAAAACCCTAACCCTAGGACTAGAAAAAATCCAGTGCTGACTAGTCTCTACCATCTAGTAACCCTAAAAATCCACTTGAAGAAGATCTTCTACTCAAAATCCCTTCAAAAAGGAAGATTTTTTCCCAAATAAGCCAAGGCACCACCCCTTAAAAGAGTAGGACTGATAAAGACATCATTGATGTTGACAAAAATGACATGGGGGATGAAGAGAGTAAAGAAAAAATTACTTTTGGGAAAATAGGACAACAAGAGGCTACTTCAATGGAAAGAAGATACAAGTAATCTAAAGTAATAAAGCACAAAATCAATAGAAAGGTGATAAGGACATCTCTATGGGTTTGGAGGAATACAAATTCCTTGAGGCAGAGGCTAAAGTAGCAGAGGAGATTGAAGATGAGGACACAAAGGATGCAGACCATAAAGAGGAAGATAATGTCAGCTATGATGGGGAAGATGAGGACATTTAAATAGTTGAGTAGGAGGCAATTATTAAGAACCAAACTGATCCTATTCAAGATAATGAAAAAAATGAACATGACAAAGGTCATAATGTAGAAGAGTGGGACAAAAACATGGAAAGGGATTATGTCCTCAATAGGGTTATGGAGCTTGAAAGTAATCTTTCAACTAGAGTTGATGCTCTTCAAATAAAAATGGAATCCTTGGATTTAGCACAAACCCATGTCACCATTTTATAAAGGAAAAGACTAACAAAAGTATAAGTATTTAGCTTAAATGACATTAAACTAATATTATTATTTAGAATTTGAAAATCAAGCAAATTAATGAAATGTGTACAAATGGGTAAAGTTTAGGATTATTATTTTTAATAATTATTTGGAACAAGAATTGATATATTATCCTAATTTTTAAGGGTTATTTTTTAGATGCTGAAAAATGTTGAAAATGAGGGGTCTAGTTCCCACCACAAAACTATATGGAGATAAACCTTTTTCCCTTTGATCCTAGATTATGTTATAGATGACATATATAGCTAGATCAATGAAAAATAAAAAATATCTTTTGACTTATATTTCTCTTTTATAACAATTCAAATTGCAACTCACCTAAAATCAATAGTTTTCATCTCACACCACATTTTTCAAAACAAATATATTCAGACCAAAAGAAAAATTATGCATTTTAGAAGAGGACTCTCTCCTCTATTCATAGAAAGTCATATTCTTTTATTTATTTTTTATAAGATTTACTATTTTTTCCTTTCTCAAAAGCAACATCTTCTCGAGTGTTAAAATATGTACATGTAGCATTTTTTAATTACAACATACTATATTTAAGTAAAATACTATAAACCTTATATGAGAATTATCTTAACTTTGAACTCTATAGAATGGTGCTTATATGCTATTAAAAAAAATCATTAAAAAGAGTAAGAGTTATTGAAATGTCAATTTTCTTAAAGACATTTACTTCTTTACTAATTGGACACAAACTAGTATAAAACATATATTCAATAGACATTTCCAATTGGAAAAGTGTGAGACTATATATAACTTAGCTAGAATGAATTTACCTAGATCATATGCTTGAAAAAAATTAATTTTTAGATAGAAATGCTGAAATTCAGCTATTCTAATAAGTCAACCTTAAAGGTGACATAGCTTTGTACTTTTTCTGTTGAAATGTATAAATATACCATCACTAAACTAGAGTTGGGGGTTTTTGTTGAATCTATTTGTAGCACAGAGAGGAAAATAATAGAAATAATGGTTCTGGGGGTGGTCACTAGTAAGAGTAGACTATAGAAGTGTTGGAATTTTTTAGAATAACTAGGGGGGGTGGGGTTGAATCAATTATCCAAGGTCCAAATGTACAAATAAAACTTTTCATAGCTTACTGAAACCATATCAATAAAATTTTATATGCATGCATCCATTAGATCATAAAATGCTTAAACTTTATAGGTTACTATCCTAGGTCAAAACATCTTTGTAGAAATGTAAACATGAAACATAATAGATTCAATAACACATTTGACACATGGATTTTACGTGAAAATCCAATTTTGGAAAAATCACTAGTAACATGCTACTAATTCTCACTCTTCTGAAGTGATTGTTGGAGTTGATGAAATCCAACTCCGAAGATGCCTAAGATCACCTGCATGTGAAAACCTATCAAAGGGAAGCCAAGGAGAGAAGAGCAAGGAGCTAGGGAAAAACCCTAAATGGACATGAGAGACAACAAGTATGCAAACACAATAAAATATGTATTTACAATATGCAAAAATGTGATGTGAACATACAACGAGGGAGAGACCACTTATAAAAGCCTCAAGGAATCTCTTAGAACAAGCTAGAAGATTCTAGGAGATAAGTGTGACAACTAAGCATATGTCCACATTAGGTGGAAAGTCCTCGAACAATGTGAGAGGATAAGTATGACTTAGGAGAGACCAAACTCCCGTATTGTCAACAACTTATAAAAAAATCCTAGACTACAACTAATAAATGAAATGCATTAACCTAAGTAAGCTTAAGTAAATAGAATAAACAATTAGTAAATTAATTATTTACTCTAACAGTGATGCCCTGTGAAAGGCCAACCTTGTTAAAGGTTACAATACACACTGTTAAATGCGACCTGGTTAGAGAATTTCAATCACCCTATTAGGAGTGAGACTTGTTAGAGGAATTTAGATCATTCACTTGGAATTTCACCTAGTTAAAGGATTTACAAATGACTGTTAGGTCAACCTTAATCCAAAGGATTTTCCCTACACCGATACAATGATTAGAAAGTAACAATAAGGATTGATCTGATAACAAATTAAAACTAACTTGTAAATTATAGATATCTATTTTAGTCCTCCATTCTACTTGGCTTTCACACACTTCAACTCTAATAGCTTGTTCACCCTTCAAGCATTCATACTCTTAAGCCTTCTTGCTTTGCTTTCCAATAGCAGTCTCTTATGTTCAACCATTTAATGAAGCAAATACCTTAGACTCCTTGTCTTCCTTAGGTTCTCACACATGAAAACCTTCCTTTTGACCAACTCTCAGTATAAATAGAGATTTAAGATCTTTTTTCATTTCACCTCAATTTTTCATTTTAGGGTTAGGTAGGATTAGGTAGGATTCAATGAATCTACCCACTTTTCCATTTGGTTCCTCTAGAACTTTCTTCTTCAATCGTCTTTGAATTCATCTCAAAATGTTTTACCTTGAATTGTGTGCCACCAATTCATCATAATTATCTTCCATACACTTCACACAATTCAAAAAAAACAAAATAGTCATCTTAGATTCATCAAATCTACAGTTTACCATGAATACTAGGGCTTAGAATCAATATGTTGTTACTCAACTTCCATACTATTCTTCCACTCATCTTCAACTAGATAACTTGACAAACACTAAAGTTTACTAGTGCTTGGAATTAACTAAACTTTACTTGGATTACACTAAGTTTACTTGGCATGTACTAAATCTTCACTTTACTTAGCTCCAACTAATTTTCTGCTTGACTTTCAATAACTTTTCTCGGTGCCTACTATCAACTCGGTCAAGCTTGGAAAACTCAATTCTTCTTATTTTTTCTTCTAAACTTAATCAATATATCCAACCTTTGTAGCCTTAATTAGATAAACAATACCCTATATCATCACTATCTTAATTGATCTTTGTACTTCTTTTTCATACCATAACTCAACCTTTCCTCTAGGTGCTCTTATTACCTTATTTGATCAAAACCTCTCCATTAATCAAAAAAATGATAGGACTCAAATCAACTAGGCAGTTGTCTTATCAACAAGTAGCAGGTTTGACATCAATGACAAAATAATGGTTGTTCTATTACAATTTCTTCACTTCAAAACAATCTCATATCAACAAAAAGATCAAGGATGTGAACTCCACTAGAAATGAGAAGGATCATGAACAAGAGGCTAGAGATGTCATAGATTGGCATGGGGAGCTTGCTCAACCTACCAAAAAATGGAACATATTAAAAAATCTTAGTTTTCTTTCCTATTTTATTTTCTTGATCACCTCTTGCAGAGGTATAAAAAATTATATTAGTCTTAAGCTTAATATGATTTATATTATTTTAAACTTACATATCTTTAAGACCCTTACATTTTTTGAAGTTAAGTACTTAAGTATCTTTAAGACTCATTACTGTTACAACACTGTTATATGCATATAGTTTATATCGAATCCTATATTTTGGCTTGATTTCTTTTGTTGCATGTTGTTTAGTAAACTTTTAGTTTGATGCTATCTCTGATTAGTTACGATTCTCTCAAGACAGGTTTTAGTTTCTTTGGTAGTTGGTTTCTATTTTTGATTATTTTGTGGGAGTGATCTCTTTGATGGTTCTGGTCTTTTGGCTAACTATTTGGTTGTATTGGCCCTTGGTTTGCCTTACTATATTTGCAACTATGGGTTCAGGGCCCTCTCCCTTCCTCCTTTTTCAAAAACTTTACCCATTTAGACAAATAATGATCTATTACACACATTCTTTATAATTCATCTTACATAGACCTTTTATATGCAATATTAATATTAATTATTGTATAGTGAAATATCTACATAATTATCATGCACCTATTACATATCCATAGATACTAACTAATATTACTTAAAATTGATTTTTACCATGAGCATCTAGCTAACATTTATGGATCTCAATCTATTAAATATACATGTCCTTAATTTTTTAAGTCCTATCTTGTCTTTCCTTTATCTATCTTTACAGAATGTCATTATGTAACTAATGACTCAATTGTATGTTTTATAATGATTAGTAATCCTATAGAAACATCTATCATGTATTCCCATACATCCAATAATATAAGTGATTCCATTAAAAGAGACATCAATTTATCAATAATGTGTATGTATAAATTATTAGTCCCTATCGTTAAGGCAAGAGACTAAAGTTTTGGGATGTCTATCTACAATAGTTCAAAATTTGAGAATGGTATATCCTATTGTTTCATAACCACTTCTTATTGAAATTCCCCTAGAAAATTCTTATTTTTTATTTGGCTCAACTTATTTTTCCTAAGGATCTTTTATTTTTCTTGCTAAATAAATTCTCCAATGAATTGAGCTTTGAGAGCTATGAAAGCTGTTGGTAATAGACAATGACGTCTGCCTTGTCAACATGTTCACATTGCACATGCATCTATGACAAGTGGGAAAACTCCAATTTAATATAGAACAATTTACGCTAACATGTACCTTTTCAATGTGTCCACATTTCACATGCATGCATGACAAGTCGAAAAATCCCAATTTAATAAAGAACAATTTTGGACTTGTTGATGGGGTTGGAGCTCATACTAGTAATGGAGTAGGATTAGATTTTATCAATCTGACTTTGCATGCAGATAAAAATATCCTTTAGCAAGGAGACTCAAATTTGTTTGTAAAAAATAACTTCTTTAGCAGGTAGATTGACATGTATTTGTAAAATATTGGAAATATATTGAGTTTTAAATTGATTCACTTTTCACCCAAAAACTCAGTAGAAAATTTGCAATTAAATTTTTAACTTCAAGCAAGTAATTAGGCAACTTGAAAACCTTATTTTTTCCATCCATCTCAGAAGAGTAGCATACAACTTTGTACTTAGCTGCTGTACTATTTGAAATTCTCTAGCAACACTCACATCAAAAATTTTCTTTGCATATCCTATATTGATTTTTATTCATCTTCACCAAAATTAACACTCCTTATAATTAGCTATATTCTAAAAGAAAATTCCTTTATGATTTACAAACAAAAAATGTGTGAAACATATTAATTCAAACTTTCCTTGAGTGGATTGTGCAAACTATACTAAATACCATATTTTTCTTTAGATCTAATATTTGATTCTAACATTTTTCCTTTAATTTTCCCATGATCTCTCAAATATTCATCACGACTTCCTCACTCCAATCCCATGTCTATCTCCCTTTAATCAACATTTCATAATTATCACTACACTTTGATTTTGAAACCTTGAATTGCCTTCAAAACAACCTTATCTTGTAGACTATCAAATAAGATTGCAAAGAATTGGAAATTTTTCCTACAAAAAGTGATATAATTTTTAGTAAAATTATTCGTTAAGTGGAGTTCTAGACCTGTCATAATTTATGTTTTTTTTTTTCTGGCTTACAAAAGCCAAAGGAAGAGGCATGATGTGTGACCTAGTCATGAGCTACTATCTCAATGCCAAGGAAAAGAGCTTCAACATGGTGAATTTAGTAGAATCTAATTTGATTATAATAGGTGGAAAGCCTTCTTTTTTGTCATGTAATACTTTTAGCTTTCACAGGGGTTTTATTTTCTATCGTTTATTTTTGCAAGTCTTTTTTTTTAATGCATCAGAAAAATAATGCATACTCATGTTTTATAACACATCTATTATACATCTATTATACTATGGGATTTTTCTTTTTTATAAAATCAAATATTCACAATTTGTGTGCACTCCAAAATATCAACCAATGTGACTCCACTCATCGTGACTAGTTGAACTTGTGTGTGCCTTTTCTAGCATAACAACTGCAACTAATTTTTTTTCTATAGAAAACAAGTAAATAGATGTATAGAATTCATTTATTTATTTTTTAAATTTTACTTTGAGATTATTTAGTTAACAAGATTTTCAACTATAAAGAAACATTTTTTTGATATTTAATAGTTATTTTGACCTTTTTTCACTTAGAATAAACAATTATTTATTTATTAATCCCCTCTATGTGTATCATCATTTATATCTCCTTTTGTGACTTTAGTTATATTACAGAAAAATTGGACATATTCCTTTTGAAAGAAGAACTAGCACAAGTGGATTTCACAATCACTACCTCAATTCAACCTATTGCAAGATTAGATAATTATCCCATTAAAATTGAATTAATAGAACCTATAAAATCTAATAGGAATCCTATAAAATGTGAAAAGATGTGGTTCTTAGATAAAACATTCATGGAGAATATTAAACAATGGTGGGATGAAGGCAAGTTTACAGGATCAAAGATGTATTTTTTTGTATCAAAACTTAAAATGCTCAAAGAAAATATACAAAAATTGAATAAAAAACATTTCAATAATATATTCCAAGACAAACTAAATAATGAAGAAGATCTTAAAAAATTAAATAATGAAATCATTAAAAATGGCACAGACAATGAAAAATACATTGAATAAAAAGAACTATTAATCATATAAGAAGACATTTTAGCAAAAGAAGAAGTCTTTTGGAGACAAAATTTGAGGGAAAAATGGCTAGCACAAGGAGACAAAAACACAAAATTCTTTCACAATAGTATAATACACAACAAAGCTTTTAAAACTATTACTCAAATTAAAGATAATAATGGTAGTACTATTGATAATCCAATAGAAATTACTCAAACTTTCATCACATATTATGAGAATCTATTAAACAATTATGACTCGTCCAATTTGACTAAACAAAAAATTATGCTAAATAATATACCTAAAGTTATCACAAAATTTGACAAGAAGGAGCTCAATAAACCTTTTACAAAAGAACAAATCAAATTAGCTCTTTTTAAGCTTATCCTAGATAAATCTCTAGGGTCTAATGGTTTCCAATCTTTTTTCTTCCAAAAACGTTGGGAAATCTTAGTAGAAGAATTATGGAAAACAATAGAAGTAGCTAGAAATGGGGGATCATTCTTAATTGAAATTAATCATACCTTTTTAGCATTAATACCAAAAAAAGCTACAGCAAAGTCACCAATAGATTTTCACCCCATTGCATCATGTAATACAATATATAAATTTTATTCTAAAGAAATAGCAAATAGGATCAAAACTTTGCTTCGAAAAAATATCTCAAAAGAACAAATTGGGTTTGTACCTAGTAGATCAATTCTTGATGGAATATCCATCATTAAGGAAACTATACATTCAATAGTTAAAAATAAAGAAGTCTGTATGTTTACGAAGTTAGATATACAAAAAGCATATGACATAGTAGATTGGAGGTTTTTATGTAAATGCCTAGAAAAGTTTGGATTTTCCACACAATGGATAAATATAATTTTTAACTGTATATCTACTCCAAAAATCTCACTACTTATTAATGGTACTCCTAAAGGCTTCTTCAAGATTTCAAGGGGTATCTGACAAGGAGACCCCATGTCACCTTTTCTTTTTATAATTAAGGCAGAAGCATTTGGTAGATCTGTTCAAAAGGCACAAGGTGTAGTATTATTGAAAGGCATTGATGTCACTAAGAATGTTCCAAACATTACCCATCAGCAGTTTGCTGATGATACCATTCTTCTAGGAAGTAGTATGAAGGAAGAAATCAAAGCTTTAAAAAAACTAATATTGGATTATTGAGAAGCATTGGAATAAATGGTCAATGAAGAAAAATAAGAAATTTTCTTTTTAAACAAACCAAGGAACATGGAGGAATATATATGCAATTATATAGGATATAAAAATAGTAACTTCCCATGTAAATATTTAGGGATATACTTAGAAAAAGTAGTTAGGAGAAAAAAAGGTTGGGACAATAAATTACAAAGAGTAGAAAAACAAACAGAATTATGGAAAGGGAAATGACTAACTAAAGCTAGGAGATTAACAAAAATTAAATTTGTTGTGTTAGCTATTCCTATTTATCCTCTATCTTGCCTTTCGCTACCAAATAATGTAAATAAAAAATTGAAACGAAAACTTAAAATTTTTTCTAGAGTGGAACAAAAGAGAAAAAGAAACAAGCACTAATAAAATGGGATAAGATATGTAGGCCTAAGAATAAAGGAGGACTGGGCATAAAAAATCTCAATTGGCAGAATGAGGCATTAGGAGCAGAGCTAGTATGACGCCTATATAGGGAAAAAGATAAAAAATGGCAAAAATACTTTATAATAAATATCTTAATCCATTAGATCCTTCCTCTCTCTTTAGAATTAGAAATCAACCAAGAGGTTCAGAAAATTGGAATTTTATGATCTAGTTAGCAAATATCTTACTTGGGATTTTGGTAGAGGTGATGAGGCATTATTTTGGGATGATTCATGGGATTGTCAACCCCTGATTATTAATTCTAGAATATCTAGAAATAACATCAATGTCATTACTAATATTTGGGGACCTAAGGTTTCTTACGCCAAAACACTTATCAGGATTGATGAGATTGAGACTTAGGTATGGAAATATTTGGATAATATTAATATTCCAAGTATAGATAAAACTATCCTGGAAAATTTCCTTAAGGGTGGATGTGTGACTCACAATAATCGAGCAGATAAACTCATCTAAGGAGCATCTAATGATGGAATATACAAAGTTAAGCTAGGATATGATCTTATAATTAACTCACAAAGATGGGATAATATTTCTATGCCCTTAGATCTATGCTGGGATTCAAAATGCCTACCTAAGGTTGGTATCTTTCTTTGGGTGGCAATTTAGAATCAGATTCTTACAACCGATAGATTCTCTAAAATGGGATTTGAAGGACCATACAGATGCAGTCTATGCAAAAATAAATCTAAAGATATAGAGAATATTTTGTTTAAGTTCCCCTTTGCACAAGACTATTGGTATTGGGTTAAGAATAAATTCAATTGGACTTCCCCTTTACCTCTGGATATTGAGGGATTTCTTAAGGGTTGGCCAATTAAGAATAGGATAAGTGTCTATGAGAAATTATGGAATATTACCCCTGCAATCAATATGTGGGAAATATGGAAGGAAATAAATAGACAAATATTTCAAAATTTAGAACTTAGTAAGATAACTTTTTTCAATAAAATTGAGCCAGCCATGACAGAAGTTATGAATTGCCATCTCAGGAACACACCAAAGGCAGAAGGTACATTCTCAACATGGGATGAGAATATGAGGAAAAAATGGCTTCATTTGATTAATCATCACTTAGTTAATCCTAAAAAGGATAATATAGCCAAGAAATAATGTAAATGGGTAGCAACTCCGATAGGATGGAATAAATTAAACTTTGATGGATCTTCTAGAGGGAATTTTGGGAAAGCGGGATTGGGCTATATAGTTAGATCAAAAAATGAAGATTGGATATTAAAATGAACTAAACCATTAGGTAATGTAACTAATAATATAGCTAAATTGGAAGCATTAAAAGAAGGATTAAAATTAAGAATAAAAAATAATATTTAAAAGTTAATTATTGAAGGTTATTCATAAATTATCCTAAATGCAATTACAAAGTGACAAACACCAAATTGGATATTAAATGTTGAACTAGAAAGTGTACTTAATCTTACAGATCAATTTGAGGAGACTAGAATACAAAATATTTATCGTGAAGGGAATTTAGAAGCTGATAAATTGGCAAATAAAGGAGTGGAGGGAGAAGACTTTATATATTTAGCAGAATAGAATTAAGTTAAGTAGAATACTAAGATTAGAGCAAAGGACAATTTAGTAGAAATATGATGCACCTTTATTAGACAGACATTCGTAGCAAGAAAATCTACTTAAATTTATTAGACATCTGAGAAATAATCATGAAACATTAAATATAGTCTCTTTTAGTATCTCAATAATTCCACACACATATGAGTAGGAATCAATCAATGCTTAACAACTGTGAGTTGCCATCTGTTATTTAAGGCTTGGAATACTAAATATTTTTATGACTCTTCTTTCTTATAAAACCCTATTTTTTCTCTATGAGCATGGAGTCTGCTATTTCCCTCTTTCACACTCTAGAAGTGAGGACAATGGTGTTCAGAGGGGCTATCAAATAGGAGAGGTGAAATAGGATCCTTAACCTAGTAGATGATGTTCTTAGGTTTGCAATCTCTTTGGTAATTGGGGAGAGATTGTTTAATTATTCTCCTCTCAAACTCACAAGTATACGATAAGAATAAGAAGAATCAATGAACATCTAAAATTATTAAATTTAGTTAATATAATTTTGATCAATCTTTTCATTTGAACTAGATAAGAACCCTAAATATCTAATCCACTCTAAGAATTAAATGTAAAATGATTAGGTAATAGGATGAGATTCCAGATAAAGATTCACATAAAGCATATTATAAAATCTTCTATTTAAATCTAGTGGTACAATTTAGGATTCTTATTGTATGAATAATCTCTCAGTATGATGATTGGTCTCTTTGCTCCCATTTTTATGATCACATTGAATTGGTACTAATCCCATGTTGGACGATAGTTGTATTTTGTCATGCAGATGGCAGATTGATTAATTCTTCATGGCAGGATCCTTGCTAAATTATGTTCGAAAACTTTCCTCTCTCCATTTTTATGTCCCTTTTCAAAGGATGTCTATATGTTATTACTCGCTTCATCGAATTTTGTATTTACCTATATAAAGATTCATATAAACTGGGGTATGCCCCTTTTAAACTATATAATATAGGACTTTGGTCCCGAGCAAGACTGGAGGTTTTCTTGCTCCGTTCTTTCTACTAGTGCCTGCTTGAATAGAGAATTCTATAAATTAAATTTATTTTATTTAATATAATACAAGGCTTCAGACATTTACTAATAAAAAAACAAAACACTAGGAAGTTGTGTAATTTAAAAATGATGGTACTCATTTTCTTGATTACCAATTTTTTCATTTGGTTTTTAATTTCTCTAATGCATGTAACTAAATAATATCGTTGTATATTTGGTTAAAGGTAAATCTCAATTTTAAATAAATAAGAAGAAATAAAAAATTCTATGTCAAATGACACTATATTTGAAAAATGATATTTCTACAAACATATTTGTAGATTTGACTATTTAGATTACTTTTGATTAATGTTTATTTAATATTATATGATTTATTATTACTATGAAGAAAATTAAATTTGAGATTTACCTTTAACCATATTAAAAAAAAATATTCTCTAAATTTTTAGCAATATTTTCAATTAAATGCCTTTCCCTATGAATTGTTAAATTTGTAATGATCAATGAATTTCTTTTCTCAAAAATCTAAATAGTCATATTTATTTTTCTATTGATATTTGTTATAGAACAAAACTCTTGTAGCTTTTGTGAATTTGTAGTGAGAATGTCTTATGGTGATTTCCTCTCATGATGTTTGGTGATTCACGCTTCTTAGATTAAAGAGGTGATTGGGTCATTCTTAGACACATAATAAAAGAAAATGTATATGCTAAGTGAGTGCTCTACCATGCTAGGTGCATAATGACTTTGTTTAATGAGAATCTGCACCAAATATCAACCAACTTTATAAATTATTTTTAATTATTTGAACAACCACATCAATCCTTCCCTTTCAATGGGATTTTACCTACGTTATTTTTTTAAAGTGTGGGAGTAGAAAATAAGGTTATAGAGTGAAAAGGCACTGCGAAAACTATATGTTTAGGAAACAAAAAGGAAGATACTAATGATTTAACAGATTAGGCAAGGAAGTTACCGCTACCATGCATTATATTTTCTCAGTTGCAATTTACATTTGAGGGTAACAAATAAATGGTATACACTTATGAAATAATGTTACAACACTCTAATAGTAAATAGAAAGTAAGATTGAAGCATCAGTGGAATATAGTCTCTCATCATACTAAATGGTACATACCATGCACACCCTATTTAATAGATTCTTAGAAAATATGATACACTGATGCACCTCTATTTATTATAGCACCACATTGAGCTAAAACAAAACCCCATATGTGTCCATTTTGGATAGGTTTTCTTGTCCTAATTCATCACATTTCTTTCCTTTTTGTAATCTTGGAAACAATTCCTCTAATGTCAATTACTACTCTATGTAATGCTAGCGAAATGATAACACCTTCCTCCTATTCAAGGTAGGGACTCCAACTTGGGGTGCAACTCTTGTTATCTAACTAGGTTACGAAATAAGTATCTATTAAAACTAGGTATAATATCATGTGCTCCTTATCCTTCTTTAATGACTATATGAGATATTGTGTAGTATAGGGAGAATAAAGAAAAAATAAAACCATGTAATATTAACAAGAGACAAAAGTGAATACATTACCTTAAACCATGAGGATATTGTACCTAGCATAATAAAAAAGAACGTGATACCATCTTAAAAATAACACATCCAATAATTTCAAAAAAATAAGTTATAATATTTTTTTGACTAATAATGCATTGCTATATACTTTTAATATTCTCTCATCATTGATAATTTGTAAGATTCTCCATACATCAATCTATCTATTTTCATAATTTGTAAATCAACTATCAAGATCACTTATTCTATATATTAAAAAAAAAAGGTTCTAAGTGACTATAAGTTTTTAGACCATTTTCATGTACAAAATAAACTTTGATTTAAATGAAAAAATAAAAAACCAATTATTTTTAATAATTTTTTAGAATTAAATCTATTAATCATATATATTTTAAATTAGAATAATAATATATAAGAAAATAATATTAATTTACAAATAAAATTAAATTTTAATTCAATGATAACACAAAAATATATTTATAAATTTAAATATATTTAAATCAATATTGTTTTTACTTATTTATATTTTGATTATCATATTTTAATTATTTTAAAATATTCCTAAAATATATCTATAGTACAAAAATTTAAATTCAAGTCTATTTTTATATACTTGTTTTAGTATTTTAATAGTACTTTCTTTTAATAAATTTTAATGTGAAGAAAAAGATTTGTTACTACAGTGTTTAAATAAAATTTTATTTATTTTATATTTTTGAGTCATCTACATTTAGAATTTTTTTGTTTTACAACTTATAATGTTAATATACTTCACATATAATTTAATTTAAAAGAGTATAACCAACCATATAGATATTAAAGTACTAAATTTAAGTATAAATGTATTATTTATATAATAAATATCATAATAAATTTATGTATATATACATATATATTTTTAATTTTAGAATTATATCTTAATTATTAAATTAAAAAAAACTCTAAATTATTATTGTTCAATTTGTTTAAATATGATAAACGTAAAAGCTATAAAAAATATATTAATATAAAAATGCTTTTCAATTAGTAAACTGGAGAAGAATTTTTTCTTCCTTCCTCCTTGCATTTAAGTGGAATTGAAATCTTTGGCCTTAGAAGTCAGGATGTCACTCGGGAGGGTAAAGGTTGGACTTTGCACTTCCAAAAATTATTTCCTCTTGTTTTTCTTAACATTGTGAGACAAGATTTCAAAAACATGTAACCAAATGGGTTTAAGGTGAACCCTCATTTTAACTTTATCATGTAATAAGAATTAAGATGGAAATTGTTGGACTCACGTTCACTAGAAAATCAAAGAAAATGATTGATACACTTAAAGGCAATTTCAGCGGAGAAGAGGATATAGGATAGTTGGTTAAAGTTGCAATGAAGAGAAATGATGGAGAAAGGGGTGATGAAGCTAAAGAAGAAGAAGAAGTTTAGATTGAACAACCAAAGGCTAAGAAAGGAAAAAAGTAAACAAATTGCCACACCTTAGAGTCTTAAAGCTACTTGTTCAAGGACTAGAGCTACTACCCTTTCCACCCCATATGTCAAGAAAGGAGTTGTACAAATTACCAAACCTATACAATCTCAAACTAAAACCTATTAAAAGAGAAAGGATAGTCAATCATTCACTCACAAATAGACAAAGAGGATAAGAAAGCTAATTTTTGTTGAAGATAGTGGTAAAATTGAGTTAGATGACATAAGCCAATTTAGAGGGGTAAGAAAGTAAGAAGCCCAAAATAGTTAATGAGATTATAGATTCAATAAGAGCAACTAGAGGTTTGGTTGTACTTGGACATTTTAAGTATCACAAATTAAGTGATGTAGATAAACTTAAGCTTGAAGAAGATATTATTGATATGATGTATAAATCCAAGTATGTGCCTATTGAATTTTCCAACATGATTGCTAAAGATTTCTATAAAAAAATTATTACAAAAACGAAGATATGTGGTGAAAATTGAGAGAACAATGAGAGAGAGTACTCTTGTAGTCACAATACTAGACCTATTAGTACCAAAAATGAATGAGATAATGCAAAAATATTAGGGCAGCTTTATGCATAACCAAAGAGCATTAAGGGTGTTAACTATAAGACTTCATGGAAATTATGAAGATGACATCAAGATGTGGAAGACAATTTTAAACATAAAGTACACTGATGAGAAAATTCATGTGTCAAACATTGAGCTGACATCAAAATTTGAATTGGATAATAAAATGATGAGTATGAAAATACATGTATACAAAATTTTATTGATGATATACCAACACTAGTAAAAAGTATAGAAGAAAATGTGTTAATTGAAGACATAATAGTAAAATACCTAGATCAAGAAGTAAGTGATGATCAATATGTTATGGCTACTACCGAGAAAAATCCCAATGATCACCTATTTCCTGAGTCAACCACTATGTATATACTTGGCTATGCACCTATTATTAAACTAGTCCAAGAGTATGAAGCTCCTACAAAACCCACTAAAACACTAATTGTAAATATAAATGTAAATGATTCTTTCAATTATTTAACCACTAACATTCCTATGGATGTAGAAAACACTAATACTTAGCAATAAAAGAAGAAGAAAATAAAGGGATCAAGTGACCTACAAAAGGAAATGATGGAACAATACAAAATGAAGGATATACCAATGCAAATATTGAAGATACTTCATCTATTGGAACAAGTAAAAGGCCAAATTCTCAAAGACCTCAAGATGAGGGATTAAAGAAGCAAGAAAAAGGTAAGACAACTAACAAAAAACCTCAAGTGCCACCCAAAAATAACACTCAGAAAGAATCCCACGAGAAGTAGAAGAACAATTTATAGAACAAAAAGAAGAATGTGCCAACAAAGAGAAATTAGGAGCATAAGGCTCCTATTCCACCAAAATTATTCTTGAGAAAAGATCAAAAACTTATAAGGATAAAGTCAAGAAGAATAAGACATAAAGATATGGTGTAACTCTGGATGAGGTAATTGTAATTCCTTATTATGACCCTACAAGTTAGATCCTAATGCTTGGAAGGAATATAGTGAATTATGTACAAGGAAAAATAACCAAGATAAACTATGAAAGGAATTAAATAAAACCAAGTGGTGATAGATGTTAAGGATATTCTCTTGCAAATTGTGCTAGATATGTAACTTTGGATGAAAAAACACCAATACTAGATCATTTAGCATTACTTGTGGAGAAGGTGAATGCACCGAATATTGACACACATGGAAAGTTGATGGAGAGATAAGAAAAAAAATTAGATCAAAATGTGATGCAGATAGTTAGATAGCCTATTTCTATCCAAAAGTTATAGCTATCATCAATGTTTACCGAGCTAGAGGATCTTACAAAGGCAACAATTACCTTATTAAAAAAATTGTATAATATTTCATACTTTACCAAGGATAATAAATAAGATCATTGCATTTATTAGGGATAGTAAACATTTTTTAAACATTTATCAGGGATATTAAACATTTTTATTACATTTACTAGGGATATTAAACATTTTTATTACATTTATTAGGGATATTAGAGATTATTGCATTTATTTACCAAGGATAATAAATAAGATCATTGCATTTATTTGTGTGTATTGTGTTTATTATCCCTAGTATAAATACAATAATCTTATTTTTCATCATTTCCCCTCTTCTTTTCCCTTTTTAGTATTAAGAATATTATGTGTGTGCGTGTGTGTGTTTATTATCCTTAGCATAAACACAATAATCTTATTTTTCATCATTTCCCCTCTTCCTTTCCCTTTTAAGTATTAAGAAATTGACATATTTTCATTGGATCTTCTTATATACATGGGTAGTAATTACTTCTTATCATTACCTTTGATCATAGGTAACTTTTCATCTCCTCTAGATGTATCTTAGCTGGGTCTTTTTTATTTTTTGGTGAAAGTAACCCTCGTTACCATAATTCATGAAATAATCCACTCAGGGGGTTCGTTCAAACATTCACATAAGCATCTTCAAAAAAATTCCTTGGGAAACTTTGAATGAAGCCTCCAATTTCTTTGAAGGTGTAAAGAATGAAAACAAATAATTAAGTGCCAATTTTACTTTATGGATAAAAAGTGGGAACCACTTTTGTAGGCTAACTAAGCTTCATCCCATAGATCTCATAGATTTGACATTATAGAAGTATTTCCCTTGAAAGAGACATGTATTCATCATTGATGAATCCTTATTGATTCTCATCTAACAAGGCCAGGAAATATGTACTTGTTGGAAGTAGGTATAATTTCATGAATCCTATCCTCCTTTAATAGCTATATGAGATAATATGTAAGCAAAGGGGAGAAAGAAGAGATATAATGAGCCATTCTGATAAAAAAATTTAAATGTCTTTTTCTGTGCTTCCCATTTCTCACAACTTGAAAAGCCATTATACCATAATTTTTAATGGATGTTCCTTTGAAGGCTTTTGTCAAGCAACCACCAGACTTCTTTCTTGCACACATATCTACTGAATTAACCCATGATCAACAAGGGACATGGTTGAATAGTTTAAAGTACTAGTTATGGTTCTCCATGTTTTTTCTTTGTATCAATGAGGAATTGGCTTTAAGCTCGACACTTACAATCCTTTATATCCACAATCTCCCATTTCTTTGAAACATTTTATGAAATAGTTAGTGTTCCTCGCTTGCCATCCTACATTTTGCTACAATATTGGATTGTTTCTAATATTGAATTGATTCTTTCCTTTTTTTCCTATAGCTATTTCCTTTCTTGTAGCTTTATGTATTTGTCACACAACTATACATGTACCTATACAGTTTTATGTAAATACATGAATGAAAAAAATATTCTTCTTGATTTTTAATTTTCAAGTTGGTACCAGAGCTTTGACGCTTGAACCATTTGAATCCCTTCATTGAACCATGGCCGATTTAGATTCAAAAGTATTTGAGAGCAAATCTTCTCCCATTCTTATTCAATTTGAAGGTTCATCATTCAAGGCAAGGAATACACTCAATGAAACAAATGATGATTTGTGGTCTCAAATCATGGAGATGCATATTACTGAGAAGGAGAAACTCTCTTTCATTCATTGTAACTCACAACCACCTATCGAGAAGGATGATGGATATGAGAAGTGGTATGCAAAAAATCAAAAGGTCAAAAGATGGCTATTGATATCTATGTCTCCAAAAATTATGAAGTGATACATTCACTTACCCACTGCTCGAGATATTTGTAAAGCTCTTTCTAAGGATTTTTATGGAGTAGATGAATTGCAGATGTTTGTCTTGAATTAGAGGGCTTTCCCTACCAAACAAAATGGTAGAACACTCTTTATGTATTATGGAGAATTAACAGAGATTTTAGGTGAGTTGGATCATCATGATAAAGTGATCATGGAAAGTGAGAATGATGTTGAATCTTACCAAAAATTAGTTCAGTGAAAAAGGGTACATATTTTTCTTGGTGGATTAGATGGTGACTTCGAACAAGTTCACGGTGAAATTTTGAGAAAGGATCCTATTCTTGAATTAGAAGCATGTTATGCATTGGTCTGTCTTGAATATATTCAACACACAACAATGATTGGAGAACTAGAAAAGATTGAAGCTTTAGCCACGGTGACTCAAAACTGATCTAATCAGAATGGGCCTCCTCAAAACTTGCGTAAGATCAGTAATGGTGCTGATAAATCCACCTAGAAATGCACCCATTGCAATCAAACTAGTCATACCAAAAGTCACTATTTTGAACTTGTTGGGTATCCAGAATGGTGGGATCGTAGCTGTGATTCATGGAAGAAGAATTCCAAGAGGACATCTAGTGCATTGTTTGTTGAAACAAAGATAGAGGATAATTTTGCTGGAAAAATCTTGGTATTATCAACAATAGTAGGTAATGGTGGTAAGTCTTTAAATAGGTCTACACTTGTTTCTAATAGTGCATGAATAATTGATTCTGGTGATATGGATCATATGACATTTGATTCTAGTTAGGTCTCATCCCTTTAACCGTCCTCACAAAAATTTATTTCCACTGCGAATGGCTCTCTAACCCCAGTTATTGGAGAAGGATCCTTACCTCTCACTCATACTTTGAATCTAGATTCTATTTTAGTGGTTTTGTCTTTGGATTACAATTTGTTGTTTCTTTCACAAGTCACCACTACTTTGTGCTGTAATTTTTTGGCCTGATTTTTGTGTGCTTAAGGACATCCAAACAAGGAAAAAAATTGGTTGTGGTGTTAAGTGAGGGAAGCTATATTACTTGGACTTGGTGTTAAAGAGTTTGGACAAGTTGCATCAAGCTCTTGTGATAGATGGCTCTAAGGGGGACAAGTAGAAATCTGAAATCTAGTTATGGCATCAATGTCTAGGACATGCTTCCTTTGGTTACCTGAAGAAATTATTTCCTAGTTTATTTGCAAAATTTGATGTTTCTAGCTTCTGGTGTGGAGTTTGTGAACTTGCAAAAAGCCATCATGCTTCTTTTCCATTAACTTTGAATAAAAGTCTAGTTCCATTTATGATCATACATTCTGATGTTTGGGGTCCGTCCAAAGTCACTACCTAGGGTGGATCACATTGGTTTTTTACTTTTATTGATGATTGTACTGGGATGACTAGGGTATGCTTAATGAAGTCTAAAAGTGATGTGAACTTGTTATTTCAAAAATTTTATAACATGATTTATACTCAGTACAATGCACAAGTTCAAGTTCTTCATAGTGACAATGCAGGCAAATATTTGAGTTCTGAACTTTAGTAGTATTTCGAAGCACGTGGAACTATTCATCAAACTACTTGTTCTAATACATCTCAATAGAATGGGATAGTCGAGAGAAAAATCATCACTTTTTGGAGGTTGTGCATGCTTCTTTGATAGAAGTGCATATGCCATTAGCCTATTGGGGTGAAGCACTTACCTCTGCAACATATTTGATCAACTAGGTACCCTCTAGCACTATTGATTTCCAGACACCATCCCAAGCTCTCACTAAGGAAGTTGTTGCTCCAACTATCCCAAATTTACCTCCTCACATCTTTGGTTATGTAGCTTTTTTACACCTCCATAAGCATCAGCACAACAAGTTATCTCGTTGAGTGCTGCAATGTATCTTTCTAGGATATGTTGCTTATCAAAAGGGGTACCAATGATATCATCCTCCAAACCAACAAATATTTATTAAATTGGATGTAGTTTTACATGAAGACTTGATGTATTTTTCCTTTGAGCCTGAACTTCAGGGGGAGCACCAGAAGGAAATTCAAACTCTAGACTATGATGATCACATCTCTGTAGATGTGGATGTTCACATCTTTGAAGATGTAGGTAGCTTGGACATTTCTAAAGATGTGGATAACACCTCTAAAGATGTGGATGTTCACATCCTTGAAGTTGTGGGTAGCTTGGACATCTCTAATAAAGGGGAACTCTCTAAAACTGTTAATTAAGAAGTAGGTGAAACTTTGGATCAAAGTACTGATGAACATCTAGAAATTGAAGCTGAGGGTCCACCTCCATCCGAGTCCCTCACACCACACCAATCACTTACCAAGGATGTTCCTGAACCATCTAGAAAATAGCTACCTCAACATCTCACTAGAGGTATTCCTAAATCCACATATGAACTCAAACTTTCTAGTAAAGCTAAATATCCTATGAGTCATTATGTGTCTAACCATTGTTTATCAGAATCAAATTAGTCATTTGTAAATAAATTATCTATTGTATTTATTGCTAACAATATGTAGGAAGCCTTAGCTGATCCAAGGTGGAAAGCTTCTATGAATGAGGAGATGAAATCATTACAGGAAAATAATACTTGGGAACTTGTTGACCATCCACCAGGAAAGAAACCAGTTGGATGTTGGTGGGTTTATACTATTAAGTAAAAAGAAGCTCGTACAATTGAACACTTTAAGGTGAGACTGGTAGCAAAAGGGTACACCTTAACCTATGGGATCAATTATATAGAGACATTTGCACTTGTAGCTAAAATTAATATAGTACGAGTCTTGTTGTCTCTAATTGCAAACTTGGGTTGGCCATTGCAATAGTTTGATGTGAAGAATGCCTTTCTACACGGAGAGTTGTCTAAAGAACTCTACATGGAACTCCCACCCAACTACATGATACTAGAAATAAATAGTCTAAAGGTGTGTAGATTAAAGAAGTGACTATATGGGTTGAAACAATCTCTGAGGGCATGGTTTAGAATATTCACAAAGTCAATGAAAGCCTTTGGTTACCATCAGAGCAATTCAAACCATACTTTATTCAAAAAGAATTAGTAGGGTAAGATCACTGCATTTATTATGTATGTGGATGACATGATAGTTATAGGAAATGATCCTAAAGAAAGGAGGGCTCTACAAGATTACTTGTTCAAAGAATTTGAAATGAAAGACCTCGGTCCCTTGAAATATTTCCTTGGGATCGAAGTGTCTCGATCTAATAAATGGATCTTTCTATCTCAAAGAAAGTATGCCTTAGACTTTTTACAAGAAATCAATATGTGAACATGTCAACCTACTGATACACCAATTGAATAAGTGTTGAAGTTATGTATTGAGTCTAATTAGATACCAATTAATAAAGGCAGATCCCAGAGACTTGTAGGAAGATTGATGTACTTAACACACACAAGGCCACGCCTTGCCTATGCATTAAGTATTATTAGCAAATTTATGCATAATTCTGGAGAGCAACATATGAATGCAGTTATGTGCATTTTGAGGCCTCTGAAGTTTGCTCCTGGAAAAGGGATTTTATTCACTAAAATGAGGATTATCAAAGTGTGGATACATATACTGATGCTGACTGGGCTAGAGCAGTAGATGACAAGCATTCTACTTTAGGTTATTTCACCTTTGTAGGAGGTAATCTTGTTACATGGAGAAGCAAAAAATAGAACGTTGTTGCACAATCAAGTGCAGAGGCAAAATTTACAGGTATGGCACTTGGAGTATGTGAAGTGTTGTGGCTAAGACTTCTCCTAATAGATTTGGGCTAATCTATTTTAATAATATATGAGGTATTTATCAATACCACTTATTAAATACATTCAAAGGTAAATAGGTTCCAAGTGACTAGAAATTCTAGACCATTTTCATTTATCAAAAACTTTTTACCTAGATCAAAACAAATATCATTCAATTGTTTGCCATAATTTTCTGGAATGAAATCTATTAGTCATACATATTTCAAATTATAATAATCAAACACGGTTAATTTACACTTGAAGCTAAAATTTAAATGAACAATTTCAAATAATATTTATAAATTTCAATAAATATAAATTATTATTTTGATATTACTTATTTTCTTTCTATAAATATACTCTAATTCGTTAAGGTGTTATTTAAATTATTTGATATTAAATACCAAATAAGTATAAATTTAAAGTACTATTAAATTTATTAAAATGCTAAATTTAAACAAATAAATATATATATATATAATTTTAAAACAATAAGTTAATTGTTAAATAGCTCAGAATTAATATTATTCAATTTTTTTATGTGGGAAATATCAAAGCTTTATAAAATATATTAATATAAAAATATTTTTCAATCAGTAAACTGGAGATCTGTGCTTCCTTCTTCCTTTCTTCCTTCTTCCTTTCATTAATGTCACAAACATATAGATTATTTTGCAGGTTTTGCGATGGATGGTCTAATGGCAATATAGATAAGCTAATTGCAAACCTCGTAATAACTAATAACAAAGGGAAACACGGCCCTAATGAAAACCTAGAGTTGACAAACACACATTCAAACTCAACCCTATCGAAAATAGGACATACGCCTCCTGCCGTTCCTTTTGAAGTTAGCAATGGCTTCTCTGACAGAACCCCTTCAACTTACATAGCTCAGTATCCAAACTATCATCCTCCTCCAATGGAGTTACCAGAAACCCATTATAAGGATGATGTTTGAAAGCAGAAGCATCACAGTCCACAATCACAACATTCTTCACACTCACATATTCCATGTTTAAATCCTTATTTAGAACACCAATATCCTTACACAGCCAATAATCTTGGCAAGAGTCTTTGTAAAGTCCGCGGTTGAGATGAAAACCAATGTCTAGTTTATCAAGAATAAGATTTGCTTGTTCCCGAGTATAACGAGTATAGAGAAAAATCTCATAGTTTTGCTCCAGCTCAGCCAAAAGATTGTCCAAACCAGGCTTCTTCTTTACATAAGTCGTGCAAAGCTCTCCAGAGATATGAACCGGAATAGTGAAATCATGCTTCATAAACTCCTTGCTTCTCTTCATCAAAGTGTTCATCAGCTCCAGAACAATAATCTTCTTTTGTGGTGCTATTGCATGTAATTCACGTTGACGTGCATGTAAAAACTCATACTCCAAATTGTGACAATCACCTACAAGAAAAATACACATTTGAATACATATAAATTAATTTAAGATATTACAAGATATAAATATAAGTTAGTCTATTAATTCGAGAGATACAATGAAACCCTAATTATTAAGGATGAAGGAAATAAGTGACAACTCAAAAACTAAATGCAAAACATTGTGCAAGCAAAAAGAATTATTAATGTTATTCCAACACACCTATGGCCAGGTATATTTTGATGGTCTCTCTCACATCGCAGGACAGCGTCGCGATGATGGAGAGGTCTCTTACCGGGCACAGCTCTCGATCGTTCAAGTCCCCGAAAAATGGTTTCACGGGGAAGGCATTTTCCGGGTGAAGTTTATAGCTCGCCGGATTATCGTCCACAATTATGACATTTTTGAGGTCTCCTTTGAGGACTGTGATGTCTTTGACGTAGCCTTCTTTATTAGAGAGGAGGCAGGAGTCTCTGTAGAGGCGGATGTCTATGTTGGCTTTGTGAATAATGTCGATTTGTAGCTTGTCGAGAATGGCGTCTGCGTATTCTTTGGTGGCTGAGGTGAATATTATTACCTCATAGTTGTTTCTTACCAGTTCTGCCATCAGAAGGTCTATTGTGGGCCTCTTCTGTACGTAGTATATGATTGTACTTGGGGCTGAGTGCTCCTGATGGCCTCTCACGGAGATTGTGTAGTCATATTGGGGGATGACTGTGGAGCTTGAATAAACAAGAGTGTTCTCCAGATCTAAGATTATTGTTTTCCATTTGGGCTTCTCGTTCTCATTGCTGAGCATGAGTTTGTACGATGAGTGCTCCATTTCTTAGGGTTTTGCTGTCTCAATCAATTTGAAGTTATCTTCAATGGTGGATGGGTACTCTATGCTGACATGAAACTCTGAGCTTATGTTTATATGGATCTTAATGGTGGGGTGATTAGTCGCAACCGCTCCTACCTTTTTTCAATACCAATATCATCATCTTAATAATAAAAATAATAAGAATGATTCGAGCACGTTAAGAAACATATACAAAAATATATAATGCTTTGTCCTGCTTAACTCTATACAACTATATTACGCTTTCTTCTCTCAATCAGGCACACCGCCTCGATCTGGTAAAGAGATTGCTGGGCTGACATGATGGAGACACAACCCAACAACCAGAATAGACACAATAGAAAGGGGGAATTATATTAACTGAGAAAATAAGCTGGTACAAATAGTGCAGAGAAAATAAACTCAAAACATGCCCTAAGGGCTTACAATAGCATAAATCTGGAGAATATTTCTCCTTTTAGCACCTCCTCTCAAGCTCCAATCCGAACTGCCTTTTACAATGCCAAAACTCTCCTTAAATAGATCCTGGAGGGTTAAGGACTAGGAGTACATTCTAGAAAGTGCTAGTAGGCATCCACTGACAAAATAGAAGGTTCCGGAAGCTGCGTTAGAAGTCGGTGCAATTCTAGAAGAATCCAGAAACGGTAGCCGAACTTCCGGGAGGCATAACTTTTGAACCGTAACTCCGATTGACGAACCGTTTACATTTTCGGAAAGCTCTCGAAGTGCTCTATAGCCCTATGGACCAGCTTTGCTCGTCCCCCATTTTTCGACCCTTTTTGAGGTCATTTAATGCCCCAAACCCGACTTTGAAGCATTCTTAGGGGGTCTCCAAAACCCGAAAAACTGCAATAACTTTCAAACCGTGGGGCCTTTTGACCTGATTCTTTTTCTGGAATGCTCTAAATCTCGATTACATTCATCTAGCCGAGTCACACCTTCTAGGTCACCAAAATGATGGTCAAATTGCATGCTCCTATTTTTTGGGATTTTTAAATGCACTGATAGTTGAACTATGAGAGTTGGAACCTTTATTTGAGCCAAATGGGTATCCAAAAATGCAAAGACATAAAATAGAAACTAAGTCTAAGTACATTTTTTTGGGTGACACAGGATTGCCCTTATACCTCTGGATGCTCCTGCATCATGACAAGAAAAAATTCAGTACCCATGCCATCTATTAATTTGCGAGGAGCTGAAGCACTATGGTTGCATTATGAAGATGAATTCTCATGTCCTTCTCCTCTAGTTTATGATGTGATGTGACTAATTATTATTATTTATTAATCTTGTGTAGAGTTAAACCCAAGACCTCTCAGATAAGAGGCTCACAATTTACCAGTGTTATATAATATATATATACTCAAATACAATTAAATATACATTACTCCATTTTCTAATACAATTTATTATTTACACTTCATATTTTTTTCAAATAGATGACACTTGTTTATACTCTCTTCAAATTTTGTTTTATTTAATAGATGAAAATAAAAGCTTGACACACTTATTGTTAGTTCCACCTATGGAGTGGAGACTTATGTTTTCACTTCATTTTCTATGAATAGTATGTCTTTATTAGCCGTTGCAATTATCTTATTTTATTTTTTATGTTTTAAATACTATTTTTTTCATTTTGATTTTCAAATAATTTTTGCAACCAATTATAAAAAAAAAAAAAAAAAAAAAAAAAATTATTTGCCAACATTTAGTGTTTTCAATAAGATTCATAAATAAATCAATTAGACCAACCTAACTAACAATTAAACTATTTTTTAAATAAATAATAATAACAAGAAGTATAAGAAATATTGTTCATCATTGACGTGTCAAATTTTTTCCATATTTTAAACTTCAACCATTGTATTGGGTTCATCAAATCCTTTAAAGATTATGTTTAATCTTAACAAATTTGATAGTATCTCAAGATGTAATAATATTTTACAAGCCTACAAGATGTATCTCAACATGGGAGACATTTTCTCTCAAATTCCTTTAAAAGATCTTCCAAAAATCATTCAATTAAAAAATGGTTTTTATTTATAGTTGTTTTTTATTAAAGGAGGTGGGAAGATGATCCTAAACTTGAGGAACTAGAGAACATTTATGCATTGGGCCATTGCAACCAAGCCACATAAAATACCATCACTAACACCAACTGTTAGATATTCACCACCAAACAAAACTTAATAAAAATCTAGAGTTATAACTACTAATTCTAGAGTCTAACTAATGAGCCAAAATGTTGTTGATAATAACAAAAAAAAAATTGAGTCTTAGAGTACTACGGATTAACATAATTTAGTTTAGACTTAACAATATTAAAACTATGTCCCAAAATTATAAGAAAGAGCACAATAACCCACACCAAAGCTAAATATAACAAACAAAACATTAAAATAAAAAGAGAAAAGGAAGCCCAAGGCCTAGAAAGCTAGGCCTTCAAGTTATATTCTCCCATTCCTCGATTATGTACCAAAGATCTTCAGCCCAATTGTGAACATCCTTTGCACTTTTCATTTCTACTTGAACATTATTCTTCTACATTCCAACTTTTTAAAGTTTCCTATGTCTAGTAACAGATAGCCTTCCACATCGTCTCTTTTTGGACCTTGCATAAAGTGGAGATGACCACACCCATTTCAATGCAATTCAGTGCATTATCAAATGTGTTGTTCAAAGACACTACATTTTCATTAAGGGCCTTAATTTGGTCTTCTAGGTCATTTTTTAATCTTTTCAACCTTTCCTAACTCATTAGTAGAAATAATCTCTAAGGTTTTAATTTGTTCCTCAATAGGGTTATCAACATTGGGGATCTTAACATCAGGCCCTAAAACAACCTCAACATGAGCTTCCTAGGAATCCTTCTTGACCTCATTTGAGTCTTTTCTATCAGCATTGGCTTTGAATTCTTGCTCAGTGGTACTATTATCATCTTTCTTAGGTGTTTCTTTGACCTTAATATCATAGGTGTCCTCTTCATTTTTATCTTGGGTTTCCTCTCTACATTCTTCCTTGTAATTCTTTCCCTTTTCAAAACTCAATCTCTTTGACCTCCTTTCACCAAAACTGGCCTCAATATGGTACCATTGAGCTTTCAAATTCTCATCGCCAGAGCTTCCCTATCAGAATCCTTAGAATCCTATTTATCCACCTCAATAACTTCTCTAAGGATTTTACTTTTCATAGGGGTACCAACAAGGTTCAATTTGGTGACATTTTCCATTTAGTTGGGGTTTCCAACATAAAGGATTCTTCAAGTGTTTGTGTTTTACCCTTAGGATTTTTAGATTCTTGCTTGGGATTAACAGATTCTCCAAGCTCAAGAAGATGGGTTTCTAGTTCATTATCTAACTTAATTTCTTAAATAACCGTAGAGTTTCTAGGGGTTTCTAGAGAGCTCTCTTTACCAATAAGACACTTACCTAAACCCAGATGATGGGAAAACAAATGGCGATAGAGGATGCAAATCAAATCTTGGTGAATGAGCCGATTATTACCATTTTTAATACTATTGGCTAAAGACAAAAAATAAAATGAAAGCAATGTTTATCTTTTCACCATGTCTTAACATGTTCAGGAGCAGGAAGTGGTAGCCATGATAAGTGGTAAACCATCTTTCTAAAGTAAAATAATGCATAACCCAAAGGGAAACAATTGCAAAGGGCAAGGGAGAGAAGTATGATTGTACCCATTACTAGACTTAATTCTAACTGGCTATTCAATACCTTCAAAAAACTTGTTCTTGAATTTTCTATAGTCTCCTATCCCTTTCCTCTCCACCTTATCCCCTTTGCATCTCAATCTCATCACCTCACTAATTAGTTGGGGAGTCACAACAAACTTAACACTACCTATGGCACCTCACTGTTGTACCAAGAATTTGGAAACTTAGTAGAAAGCATGGAGCTGTGACTTTTCATCACTACAATGAAATTGCTCAACCCTTCCTTCACAAAGTAGTTCCATATTTCCTCATTCTGCAACAAATTCTTGTAGCTTCTTGGCTTGACCCATTTTAGAGGATCCCCCATAATATAAGCCTTTTAAAAAACCTAAGCTTCTTCAAAAGGAGTAGTATTAAACCTACCCTAACTTTCAATGTCTTTCTACATTTTAATTATCCTCCTCACAACTCCTAAAACCAAGCAATAATAGTTAATGATAATATAGAGGCAAAGAGAAAAATGAGAAACGTTACAAAATTTAACTTTGTACCACATTAATTGAGAAATACTTGACATAAAAAATGATAGCTTTCAAACTTTTCAAATTACAATGGTCATTATGATGCATTAAGCCACATTCTCCATTCCATAAATCGGTGTTTTACTTTCAATGAATCATCGAGGTCTCCTTAGATTTCAAAATTATTACAATATCATGTGTCATAGTCTTCCTTATTATAGATTTTTTCCACAAAAGTTTCATGATTAAAATGCAAAAGGTATCTCCGCTAAATTTAGCATTAATTTTTTTTAAAAACATGGTATTTATAAAAAAATAATTCTACCAACTGTCTCACTCAACACTTTATTCATCCTTCTAACTAAATTCCAATTCTTTGAGAAATTACGAAATTGACTAAAGACATCAAATATTTATTCCTTCTTAACATTGATATTTATGGAAAAAGAGTAATATTTTCCATTCATTCTCTTCCTAGAATTGAGTGTGTCTTTGATCATTTAATACTATAGTCTTTAACTCCTCATGACATTCAATATCAGAAACCTATCTCCAATTTTAAAAAAGAAGCCCCCAATTAGCCATAAAATCAGTAGCTCGGTTTCCTTCTCTTAAGGTATGTCTTATTATAAAATTTTGGAAGGACTGGAGATGTCTTTTACAATCATCCATAAGACTCTAAATGCACCATAGGCAATTAGTTTCATTAGGAATGATATCAGTTATAAGTTTTGAGTCTCCTTTCAATTCTATATTTTCAGCTCCATAGTCCTGTAAGAGTTTAACTCCATACCACATAGCAACTCCCTCAGTAGAATTGTTAGAGTTAACTCTAATGTTCATAGAATATCCCATGAGAATATGACCATTATTGTTTCTTATGATACCACCTACTTCCGATATGCATAAATTTATTTTATAACAACCCTCCATGTTGCACTATCCAATTTTTTTAAGGAGGAATCCTTTTATACTACTTTATTTTCCAAATATTGTTCTAGTTTGAATTGACCAAGCTTTGTGTGACATTCCAATTTTGTTTGATTCTTATCAATCTAGGATAGAACAATCCTTTAGGGAAGCAGACAATTATTGTTTCTCTCCCTGATAATTCTCTTACTAATATAGAAAATAGGAGGGATTTTATTTTTCTCTTGTTTGAAGAATCTATTGTTTCTTTCCTTCCATATAGACTAGGCAATAATGGGGGGAATAAGAGACAATAGGTTGTTAAGGATAGGGTGGAGTTTAGAATCTTTGCTGCACTATGGTATAAGAAGATTGATCGATCTCATCGTCACTATATTAATTCTTGTTTCCTAAAGCACAAGGCTCCATAGATCTCTAGTAAAGGAACACTGAATAAATAAATGGTCGATAGTTTTAGTGACATTCTCACATAAAACACATATGTTAGCAAAGTTGAAACCTCTTTTTTTGAGATTATCTAAAGTTAAGATTTTCTCATGAGCAACTGCCCACTAGAAGCAGCTAATTTTTGGTACAGCAACCCAAACTTCTTTCCACAAATTAGAATCTTCTCCCACCTGTTCTATCATAGAGTACGTAGACTTGACCAAGAAGAGACCGTTGTTGTTATGTTTCCAAATCCATTTTTCTTGCTACATAATGTTTAATAGAGAAGGGCCAGGAAACTAGCTTTTTAGAGTGCACACTTCCTCCCTTCTAATGCCACCAATTTGCCAAGAAGCCAACTTTTTAAAGTGCACACTTCCTCCCTTCTAATGCCAACAATTCTCCTTGACTCCCTTTGCCTCCCTTTATCTCAACCATAGGTTTTCTAGGTCAACCCATAGAACCTTTCTATTCCTCCAAGCAAGGTATTTTTCTACTTTGATACCTATAATAGATTAGAGCTAATTTTGTAAGTCTTGGTTAATAGTCATCTCTTGGAATGTGACACTAGTAGCCCAAGATTCACTAAAAAATAAAGTGTTTCTTCCATTACCAATACAAAGTATAGTTGTTAAGCTAGCTTCTGCAAATTTTTATATTGCATGATTGAATATGTGATTTTATAACTTCTTTGGTAGTTAATTGTCTAGAATTACATTTATGGCATGTTGAAAGAGGCTTTTTTCTTGCATTGTGCTTTATAAATTCATTGGTTTATTCATCAACTATTTCAAACTTGTACTGAGAATAATATAAGATTTCATAGATGAAAAATCCATAAGAAGTAGGAGTTTCTCTTGGTTGGAATTGGAATTATTAATAGTTGGATAAATAAAATACTCTATTCCATAATACTCAAACATCCTAACTCTATGGTATATGTAGATGTCTATCTATGTAAAGATAGTCCTTTCTATCCTAATAACCATGGTCTTTTCATCTTAATGTTAATGTTGAATACTATATATATATCTATATATATATATATATATATATATATATATATATATATATATATATATATATATATATATATATATGTGTGTGTGTGTGTAATTTACTATGTTTTAGGCCAATGTTTTATTTCTACTTATGTCATATGTGAACTAGTAGGTCATCCATGATGTTCATAATCCACCCAACTATATATTGTATACATTTTTAAATCTAGGTATTTTCTAATCTTGTGCTATCTATCTGTACTATCGTGTTGTCAGAGTAAATATTTTCTATAGATTTTCTACTGAATTGACTCCTTTTTATCACTATCAATTACATTTTCTTATATTCTTCAAAATATTTCCTAATATTCAGTGACATACACACATTCCACCACATTCTATATACTCGGGTATTCTATCAAATAGTTGATTTGCATCCTTAATGATTCCAATTTTCATCTGCTTTGGAAGTTTCTAAGACTTATAAACATAGACCCAACACAATTTGTAGGTATATGGTCAAGCTCAACACTGATTATCTATTCAAATTTTGTACCTCACCAATTATGTTTGCTTTAAATATCCTTAGCTTTGCCAATAATTTTTATTTAGAAAACTTCCACATCATCATGATATAATGAGCCATTCTGATAAAAAAATTTAAATGCCTTTTTCTGTGCTTCCCATTTCTCACAACTTGAAAAGCCATTATACCATAATTTTTAATGGATGTTCCTTTGAAGGCTTTTGTCAAGCAACCACCAGACTTCTTTCTTGCACACATATCTACTGAATTAACCCATGATCAACAAGGGACATGGTTGAATAGTTTAAAGTACTAGTTATGGTTCTCCATGTTTTTTCTTTGTATCAATGAGGAATTGGCTTTAAGCTCGACACTTACAATCCTTTATATCCACAATCTCCCATTTCTTTGAAACATTTTATGAAATAGTTAGTGTTCCTCGCTTGCCATCCTACATTTTGCTACAATATTGGATTGTTTCTAATATTGAATTGATTCTTTCCTTTTTTTCCTATAGCTATTTCCTTTCTTGTAGCTTTATGTATTTGTCACACAACTATACATGTACCTATACAGTTTTATGTAAATACATGAATGAAAAAAATATTCTTCTTGATTTTTAATTTTCAAGTTGGTACCAGAGCTTTGAAGCTTGAACCATTTGAATCCCTTCATTGAACCATGGCCGATTTAGATTCAAAAGTATTTGAGAGCAAATCTTCTCCCATTCTTATTCAATTTGAAGGTTCATCATTCAAGGCAAGGAATACACTCAATGAAACAAATGATGATTTGTGGTCTCAAATCATGGAGATGCATATTACTGAGAAGGAGAAACTCTCTTTCATTCATTGTAACTCACAACCACCTATCGAGAAGGATGATGGATATGAGAAGTGGTATGCAAACAATCAAAAGGTCAAAAGATGGCTATTGATATCTATGTCTCCAAAAATTATGAAGTGATACATTCACTTACCCACTGCTCGAGATATTTGTAAAGCTCTTTCTAAGGATTTTTATGGAGTAGATGAATTGCAGATGTTTGTCTTGAATTAGAGGGCTTTCCCTACCAAACAAAATGGTAGAACACTCTTTATGTATTATGGAGAATTAACGGAGATTTTAGGTGAGTTGGATCATCATGATAAAGTGATCATGGAAAGTGAGAATGATGTTGAATCTTACCAAAAATTAGTTCAGTGACAAAGGGTACATATTTTTCTTGGTGGATTAGATGGTGACTTCGAACAAGTTCATGGTGAAATTTTGAGAAAGGATCCTATTCTTGAATTAGAAGCATGTTATGCATTGGTCTGTCTTGAATATATTCAACACACAACAATGATTGGAGAACTAGAAAAGATTGAAGCTTTAGCCACGGTGACTCAAAACTGATCTAATCAGAATGGGCCTCCTCAAAACTTGCCTAAGATCAGTAATGGTGCTGATAAATCCACCTAGAAATGCACCCATTGCAATCAAACTAGTCATACCAAAAGTCACTATTTTGAACTTGTTGGGTATCAAGAATGGTGGGATCGTAGCTGTGATTCATGGAAGAAGAATTCCAAGAGGACATCTAGTGCATTGTTTGTTGAAACAAAGATAGAGGATAATTTTGCTAGACAAATCTTGGTATTATAAAAAATAGTAGGTAATGGTGGTAAGTCTTTAAATAGGTCTACACTTGTTTCTAATAGTGCATGAATAATTGATTCTGGTGATATGGATCATATGACATTTGATTCTAGTTAGGTCTCATCCCTTTAACCGTCCTCACAAAAATTTATTTCCACTGCGAATGGCTCTCTAACCCCAGTTATTGGAGAAGGATCCTTACCTCTCACTCATACTTTGAATCTAGATTCTATTTTAGTGGTTTTGTCTTTGGATTACAATTTGTTGTTTGTTTCACAAGTCACCACTACTTTGTGCTGTAATTTTTTGTCCTGATTTTTGTGTGCTTAAGGACATCCAAACAAGGAAAAAAATTGGTTGTGGTGTTAAGTGAGGGAAGCTGTATTACTTGGACTTGGTGTTAAAGAGTTTGGACAAGTTGCATCAAGCTCTTGTGATAGATGGCTCTAAGGGGGACAAGTAGAAATCTGAAATCTAGTTATGGCATCAATGTCTAGGACATGCTTCCTTTGGTTACCTGAAGAAATTATTTCCTAGTTTATTTGCAAAATTTGATGTTTCTAGCTTCTGGTGTGGAGTTTGTGAACTTGCAAAAAGCCATCATGCTTCTTTTCCATTAACTTTGAATAAAAGTCTAGTTCCATTTATGATCATACATTCTGATGTTTGGGGTCCGTCCAAAGTCACTACCTAGGGTGGATCACATTGGTTTTTTACTTTTATTGATGATTGTACTGGGATGACTAGGGTATGCTTAATGAAGTCTAAAAGTGATGTGAACTTGTTATTTCAAAAATTTTATAACATGATTTATACTCAGTACAATGCACAAGTTCAAGTTCTTCATAGTGACAATGCAGGCAAATATTTGAGTTCTGAACTTTAGTAGTATTTCGAAGCACGTGGAACTATTCATCAAACTACTTGTTCTAATACATCTCAATAGAATGGGATAGTCGAGAGAAAAATCATCACTTTTTGGAGGTTGTGCATGCTTCTTTGATAGAAGTGCATATGCCATTAGCCTATTGGGGTGAAGCACTTACCTCTGCAACATATTTGATCAACTAGGTACCCTCTAGCACTATTGATTTCCAGACACCATCCCAAGCTCTCACTAAGGAAGTTGTTGCTCCAACTATCCCAAATTTACCTCCTCACATCTTTGGTTATGTAGCTTTTTTACACCTCCATAAGCATCAGCACAACAAGTTATCTCGTTGAGTGCTGCAATGTATCTTTCTAGGATATGTTGCTTATCAAAAGGGGTACCAATGATATCATCCTCCAAACCAACAAATATTTATTACATTGGATGTAGTTTTACATGAAGACTTGATGTATTTTTCCTTTGAGCCTGAACTTCAGGGGGAGCACCAGAAGGAAATTCAAACTCTAGACTATGATGATCACATCTCTGAAGATGTGGATGTTCACATCTTTGAAGATGTAGGTAGCTTGGACATCTCTAAAGATGTGGATAACATCTCTAAAGATGTGGATGTTCACATCCTTGAAGTTGTGGGTAGCTTGGACATCTCTAATAAAGGGGAACTCTCTAAAACTGTTAATTAAGAAGTAGGTGAAACTTTGGATCAAAGTACTGATGAACATCTAGAAATTGAAGCTGAGGGTCCACCTCCATCCGAGTCCCTCACACCACACCAATCACTTACCAAGGATGTTCCTGAACCATCTAGAAAATAGCTACCTCAACATCTCACTAGAGGTATTCCTAAATCCACATATGAACTCAAACTTTCTAGTAAAGCTAAATATCCTATGAGTCATTATGTGTCTAACCATTGTTTATCAGAATCAAATTAGTCATTTGTAAATCAATTATCTATTGTATTTATTCCTAACAATATGTAGGAAGCCTTAGCTGATCCAAGGTGGAAAGCTTCTATGAATGAGGAGATGAAATCATTACAGGAAAATAATACTTGGGAACTTGTTGACCATCCACCAGGAAAGAAACCAGTTGGATGTTGGTGGGTTTATACTATTAAGTAAAAAGAAGCTCGTACAATTGAACACTTTAAGGTGAGACTGGTAGCAAAAGGGTACACCTTAACCTATGGGATCAATTATATAGAGACATTTGCACTTGTAGCTAAAATTAATATAGTACGAGTCTTGTTGTCTCTAATTGCAAACTTGGGTTGGCCATTGCAATAGTTTGATGTGAAGAATGCCTTTCTACACGGAGAGTTGTCTAAAGAAGTCTACATGGAACTCCCACCCAACTACATGATACTAGAAATAAATAGTCTAAAGGTGTGTAGATTAAAGAAGTGACTATATGGGTTGAAACAATCTCTGAGGGCATGGTTTAGAATATTCACAAAGTCAATGAAAGCCTTTGGTTACCATCAGAGCAATTCAAACCATACTTTATTCAAAAAGAATTAGTAGGGTAAGATCACTGCACTTATTATGTATGTGGATGACATGATAGTTATAGGAAATGATCCTAAAGAAAGGAGGGCTCTACAAGATTACTTGTTCAAAGAATTTGAAATGAAAGACCTCGGTCCCTTGAAATATTTCTTTGGATCGAAGTGTCTCGATCTAATAAATGGATCTTTCTATCTCAAAGAAAGTATGCCTTAGACTTTTTACAAGAAATCAATATGTGAACATGTCAACCTACTGATACACCAATTGAATAAGTGTTGAAGTTATGTATTGAGTCTAATTAGATACCAATTAATAAAGGCAGATCCCAGAGACTTGTAGGAAGATTGATGTACTTAACACACACAAGGCCACGCCTTGCCTATGCATTAAGTATTATTAGCAAATTTATGCATAATTCTGGAGAGCAACATATGAATGCAGTTATGTGCATTTTGAGGCCTCTGAAGTTTGCTCCTGGAAAAGGGATTTTATTCACTAAAATGAGGATTATCAAAGTGTGGATACATATACTGATGCTGACTGGGCTAGAGCAGTAGATGAAAAGCATTCTACTTTAGGTTATTTCACCTTTGTAGGAGGTAATCTTGTTACATGGAGAAGCAAAAAATAGAACGTTGTTGCACAATCAAGTGCAGAGGCAAAATTTACAGGTATGGCACTTGGAGTATGTGAAGTGTTATGGCTAAGACTTCTCCTAATAGATTTGGGCTAATCTATTTTAATAATATCTGAGGTATTTATCAATACCACTTATTAAATACATTCAGAGGTAAATAGGTTCCAAGTGACTAGAAATTCTAGACCATTTTCATTTATCAAAAACTTTTTACCTAGATCAAAACAAATATCATTCAATTGTTTGCCATAATTTTCTGGAATGAAATCTATCAGTCATACATATTTCAAATTATAATAATCAAACACGGTTAATTTACACTTGAAGCTAAAATTTAAATGAACAATTTCAAATAATATTTATAAATTTCAATAAATATAAATTATTATTTTGATATTACTTATTTTCTTTCTATAAATATACTCTAATTCGTTAAGGTGTTATTTAAATTATTTGATATTAAATACCGAATAAGTATAAATTTAAAGTACTATTAAATTTATTAAAATGCTAAATTTAAACAAATATATATATATATATATATATATAATTTTAAAACAATAAGTTAATTGTTAAATAGCTCAGAATTAATATTATTCAATTTTTTTATGTGGGTCATATCAAAGCTTTATAAAATATATTAATATAAAAATATTTTTCAATCAGTAAACTGGAGATCTGTGCTTCCTTCTTCCTTTCTTCCTTCTTCCTTTCATTAATGTCACAAACATATAGATTATTTTGCAGGTTTTGCGATGGATGGTCTAATGGCAATATAGATAAGCTAATTGCAAACCTCGTAATAACTAATAACAAAGGGAAACACGGCCCTAATGAAAACCTAGAGTTGACAAACACACATTCAAACTCAACCCTATCGAAAATAGGACATACGCCTCCTGCCGTTCCTTTTGAAGTTAGCAATGGCTTCTCTGACAGAACCCCTTCAACTTACATAGCTCAGTATCCAAACTATCATCCTCCTCCAATGGAGTTACCAGAAACCCATTATAAGGATGATGTTTGAAAGCAGAAGCATCACAGTCCACAATCACAACATTCTTCACACTCACATATTCCATGTTTAAATCCTTATTTAGAACACCAATATCCTTACACAGCCAATAATCTTGGCAAGAGTCTTTGTAAAGTCCGCGGTTGAGATGAAAACCAATGTCTAGTTTATCAAGAATAGGATTTGCTTGTTCCCGAGTATAACGAGTATAGAGAAAAATCTCATAGTTTTGCTCCAGCTCAGCCAAAAGTTTGTCCAAACCAGGCTTCTTCTTTACATAAGTCGTGCAAAGCTCTCCGGAGATATGAACCGGAATAGTGAAATCATGCTTCATAAACTCCTTGCTTCTCTTCATCAAAGTGTTCATCAGCTCCAGAACAATAATCTTCTTTTGTGGTGCTATTGCATGTAATTCACGTTGACGTGCACGTAAAAACTCATACTCCAAATTGTGACAATCACCTACAAGAAAAATACACATTTGAATACATATAAATTAATTTAAGATATTACAAGATATAAATATAAGTTAGTCTATTAATTCGAGAGACACAATGAAACCCTAATTATTAAGGATGAAGGAAATAACTGACAACTCAAAAACTAAATGCAAAACATTGTGCAAGCAAAAAGAATTATTAATGTTATTCCAACACACCTATGGCCAGGTATATTTTGATGGTCTCTCTTACATCGCAAGACAGTGCCGCGATGATGGAGAGGTCTCTTACCGGGCACAGCTCTCGATCGGTCAAGTCCCCGGAAAATGGTTTCACGGGGAAGGCATTTTCCGGGTGAAGTTTATAGCTCGCCGGATTATCGTCCACAATTATGACATTTTTGAGGTCTCCTTTGAGGACTGTGATGTCTTTGACGTAGCCGTCTTTATTAGAGAGGAGGCAGGAGTCTCTGTAGAGGCGGATGTCTATGTTGGCTTTGTGAATAATGTCGATTTGTAGCTTGTCGAGAATGGCGTCTGCGTATTCTTTGGTGCCTGAGGTGAATATTATTACCTCATAGTTGTTTCTTACCAGTTCTGCCATCAGAAGGTCTATTGTGGGCCTCTTCTGTATGTAGTATATGATTGTACTTGGGGCTGAGTGCTCCTGATGGCCTCTCACGGAGATTGTGTAGTCATATTGGGGGATGACTGTGGAGCTTGAATAAACAAGAGTGTTCTCCAGATCTAAGATTATTGTTTTCCATTTGGGCTTCTCGTTCTCGTTGCCGAGCATGAGTTTGTACGATGAGTGCTCCATTTCTTAGGGTTTTGCTGTCTCAATCAATTTGAAGTTATCTTCAATGGTGGATGGGTACTCTATGCTGACATGAAACTCCGAGCTTATGTTTATATGGATCTTAATGGTGGGGTGATTAGTCGCAACCGCTCCTACCTTTTTTCAATACCAATATCATCATCTTAATAATAAAAATAATAAGAATGATTCGAGCATGTTAAGAAACATATACAAAAATATATAATGCTTTGTCCTGCTTAACTCTATACAACTATATTACGCTTTCTTCTCTCAATCAGGCACACCGCCTCGATCTGGTAAAGAGATTGTTGGGCTGACATGATGGAGACACAACCCAACAACCAGAATAGACACAATAGAAAGGGGGAATTATATTAAATGAGAAAATAAGCTGGTACAAATAGTGCAGAGAAAATAAACTCAAAACATGCCCTACGGGCTTACAATAGCATAAATCTGGAGAATATTTCTCCTTTTAGCACCTCCTCTCAAGCTCCAATCCGAACTGCCTTTTACAATGCCAAAAATCTCCTTAAATAGATCCCGGAGGGTTAAGGACTAGGAGTACATTCTAGAAAGTGCTAGTAGGCATCCACCGACAAAATAGAAGGTTCCGGAAGCTGCGTTAGAAGTCGGTGCAATTCTAGAAGAATCCAGAAACGGTAGCCGAACTTCCGGGAGGCATAACTTTTGAACCGTAACTCCGATTGACGAACCGTTTACATTTTTGGAAAGCTCTTGAAGTGCTCTATAGCCCTATGGACCAGCTTTTCTCGTCCCCCATTTTTTGACCCTTTTTGAGGTCATTTAATGCCCCAAACCTGACTTTGAAGCATTCTTAGGGGGTCTCCAAAACCTGAAAAACTGCAATAACTTTCAAACCGTGGGGCCTTTTGACTTGATTCTTTTTCTGGAATGCTCTAAATCTCGATTACATTCATCTAGCCGAGTCACACCTTCTAGGTCACCAAAATGATGGTCAAATTGCATGATCCTATTTTTTGGGATTTTTAAATGCACTGATAGTTGAACTATGAGAGTTGGAACCTTTATTTGAGCCAAATGGGTATCCAAAAATGCAAAGACATAAAATAGAAACTAAGTCTAAGTACATTTTTTTGGGTGACACAGGATTGCCCTTATACCTCTGGATGCTCCTGCATCATGACAAGACAAAATTCAGTACCCATGCCATCTATTAATTTGCGAGGAGCTGTAGCACTATGGTTGCATTATGAAGATGAATTCTCATGTCCTTCTCCTCTAGTTTATGATGTGATGTGACTAATTATTATTATTTATTAATCTTGTGTAGAGTTAAACCCAAGACCTCTCAGATAAGAGGCTCACAATTTACCAGTGTTATATAATATATATATACTCAAATACAATTAAATATACATTACTCCATTTTCTAATACAATTTATTATTTACACTTCATATTTTTTTCAAATAGATGACACTTGTTTATACTCTCTTCAAATTTTGTTTTATTTAATAGATGAAAATAAAAGCTTGACACACTTATTGTTAGTTCCACCTATGGAGTGGAGACTTATGTTTTCACTTCATTTTCTATGAATAGTATGTCTTTATTAGCCGTTGCAATTATCTTATTTTATTTTTTATGTTTTAAATACTATTTTTTTCATTTTGATTTTCAAATAATTTTTGCAACCAATTATAAAAAAAAAAAAAAAAAAAAAAAAAATTATTTGCCAACATTTAGTGTTTTCAATAAGATTCATAAATAAATCAATTAGACCAACCTAACTAACAATTAAACTATTTTTTAAATAAATAATAATAACAAGAAGTATAAGAAATATTGTTCATCATTGACGTGTCAAATTTTTTCCATATTTTAAACTTCAACCATTGTATTGGGTTCATCAAATCCTTTAAAGATTATGTTTAATCTTAACAAATTTGATAGTATCTCAAGATGTAATAATATTTTACAAGCCTACAAGATGTATCTCAACATGGGAGACATTTTCTCTCAAATTCCTTTAAAAGATCTTCCAAAAATCATTCAATTAAAAAATGGTTTTTATTTATAGTTGTTTTTTATTAAAGGAGGTGGGAAGATGATCCTAAACTTGAGGAACTAGAGAACATTTATGCATTGGGCCATTGCAACCAAGCCACATAAAAGACCATCACTAACACCAACTGTTAGATATTCACCACCAAACAAAACTTAATAAAAATCTAGAGTTATAACTACTAATTCTAGAGTCTAACTAATGAGCCAAAATGTTGTTGATAATAACAAAAAAAAATTGAGTCTTAGAGTACTACGGATTAACATAATTTAGTTTAGACTTAACAATATTAAAACTATGTCCCAAAATTATAAGAAAGAGCACAATAACCCACACCAAAGCTATATATAACAAACAAAACATTAAAAGAAAAAGAGAAAAGGAAGCCCAAGGCCTAGAAAGCTAGGCCTTCAAGTTATATTCTCCCATTCCTCGATTATGTACCAAAGATCTTCACCCAATTGTGAACATCCTTTGCACTTTTCATTTCTACTTGAACATTATTCTTCTACATTCCAACTTTTTAAAGTTTCCTATGTCTAGTAACAGATAGCCTTCCACATCGTCTCTTTTTGGACCTTGCATAAAGTGGAGATGACCACACCCATTTCAATGCAATTCAGTGCATTATCAAATGTGTTGTTCAAAGACACTACATTTTCATTAAGGGCCTTAATTTGGTCTTCTAGGTCATTTTTTAATCTTTTCAACCTTTCCTAACTCATTAGTAGAAATAATCTCTAAGGTTTTAATTTGTTCCTCAATAGGGTTATCAACATTGGGGATCTTAACATCAGGCCCTAAAACAACCTCAACATGAGCTTCCTAGGAATCCTTCTTGACCTCATTTGAGTCTTTTCTATCAGCATTGGCTTTGAATTCTTGCTCAGTGGTACTATTATCATCTTTCTTAGGTGTTTCTTTGACCTTAATATCATAGGTGTCCTCTTCATTTTTATCTTGGGTTTCCTCTCTACATTCTTCCTTGTAATTCTTTCCCTTTTCAAAACTCAATCTCTTTGACCTCCTTTCACCAAAACTGGCCTCAATATGGTACCATTGAGCTTTCAAATTCTCATCGCCAGAGCTTCCCTATCAGAATCCTTAGAATCCTATTTATCCACCTCAATAACTTCTCTAAGGATTTTACTTTTCATAGGGGTACCAACAAGGTTCAATTTGGTGACATTTTCCATTTAGTTGGGGTTTCCAACATAAAGGATTCGTCAAGTGTTTGTGTTTTACCCTTAGGATTTTTAGATTCTTGCTTGGGATTAACAGATTCTCCAAGCTCAAGAAGATGGGTTTCTAGTTCATTATCTAACTTAATTTCTTAAATAACCGTAGAGTTTCTAGGGGTTTCTAGAGAGCTCTCTTTACCAATAAGACACTTACCTAAACCCAGATGATGGGAAAACAAATGGCGATAGAGGATGCAAATCAAATCTTGGTGAATGAGCCGATTATTACCATTTTTAATACTATTGGCTAAAGACAAAAAATAAAATGAAAGCAATGTTTATCTTTTCACCATGTCTTAACATGTTCAGGAGCAGGAAGTGGTAGCCATGATAAGTGGTAAACCATCTTTCTAAAGTAAAATAATGCATAACCCAAAGGGAAACAATTGCAAAGGGCAAGGGAGAGAAGTATGATTGTACCCATTACTAGACTTAATTCTAACTGGCTATTCAATACCTTCAAAAAACTTGTTCTTGAATTTTCTATAGTCTCCTATCCCTTTCCTCTCCACCTTATCCCCTTTGCATCTCAATCTCATCACCTCGCTAATTAGTTGGGGAGTCACAACAAACTTAACACTACCTATGGCACCTCACCGTTGTACCAAGAATTTGGAAACTTAGTAGAAAGCATGGAGCTGTGACTTTTCATCACTACAATGCAATTGCTCAACCCTTCCTTCACAAAGTAGTTCCATATTTCCTCATTCTGCAAAAAATTCTTGTAGCTTCTTGGCTTGACCCATTTTAGAGGATCCCCCATAATATAAGCCTTTTAAAAAACCTAAGCTTCTTCAAAAGGAGTAGTATTAAACCTACCCTAACTTTCAATGTCTTTCTACATTTTAATTATCCTCCTCACAACTCCTAAAACCAAGCAATAATAGTTAATGATAATATAGAGGCAAAGAGAAAAATGAGAAACGTTACAAAATTTAACTTTGTACCACATTAATTGAGAAATACTTGACATAAAAAATGATAGCTTTCAAACTTTTCAAATTACAATGGTCATTATGATGCATTAAGCCACATTCTCCATTCCATAAATCGGTGTTTTACTTTCAATGAATCATCGAGGTCTCCTTAGATTTCAAAATTATTACAATATCATGTGTCATAGTCTTCCTTATTATAGATTTTTTCCACAAAAGTTTCATGATTAAAATGCAAAAGGTATCTCCGCTAAATTTAGCATTAATTTTTTTTAAAAACATGGTATTTATAAAAAAATAATTCTACCAACTATCTCACTCAACACTTTATTCATCCTTCTAACTAAATTCCAATTCTTTGAGAAATTACGAAACTGACTAAAGACATCAAATATTTATTCCTTCTTAACATTGATATTTATGGAAAAAGAGTAATATTTTCCATTCATTCTCTTCCTAGAATTGAGTGTGTCTTTGATCATTTAATACTATAGTCTTTAACTCCTCATGACATTCAATATCAGAAACCTATCTCCAATTTTAAAAAAGAAGCCCCCAATTAGCCATAAAATCAGTAGCTCTGTTTCCTTCTCTTAAGGTATGTCTTATTATAAAATTTTGGAAGGACTGGAGATGTCTTTTACAATCATCCATAAGACTCTAAATGCACCATAGGCAATTAGTTTCATTAGGAATGATATCAGTTATAAGTTTTGAGTCTCCTTTCAATTCTATATTTTCAGCTCCATAGTCCTGTAAGAGTTTAACTCCATACCACATAGCAACTCCCTCAGTAGAATTGTTAGAGTTAACTCTAATGTTCATAGAATATCCCATGAGAATATGACCATTATTGTTTCTTATGATACCACCTACTTCCGATATGCATAAATTTATTTTATAACAACCCTCCATGTTGCACTCTCCAATTTTTTTAAGGAGGAATCCTTTTATACTACTTTATTTTCCAAATATTGTTCTAGTTTAAATTGACCAAGCTTTGTGTGACATTCCAATTTTGTTTGATTCTTATCAATCTAGGATAGAACAATCCTTTAGGGAAGCAGACAATTATTGTTTCTCTCCCTGATAATTCTCTTACTAATATAGAAAATAGGAGGGATTTTCTTTTTCTCTTGTTTGAAGAATCTATTGTTTCTTTCCTTCCATATAGACTAGGCAATAATGGGGGGAATAAGAGACAATAGGTTGTTAAGGATAGGGTGGAGTTTAGAATCTTTGCTGCACTATGGTATAAGAAGATTGATCGATCTCATCATCACTATATTAATTCTTGTTTCCTAAAGCACAAGGCTCCATAGATCTCTAGTAAAGGAACACTGAATAAATAAATGGTCGATAGTTTTAGTGACATTCTCACATAAAACACATATGTTAGCAAAGTTGAAACCTCTTTTTTTGAGATTATCTAAAGTTAAGATTTTCTCATGAGCAACTGCCCACTAGAAGCAGCTAATTTTTGGTACAACAACCCAAACTTCTTTCCACAAATTAGAATCTTCTCCCACCTGTTCTATCATAGAGTACGTAGACTTGACCAAGAAGAGACCATTGTTGTTATGTTTCCAAATCCATTTTTCTTCCTACATAATGTTTAATAGAGAAGGGCCAGGAAACTAGCTTTTCAGAGTGCACACTTCCTCCCTTCTAATGCCACCAATTTGCCAAGAAGCCAACTTTTTAAAGTGCACACTTCCTCCCTTCTAATGCCAACAATTCTCCTTGACTCCCTTTGCCTCCCTTTATCTCAACCATAGGTTTTCTAGGTCAACCCATAGAACCTTTCTATTCCTCCAAGCAAGGTATTTTTCTACTTTGATACCTATAATAGATTAGAGCTAATTTTGTAAGTCTTGGTTAATAGTCATCTCTTGGAATGTGACACTAGTAGCCCAAGATTCACTAAAAAATAAAGTGTTTCTTCCATTACCAATACAAAGTATAGTTGTTAAGCTGGCTTCTGCAAATTTTTATATTGCATGATTGAATATGTGATTTTATAACTTCTTTGGTAGTTAATTGTCTAGAATTACATTTATGGCATGTTGAAAGAGGCTTTTTTCTTGCATTGTGCTTTATAAATTCATTGGTTTATTCATCAACTATTTCAAACTTGTACTGAGAATAATATAAGATTTCATAGATGAAAAATCCATAAGAAGTAGGAGTTTCTCTTGGTTGGAATTGGAATTATTAATAGTTGGATAGATAAAATACTCTATTCCATAATACTCAAACATCCTAACTCTATGGTATATGTAGATGTCTATCTGTGTAAAGATAGTCCTTTCTATCCTAATAACCATGGTCTTTTCATCTTAATGTTAATGTTGAATACTATATATATCTATATATATATATATATATATATATATATATATATATATATATATATATATATATATATATGTAATTTACTATGTTTTAGGCCAATGTTTTATTTCTACTTATGTCATATGTGAACTAGTAGGTCATCCGTGATGTTCATAATCCACCCAACTATATATTGTATACATTTTTAAATCTAGGTATTTTCTAATCTTGTGCTATCTATCTGTACTATCGTGTTGTCAGAGTAAATATTTTCTATAGATTTTCTACTGAATTGACTCCTTTTTATCACTATCAATTACATTTTCTTATATTCTTCAAAATATTTCCTAATATTCAGTGACATACACACATTCCACCACATTCTATATACTCGGGTATTCTATCAAATAGTTGATTTTCATCCTTAATGATTCCAATTTTCATCTGCTTTGGAAGTTTCTAAGACTTATAAACATAGACCCAACACAATTTGTAGGTATATGGTCAAGCTCAACACTAATTATCTATTCAAATTTTGTACCTCATCAATTATGTTTGCTTTAAATATCCTTAGCTTTGCCAATAATTTTTATTTAGAAAACTTCCACATCATCATGATATAATGAGCCATTCTGATAAAAAAATTAAATGCCTTTTTCTGTGCTTCCCATTTCTCACAACTTGAAAAGCCATTATACCATAATTTTTAATGGATGTTCCTTTGAAGGCTTTTGTCAAGCAACCACCAGACTTCTTTCTTGCACACATATCTACTGAATTAACCCATGATCAACAAGGGACATGGTTGAATAGTTTAAAGTACTAGTTATGGTTCTCCATGTTTTTTCTTTGTATCAATGAGGAATTGGCTTTAAGCTCGACACTTACAATCCTTTATATCCACAATCTCCCATTTCTTTGAAACATTTTATGAAATAGTTAGTGTTCCTCGCTTGCCATCCTACATTTTGCTACAATATTGGATTGTTTCTAATATTGAATTGATTCTTACCTTTTTTTCCTATAGCTATTTCCTTTCTTGTAGCTTTATGTATTTGTCACACAACTATACATGTACCTATACAGTTTTATGTAAATACATGAATGAAAAAAATATTCTTCTTGATTTTTAATTTTCAAGTTGGTACCAGAGCTTTGAAGCTTGAACCATTTGAATCCCTTCATTGAACCATGGCCGATTTAGATTCAAAAGTATTTGAGAGCAAATCTTCTCCCATTCTTATTCAATTTGAAGGTTCATCATTCAAGGCAAGGAATACACTCAATGAAACAAATGATGATTTGTGGTCTCAAATCATGGAGATGCATATTACTGAGAAGGAGAAACTCTCTTTCATTCATTGTAACTCACAACCACCTATCGAGAAGGATGATGGATATGAGAAGTGGTATGCAAACAATCAAAAGGTCAAAAGATGGCTATTGATATCTATGTCTCCAAAAATTATGAAGTGATACATTCACTTACCCACTGCTCGAGATATTTGTAAAGCTCTTTCTAAGGATTTTTATGGAGTAGATGAATTGCAGATGTTTTTCTTGAATTAGAGGGCTTTCCCTACCAAACAAAATGGTAGAACACTCTTTATGTATTATGGAGAATTAACGGAGATTTTAGGTGAGTTGGATCATCATGATAAAGTGATCATGGAAAGTGAGAATGATGTTGAATCTTACCAAAAATTAGTTCAGTGAAAAAGGGTACATATTTTTCTTGGTGGATTAGATGGTGACTTCGAACAAGTTCATGGTGAAATTTTGAGAAAGGATCCTATTCTTGAATTAGAAGCATGTTATGCATTGGTCTGTCTTGAATATATTCAACACACAACAATGATTGGAGAACTAGAAAAGATTGAAGCTTTAGCCACGGTGACTCAAAACTGATCTAATCAGAATGGGCCTCCTCAAAACTTGCCTAAGATCAGTAATGGTGCTGATAAATCCACCTAGAAATGCACCCATTGCAATCAAACTAGTCATACCAAAAGTCACTATTTTGAACTTGTTGGGTATCCAGAATGGTGGGATCGTAGCTGTGATTCATGGAAGAAGAATTCCAAGAGGACATCTAGTGCATTGTTTGTTGAAACAAAGATAGAGGATAATTTTGCTGGACAAATCTTGGTATTATCAACAATAGTAGGTAATGGTGGTAAGTCTTTAAATAGGTCTACACTTGTTTCTAATAGTGCATGAATAATTGATTCTGGTGATATGGATCATATGACATTTGATTCTAGTTAGGTCTCATCCCTTTAACCGTCCTCACAAAAATTTATTTCCACTGCGAATGGCTCTCTAACCCCAGTTATTGGAGAAGGATCCTTACCTCTCACTCATACTTTGAATCTAGATTCTATTTTAGTGGTTTTGTCTTTGGATTACAATTTGTTGTTTGTTTCACAAGTCACCACTACTTTGTGCTGTAATTTTTTGGCCTGATTTTTGTGTGCTTAAGGACATCCAAACAAGGAAAAAAATTTGTTGTGGTGTTAAGTGAGGGAAGCTATATTACTTGGACTTGGTGTTAAAGAGTTTGGACAAGTTGCATCAAGCTCTTGTGATAGATGGCTCTAAGGGGGACAAGTAGAAATCTGAAATCTAGTTATGGCATCAATGTCTAGGACATGCTTCCTTTGGTTACCTGAAGAAATTATTTCCTAGTTTATTTGCAAAATTTGATGTTTCTAGCTTCTGGTGTGGAGTTTGTGAACTTGCAAAAAGCCATCATGCTTCTTTTCCATTAACTTTGAATAAAAGTCTAGTTCCATTTATGATCATACATTCTGATGTTTGGGGTCCGTCCAAAGTCACTACCTAGGGTGGATCACATTGGTTTTTTACTTTTATTGATGATTGTACTGGGATGACTAGGGTATGCTTAATGAAGTCTAAAAGTGATGTGAACTTGTTATTTCAAAAAATTTATAACATGATTTATACTCAGTACAATGCACAAGTTCAAGTTCTTCATAGTGACAATGCAGGCAAATATTTGAGTTTTGAACTTTAGTAGTATTTCGAAGCACGTGGAACTATTCATCAAACTACTTGTTCTAATACATCTCAATAGAATGGGATAGTCGAGAGAAAAATCATCACTTTTTGGAGGTTGTGCATGCTTCTTTGATAGAAGTGCATATGCCATTAGCCTATTGGGGTGAAGCACTTACCTCTGCAACATATTTGATCAACTAGGTACCCTCTAGCACTATTGATTTCCAGACACCATCCCAAGCTCTCACTAAGGAAGTTGTTGCTCCAACTATCCCAAATTTACCTCCTCACATCTTTGGTTATGTAGCTTTTTTACACCTCCATAAGCATTAGCACAACAAGTTATCGCGTTGAGTGCTGCAATGTATCTTTCTAGGATATGTTGCTTATCAAAAGGGGTACCAATGATATCATCCTCCAAACCAACAAATATTTATTACATTGGATGTAGTTTTACATGAATACTTGATGTATTTTTCCTTTGAGCCTGAACTTCAGGGGGAGCACCAGAAGGAAATTCAAACTCTAGACTATGATGATCACATCTCTGAAGATGTGGATGTTCACATCTTTGAAGATGTAGGTAGCTTGGACATCTCTAAAGATGTGGATAACACCTCTAAAGATGTGGATGTTCACATCCTTGAAGTTGTGGGTAGCTTGGACATCTCTAATAAAGGGGAACTCTCTAAAACTGTTAATTAAGAAGTAGGTGAAACTTTGGATCAAAGTACTGATGAACATCTAGAAATTGAAGCTGAGGGTCCACCTCCATCCGAGTCCCTCACACCACACCAATCACTTACCAAGGATGTTCCTGAACCATCTAGAAAATAGCTACCTCAACATCTCACTAGAGGTATTCCTAAATCCACATATGAACTCAAACTTTCTAGTAAAGCTAAATATCCTATGAGTCATTATGTGTCTAACCATTGTTTATCAGAATCAAATTAGTCATTTGTAAATCAATTATCTATTGTATTTATTCCTAACAATATGTAGGAAGCCTTAGCTGATCCAAGGTGGAAAGCTTCTATGAATGAGGAGATGAAATCATTACAGGAAAATAATACTTGGGAACTTGTTGACCATCCACCAGGAAAGAAACCAGTTGGATGTTGGTGGGTTTATACTATTAAGTAAAAAGAAGCTCGTACAATTGAACACTTTAAGGTGAGACTGGTAGCAAAAGGGTACACCTTAACCTATGGGATCAATTATATAGAGACATTTGCACTTGTAGCTAAAATTAATATAGTACGAGTCTTGTTGTCTCTAATTGCAAACTTGGGTTGGCCATTGCAATAGTTTGATGTGAAGAATGCCTTTCTACACGGAGAGTTGTCTAAAGAAGTCTACATGGAACTCCCACCCAACTACATGATACTAGAAATAAATAGTCTAAAGGTGTGTAGATTAAAGAAGTGACTATATGGGTTGAAACAATCTCTGAGGGCATGGTTTAGAATATTCACAAAGTCAATGAAAGCCTTTGGTTACCATCAGAGCAATTCAAACCATAATTTATTCAAAAAGAATTAGTAGGGTAAGATCACTGCACTTATTATGTATTTGGATGACATGATAGTTATAGGAAATGATCCTAAAGAAAGGAGGGCTCTACAAGATTACTTGTTCAAAGAATTTGAAATGAAAGACCTCGGTCCCTTGAAATATTTCCTTGGGATCGAAGTGTTTCGATCTAATAAATGGATCTTTCTATCTCAAAGAAAGTATGCCTTAGACTTTTTACAAGAAATCAATATGTGAACATGTCAACCTACTGATACACCAATTGAATAAGTGTTGAAGTTATGTATTGAGTCTAATTAGATACCAATTAATAAAGGAAGATCCCAGAGACTTGTAGGAAGATTGATGTACTTAACACACACAAGGCCACGCCTTGCCTATGCATTAAGTATTATTAGCAAATTTATGCATAATTCTGGAGAGCAACATATGAATGCAGTTATGTGCATTTTGAGGCCTCTGAAGTTTGCTCCTGGAAAAGGGATTTTATTCACTAAAAATGAGGATTATCAAAGTGTGGATACATATACTGATGCTGACTGGGCTAGAGCAGTAGATGACAAGCATTCTACTTTAGGTTATTTCACCTTTGTAGGAGGTAATCTTGTTACATGGAGAAGCAAAAAATAGAACGTTGTTGCACAATCAAGTGCAGAGGCAAAATTTATAGGTATGGCACTTGAAGTATGTGAAGTGTTGTGGCTAAGACTTCTCCTAAGAGATTTGGGCTATTTGCCTAGGCAGCCAATTCAACTATATTATGAAAATAAAGAAACATGTGATATTTCTCATAATTTGGTTCAACATGATCATACAAAGCATGTGGAGGTAGATAGATTCTTTATTAAGGAGAAGTTGGATGAGGAGATTGTGGAGCTACCTAAGGTTCGATCAGAAGATCAACTGGCTAATATTCTTACCAAAGTAGTTTCAAGTTGAGTGTTCTCGAAGTTTTTGGGCAAGTTGGGCATGTGGGATATCTATGCACCAACTTGAGGGGGAGTGTTGCAATATTGGATTGTTTCTAATATTGAACTGATTCTTTCCTAAACTATTCTTTCCTAAATTGAATCTTTCCTTTTTTTCCTGTAGCTTTATATATTTGGCACACAACTATATATGTACCTATACAATTTTATGTAAATACATGAATGAAAAATATTCTTCTTGATTTCTAATTTTCAAGTCTTTTTGCATGCATGTCTATTAGAGCATTCAAAATCTCTATATTTGATTGGGACTTTTGATATATAGATAGATGTAGCATCTTTTGAAATAGTTCATAATTAGTGAAATAAATCTACCTTATATATGCATGTGATGCAGGTGGCTACAAATACAATATTTAACAAAGGTTTTTATTACTTTTGTCCATCACTTTTGGAAATTTTTCATTTTGGTCACCGATCTATTTACTCTAATGTCATAGTGTGATTTGAAAGTGCTTTAACAATTCAAATCTCTTGAAGAATTCCATTGAATAGATCACTTTTAGTGCTATTTTCTATAGTCAAGACTTCTGGTCATTTTGTGTATATAATGCAATCATTAGATTTTGATAAAAATATATTGCTTTGAGACAACCTACCACTTAGTTTGGGGACATTGCTTATTCTTAAAGATGAATATTGCTCATTCACTTGATAATGTATCTCCAAGGTACTCAAGAAGATCATTCACAGTATATTATTTCTTCCCAACTTTGTGAATTCAACTTCTTGAAGAAGATGGACATGCATTTATTTGCAAGATACATTCTATTTTCTTTCCCTTTCAAGGAAATAGGATTTATTTACTTCAATCTTTGTAGTTTAGTAACTTAGTTTAGATTCACACTTTTGAAGACATTAGATTGTTAGAATTATTTTGTGCAAGAGAAGAATGAATTCATGACAATCTTCTATAAATAGATAACAAACAACTATGTTGGTAATGGGCTAGGACATGTTCTAGTGGGCATTTTGAAAATAGTTCACATTTCTCTCATATTTGGTATATCTATTAAATAGAACCATATCATTGGTATTTTTTAGCCATAGAAAATGTAAAAAAATGTGTAAAGCTAAATTGAAATAACATTCTTACTTGGGGTGATCTATAACTGCAATGACACAACTCTTATAAAATGGTGGGACTCCTACTACATACATCTCTTGTTTTGGCTAGTGTAGCCTTTCATAATCTTCTATTACAATGACTATTTCTATTCAATTTATATAAATTCCAATGATAGATACTTAAACGAATAAATAAATAAATAAATACAAAAATCCTTCTTATCATAGATATTGTATGATAATAACTTCATATAATTATAGGTTGTACCCTTGTACATGTTCTTGATGAAAGCATTGGGTTTAATAGTAAATGATATGAGAATAGTTGTATGGAGAAAAAATTCATATTATTTAAATGATTACTATAAATAATGTGAAATGTGAGCCCTAGTTAAATTTGAAATGTAGAACTTAATCAAATATGAAATGATGCAAACTATTTGAATCAAGAAGAAATTCTTATTTAGAAATTAATTATTTACTTTGATTTTTCATGTAGTCTACTACTATAATCTTTTCTATTTGTAAGACTATTTGGAGCAAAAAGAGATTCTTTCTATGTAAATGAAATAGTAAAAGTTAAATTGAAATATAAATCTTAGGGTTCAATGTTCTATGATGTGAGGCTGAACAAGAAGAGATTCTTATTTTGGAACTAACTTTTTGTTAAGGTTTCTTTTATGGTCTATTTGTATGCTCAAACATGCAACTAGTTGAAATTTTTACCATACAAATGAAATATAAAATATAGTGTTCAATATTCAATGATGTGAGACTAATTGGAACATGATGAAATACTTTATTTAAAAATTATTTATACTCTTCAATTTCTCCAACACTCTACTAATATTTTCTCTTTGTAAGCCTAGTTGGAATAAGAAGAGATTCTTTATTTAAGAGTTTTTTAAAAAAAGTTTCTCCATATACTCTACTAGTATAATCTTTTCTATTTATGAATCTAGCTAGAACAAGAAGAATTTATTTTTATTCTTTGTGAAGAAATTCTAAATATACAAATAGAATATTAGAAATAATTTAATATATCATGAATCTTAATTCAATATCATTGACATGGAACTAGGTGGAACAACAATAAGAGGTTTGTAGTTGGGAACTATTTATTTATTTCTATTTCTCATAGGCTCTAGTAAAAAAAAAATTGTACTATTTAGGTTTCTCTTATGACCTATTATTTGTTTGAGGAGACGATTACTAGCAATCTAAATATTGTCAAAAATATATTTTTAAGCTATTTAAAAATAAAATATTATAAATTTATTTAGTGAATCTAAATTCATTTTTTTGTTTAGGGATATTTTATTATTTTTAATAATTTATTTAATTTTATTGAAGTATTATAATTTTTAAATATTTAATAATATTTATAATATTTATAAAATTTAAATATTTTATTAATATTTGAATATTTGATTAATATTTGAATATTTTTTATATATTTTTATATTAAAAATCTAATTTTCAATTTAGATAGATTAAAAAATTATCTAATATTTTAAATACTTAAATATATGACACTTCTTTTTTTGTTTTCTTAAAATGATGTTTGGCAAGAGCTAGGCGGTAACCCTAAAATTTGCATATCTTTAATTCTTTGATGATTTATCATTCATGGAAAATTTTGTTTTTCCAAACGCTATATTTTATCCACATCTTAAAATTTGAAGGACTCCTAACATTGAAATGTATTATTATAAGAAAGGTATATTTTAGTGGCTAATATTCGCAAATTGGCTATTTTAAAATTTTTTTGGCTAGTAGTTTGGCTAATAATTTAAGATTTGACACAACCTAACTTGCCATAGTTTTATAAAATTTAGTTTTAGAATATTTAAAATAGCTCAATAATTTATTTTATTGAAAAATCTAAACTCAAATACTCGTCACAGTATTCGATATATGATTAGATTTGAGTCACCTAAATATTATATATTATTGCAGAAATTAAATTTAACTGATCAATAATTATCATAATTATTAGTTTCTTTAAGAATATATCACCAATATTTAGTTTTCACTATTGATTAAAGTATATGTAATGATCCTCATAATATTCCACGAGGTAAAAAAATGTTCAAATTTGATTTGTAATATTCCATGGTGATTAATGAACTTCCTATTATTATTGAGATTCGTCAATATTTTATATAAAAAAGTTATGATTCAAAAATAATCGCCAATATTTATCATATTTGGAATAAAAAATTGAGAGATTCACTAATAGAAATAATTTTTTTTTTTTTAAATAATGAAAGGTTCGCCAAAATTTATATCTTTTTTGGAGACAACTTCCTTAAAGTTTACCTTGATTATAAGAGTTTCCCATTATGCTCGGAATATAAAATATTCAAGTAATAGAAATTTTAGTAAACTATAAGACAAACATAATTACTACATAGTGGTTTGTATTTTTCATAGTTTAATAGTTTAATTAGATAGAATATATTAAGCATAATAGTTAAATATTTTAAAATAATCAATTTATTTGATGGTGATTACAATATATGATAGTTAACACCTTACCATCTACAATGTTTTTGAACAATTTAGTTTGAGTAATGTCCAAGAGGTTTTTAGGATGTGGATCATGTATTTTTGAGCCAACTCTCAATTTAAGAACATCTCTTGAATTAGGTGATCCTCTTGTATTTGGTGGAAATATAGGAGTAATTGGGGAGGGGGAGCTGAATCAATTACCATTAAAATAAATCCTAGATCACTTAGATGTCAATAATAAAATTTAGACTAAGAAAATTGATTGCTGCTGTTACTCAATAAACACACAAAAAATGTTGTAACTTGGTAAATGTAGAGTGTGATTTACTTTAATAGATGTTATTAGTAATTATTTTCAAGCATGAAACAAATAACATGAACACATGAAACACTAGATTTAACTTGGAAACCCAATATGAAAAAAACCACCAATGTAACTAGTTACTATTTTTCACTCTTAACCCTGTTAAAGCTTAAAAAACAAAATGTTAGGTGTGACCTTGTTAGAGGATTTAATCACCCTGTTAGGAGTGGCCTTGTGAGAGGTCTTAAAACAATTCAATGAAACTGTCACCTTGTTAAAGGATTTACAACTGGCTATTAAATCAACTCTATTAAGAGATTTTAGATCACTACTATAATGGTTAGAGAGTAACAATGAAATGATTTGATTGTGATGCAACTGAATTACTGAATCTAGATCTCTGTTATGCTCAAATTTTATCCTTCTTGATCGAATATTACTTTTCTGCTCCACAAGGATATCTACTTATCCTTCAAGTTTTCTCTCACTCTTTCATTCTTAATTCAATCAACACACTTGTACACTTACATAAAAATCACAATTTGACCTTATATTTATATCATCCAAATTGTCAAGTCATCTTAATACAAACTAGAATGAACATTATTCATTACCATAGTCAGCTAGAACTAATACTTAAAATAATTAAGGTTGTCATGCCAAAAAAAAAAAAATCCTTTATTAGCCAACCCTGCTTGGTAAACACTAGTTGTGAGACGATTTCCTATGTTAATCAATAGAAGCTTAGTTAACACTACAAACTTGCAAAAATCCTTTGGTAACTGAGTGAACTCGGTTAGCACTAACTCTGTCCAACTTTCCTTTGTTAACCATGTGAACTCGATTAACACTATTTTCTACCATAATTTCCTTTGATGCCTGAGTGAGCTCAGTAGACACTGACTTTGTAGAGTGAACTTCAGGAATGCATAGTAGACAATGAAAATTGTGTTGCTAACCAAGTGAGCTCGGTAAGCACTATCTATGAACTACTATGACATTTGTGTGACATTAAAGACAACACAAAATTAGACTATTGTATCCAATAATCTCCCTCTTTGGCATTGATGGCAACACAACATATCATAGCACAATGAAATTTGAGAACAAGACTTTCTCTAATAGAAAGTTTCTCCCTCTTAGATTTTATACCATATGCTTCTCTTTTATGTAGTAATCTCACTTTGTGAAGGAATTACATAACTTCTATGATAGTATGATTCTCCCTCAGAAAGATATAAACAAATTTTAGAAAGATGTGATAGTAATATTTTCCCTCTTTAACAACACATGCCAAAGACAACAAATATCAAATTAATATCAATGTGCCTTGAATACTGATTCATATGCACTATTTTCTTGACTATGCTGCATCAACTAATTAATCTTCAACTTGGTTCCTATTGATGCATTACTAAAACTTCATTTAGTGAGCTTCAGATAAGGGAATGACCCCTAGCTTACCTCTTAGATACAAGAATACAGGTAATGGCTTAGTGAAAATGTCTACAATTTGTTCTTTTGTATGAACATATTCTAATCTGATTTCTTTGTCTTACACCAATTCTCTGACAAAATGATATTTTATAGCAATGCGCTTAGTTTTGGAATGCATCATTGGGTTCTTTGATATCTTAATTGCACTAGTGTTATCACAAAACATGACAACTGGCTCTTTGATCTCTACCTTCATGCCTTCCAACAATTTTTTAAACCAAACAATGTTAGAACAATTTACTACTATTGCTACATATTCTGCTTCTGCTATAGATTTGGATGTGCAATTTTGCTTCTTGCTTGTCCAAGATACCTACCTTTTACCAAGAAAGAATACTCCACCACTTTTTCTTTTTCTATCATCAAGATTTCCTGCCCAATCAACATCAATGAATACCTTTAAGCCTAAGTTTCCTCCAAGTTTATACCATAAACCATAGTCTTCAACGCCTTTCAAATGTTTCAAGATTCTTCTGATTGCCATCATATGATTTTCTCTAGGTTGTGCTAAGAATCTTGCCACTATTCCAATTGTTAAGGCAATGTTAGGCCTTGTATGAACTACATACTGTAATTTTCCAATCATTGATCTATATAAGGTATGATCTACCTTTTTGGAGTCATCATCTTTTGTAAGTTTTAGTCCAGTACACATGGGGGTTCCAACTAGTTTTAAATCTTCCATTCCAAACTGCTTGAGTATCTCCTTGATATACTTGGGTTGAGATATGTAGATACCATTCTTGTTCTGCTGTATCTATAATCCATCAAAGAATTTTATCTCACCAAACATGGACATTTCAAATTCTTTGTTCATTTGTTCTAAAAATTCTTTTCATAGATCATCATTCCCTATAAATAGAGTATCATCCTCAAATATCTCTGCCAATACAATCTTGTTATCTAGTCCTTCCTTGATATACAAACTATTGTTATCATTTGTTCTCTGAAAATCAATTTGTGTAAAGTATTTATGTAACCTTTCATACCATGCTCTAGGAGCTTGTTTCAAACCATACAATGCTTTTTGTAATTTTTAGACCATGTCCCTTTTGTTTGGATCAACAAAACCTTTTGGTTGTTCAACGTCGACTTTTTCATTAAGAATACCATTGATAAATGTAGATTTAACATCCATCTAATATACTTTGAATACTTTGTGTGCTACATATGCAAGTAGGGTCCTAACACCTTCTAATCTTGCAATAGGAGCAAAAGTCTCACCATAATCAATTCCTTCTTCTTGAGAATAGCCTTTACATACTAATCTGGCTTTGTTTCTTAATACTTGTCCATCTTCAATCAGCTTATTTCTGAATACCCATTTTTTTCCAATCACATTTTTATCTTTAGGCCTAAGTACAAGGGTCCAAGTTTTTATTTTCTTTATTTGTTTTATTTCTTCATTCATAGCGTCAATCCAACTTTCATTTTCCAATGCATCTCTAACACTTCTAGGTTCAAATTCAGCAAGTAAACATGTAGCTTTTAGCTTACTTCTTGTCATAGTACCTTCTAATTTATCTCCAATAATCTGATCAGGTGCATGATGCCTTCTGACATACTTGGCCAATACAGGGTCTTTTCCTTTTGAATGAATTGCACTGTCTTCATTCTAAATCTCAACTTCTAGCTTGGGTCATTTAGAGTTGATAGGAATGGGCTCGGTAGCTTCAGAATGTGACTCAGCTCCCTATCACTCGGTTTGTACTTCTTGCAACTTAGTAGCTATGGAAGACTCGAGAGATGAAGTCTCCTTATTGTTAGATGTGCCTAGCAATGTATCAGGTTTGAAATAAACAAATCTTTTGTAATCTTCTGGTTCCCTTTTGATTTCTTCTTCAATCTTTTCTGCAAACTCATCAATTCTCATGTGCACTTTCTACAATTTTGTGAGTAGACAAATTCAAACATTTATATGCCTCACTTCTGCAAGAATATCCTTAGAATATACCTTCATCACCTTTCACATCAAATTTACCTTTTCTAGATTCTTTCAAGATATAACATTTACTACCAAATACTTTTAGGTAATTTATATTGGGTTTGTAGCCATACCATAATTTATAGGGAGTTTTGTGTGAGTCCTTCTACTGAACTCAGTTCAAAGTATAGATTGCAATGCTGATGGATTCCTTCTAGTATTTGATAGCAATATTATTTTCAATCATCAGAGTCCTTGCACAATCCATGATGGATCTGCTTCTTCTTTTAGCTATTCTATTCTACTCAAGAGTACCAGGGGCTAATACATATCTTTTGATTCCTCTTTCAATGCAAAATTTATTGAATTCATTGGAGATGAATTTACCACCTCTATCTGATCTTAAGAATTTCAATCTTTTTCTAGTTTCTTTTTCTACTCTTGCCAAATACCATTTGAATTTCTCAAATGTTTCAGACTTTTCTCTAAGATACATAACAGTCATCATTCTAGAATAGTTATCAACAAAAAGAATAATTTTTTTTCTCCACTATAACTTTCTATTCCAATGGGTCCACATAGGTCAATATGTGTAATTTCCAAGACATTTTTAGATTGATAATTTTTGCTTTTAAAACTAGTCTTTCCCATTTTGCCAATCTGACAATTTTTGCATAAACCAACATCTGGTTTCTTAAAACTAGGGATACCTCTTACTTTTCTAAATTTTCTTATCTTGACCATATTATCAAAGTTTACATGAGATAGTCTTTTGTGCCATAACCAACTTTCTTCCATTTGAGCAATAAAACATGAGCAATGACCAAGATCAAGATAAAATAGGTTACCTCTTGTTTGTTTGCCTGATCCAATTAGATTCCCTTTTTCATCTTGCAACCTTGTCTTGCCATGCATGAATTCTACCTTGAATCCAATTTTGATTAGCTATGTCACACTTACCAGATTATGTTTTAGTCCTTCAACCCAATAAGCATTGTCACATACAAGTTCATTGCTTAATGAGATTCAACCTTTCCCTTTAATACAACAAGGTTCATTGTTTCCAAACCTTACACTACCTCCATCATAGTGTTCAAAATATTCAAACTTTGTTCTATCTCTAGTCATATGATGTGAACATCCACTATCTATGATCTGATGTGAATATCCACTATCTATGATCTATGTATCATTTTTACTAACATGAGAGATAAGTTCCATCTTATCTTCTTCTTCATCAAATTCATCTTTTATAGCAATGTATACTATCTCATCTTCACTATTATCAGAATTTTTAGCCATAAAGAAAGTTTTCTTACCTTTGTCCTTGTATGATTTGTGATTTTTGAAATCCTTTTTTCCTTTGTACTTGTGACTCTTCTTCTCATCCTTGCTTTCTCTATTTGGGCACCTGGCAGCAATATGACCAATCTCTTCACAAGAAAAGAAGATTAAAGGAACTTTACCTTTGTATTTTCCTCTACCTCTAGAATATTTCTTTGCAAGTAAAGCTTCAACAACTTCACAATCACTGTCAGAACTTTCCTCTATTTCCTCTTCACTTTTTGACTGAATATCCTTTATTTTTTTGCCTCTCTTTGAGTGAAAATTTAGCTTCAAATGTAGACTCTATATTTTTTGAACCTGGAACATAATTGTCAAAGTTGTCTAGCTCAAAAGCTATCAATCTTCCTACTAAGGCATCCAAACCTAACTTGTGATTTGGATCACACCTCTTTTCTTGTATAGTAGATACTCTAATTGCATAGATAGGAAGCAAGGCTCTAAGAACTTTACTTACAACAGTTTCTTCCTTGATTTCTCCTCCAGAAGCTTTAATTGTACTGACACTAGCTTTGGTTCTTTGCACATATTTGGCAACATATTCATCTTTTGTCATTCTCATCTGATCAAACTATCCTCTAAGACTTTCTTCTTTGGCTCTCTTTACATTGTCATCACCTCCATAAGTATCATTTAGCTTGTTCCACATATCAAAAGCAATTTTTTAGTCTTTGATCTCATCAAATTCATCATAGTTGAGAGCATATGCAATATCAATCATCATGATGTTATGGTTCTTTTTCTCAACAAGATCTCCAACAGAGAATGTGCTAGTAGAAGTTTTGTATTCTTCATCAAGGTATTTTAAGCCTGAATCACAAATGGTGGCTAGATGAAGTCTCATGAGTCCCTACCATGTTGAAAAGTTGTCTCTATTTAGCTTTGGAAATTCTCTCTTGTAAGACATCCTGATCTTTAGCTTAGGTCCTTGAAACGTTTCCTGCAAGCACCAAATTATCTAATACCAATTGTTGGAAATATAAGAGTAACTAAGAGAGGGGTGAATCAGTTACCACTAAAATAAATCTTAGATCCCTTAGATGTCAACAATAAAATTTAGACTGAGAAAACTGATTGCTGTTGTTACCTGGTAAACACATAGAAAATATTGTAACTCGGTAAATGTAGAGTGTAATTTACTTTAACAGATCTTAAGATGTTATTAGTAATTATTTGCAAGCATGAAACAAATAACATGAACACATGAGATACTAAATTTAACAAAGAAACCTAATATGGGAAAAACTACCAATGTAACTAGTTACTGTTTTTCACTCTTTTGAAGTGAGCCCTGTTACGAGCCAACCTTGTTAAAGGTTAAAAAATACACTGTTAGGTGTGACCTTGTTAGAGGATTTAATCACCCTATTAGGAGTGGCCTTCTAAGAGGTCTTAAAACAATTAAATGGAATTTTCATCTTGTTAGAGGATTTACAACTGATTATTAAACCAACTCTGTTAAGAGATTTTAGATCACTGCTATAATGGTTAGAGAGTAACAATGAAATGACCTGATTGTGATGGAACTGAATTGCTGAATCCAAATCTCTATTCTACTTAAATTTGATCCTTCCTAATCGAATATTACTTTTCTACTCCACAAGGATATCTGCTTATCCTTCAAGTTCGCTCTCACTCTTTCCTTCTTAATTCAATCAACACACTTGTACACTTACATGAAAATCACAACTTGACCTTATATTTATATCATCCAGATTGTCAAGTTGGATCAATAAAAATTAGAGTGACCACTAATCATTACCATAGTCGGATAGAACTAATACTTAAAATAATTAAGCTTCTCATGCCAAAACAACAAAATCCTTTATTAGTCAACCTTGCTTCGTAAACACTGGTTTCGAGATGATTTCCTATGTTAACCAATAGAAGCTTGGTTAACATTATGAACTTGAAAAAATCCTTTAGTAATTGAGTGAACTCAATTAGTACTAACTCTATCCAACTTTCTTTTGTTAACCATGTGAACTCGGTTAATACTTTTTTCTACCATAATTTCATTCAATGCCCGAGTGAGCTCGGTAGACACTAACTTTGTAGAGTGAACTTTAGGAATGCTCGGTAGACAAGGAAAAATATCTTGTTGACCAACTAAGCTCAGTAAGCACTTTCTATAAACTGATATGACATTTGTGTGACATCAAAGACAACACACAATTAGATAATTTTATCCAATAGTAGTATCATGCCAAAAAATTTCAACCAAACTTTTGACTTCACTAGTAAGTTTCATATCACATCTCGGGAGTCTACCACTAGAAGTCCACAAAATATTTATTGGATCACTTTCAAATTTAACCCTTTCTTTACATCTCTTTCTAAATTTTTGTGATTCACATTAACACATCCACTTATGTTACTAATAAATCTTTTTTTAGTTGTTGATTTGTTAACTAAAGTTGTTGTTATTTCTCATCGTGCTACATTCTTATCTTTAGGGTGACTTCTCTTTTCGATAACATCAAAGGCACTAGCAATAGTGGATACAACTTATTTTAAAGACTCATTTTAATTCTTAGGTTTTGCATACATTTGTAACCTTTTCATTACTTTTAATGTTTTAGACATTTTAATTAGTTGCAACATCAATTGAAATTGAAACATAAATTTCTTATAATAAAAAAATGTCTATATAATCTATTAGCATGTTTCCTAATTTGACTCCACAAAACAAATCCATGAAGATTATCTAGCACATTGTTAGAAACATGAAAATTATGTTCACGCACTTCAATATCATTTTGACATGTTTGTTCAATACTTGGTGTTTCCATGTCTATATTCATATCATTGCTATTTTCAATTGTCATTTCATTTTCAATGTTATTTGGAATTTGAATCTCATTTTCATTTTTTCTTAGTATTTCTTTTGGGGCATGCATTTCCATTGGAGTTTATTGTGCATGATTGTTAGGCAATTTATTCTAATGAAGAAAATCCAAATTGTTTAAATCGTAACCTGCTTCTAAAAAATTAATAATTTCATCATGAGAAAAAACTCAAGGGTTTGGAGACACACCTATATTGAATGTTTGATTAGAATGTGCACCTGAATCTCCTTGTATTGGGTTTTCTTCTTCTGCCTCTTCATCCATCATGGTATCCTTAATGTCGTTCTCCTTTGAAAAATTGCTCAACTCACTAATTCTTTGTCTTCTCTCTCATTGGTGTTGTGATCCCATGTTTGCACCAATTTTGAATTCAAACCAATAGCTTGTGAATTGTAGAACGAGACAAGAAAATAGAATAATTATGATAGATATTTGTTGTTTCAGTTTGAAACTGTCATTCAACCATTGCAATAATTGAAAGATACTCTATGGGGCATCTTTTGGGGCCCAAGGGGTACATAAAAATTGTGAACCCAATTGTTAAATAATCGAGTACCTAATTGTTTAAAAATTGAGTGTTCGATTTGGTTAACGGCTAAATTCAAATTAGGTGCCTGATTCTAGTGACATGGGCTAGAATTTCCGATGGGTGGGAGTTCACATCAGATTTTTCCTTGGGGAAAGGCATGGCATAGGCTTGGTGGGACCAAGCCTATGCCTTTATGAACCAATTTTTGACTAAGGCATTTAATTGACAATTTCAAGGATTGTTATAATTTTTATACAGTCATCCCCATTGAATTTTTTGATAAAATTAAAACCCATTATAGGTCCTACTGTTCTGATTTCAAAAGTGTAAATTTTATAGTGTTATGAGTTCATGTTCTATTTTTCCATTATTTATTAATCAAAAGTATCTCTTAAACATTAAATAATGACATTCACTAAAATTTAATAACATTTTTAAAATTAATTTACATGTCGTCAATCCTCACATGATTCTTTTCAGGTTCAAAAGAAAAACCAAAAAAATAAAATTTGATTAAATTATGTTGTCCATACATGAGAAGTTTTAGAAATTAGCTTAATCGTCCATTAAAAACTAATTTAAAAAATTCACTAAAAAATTCAAGAAAATTATTCTCATCAACATTTGGTGTGTCAAGTAACTTCATTTAAAAGGATTCAAAAAAAATCATTTAGTTGTGTCAAATTATGGTGTCAGTACACGAGCATGGTATGGTCCTAAAACAAACATTTTAAAAAATTGGTTTTTAAAGATCCATACCAAAAATATAATCTATCATATGGGTATACAAATAAATTACATATTCAAAAAGAAGATTCTAGGCACTACAATTTTTATTTCTGATTTTCTTTTATATTTAATCTCTAAGTGGCTCAAATTTTGGCATCATTTGACAATATATTTCAAAAACAAGAAAAACACTTCCACTTTTTGGCCAAAAGTGAGACCCAACTTCTTGCACTGACCCATATATGAATATTTATACTATAGTCTCATAGGTTTAACCGACTGAAGCTACCAAATATCAACACTCCCTCTTAGCTAGGGGGGATAAGCAAGAACATGAACAACATATTACCTCAATGTTAAAAATGGTTTCTAAAATGTCAACTCATTTGATATCCTAGTTTATTGAATGCCAACTCATTTGGTAAATGTCAACTCATTTAACATTTGAAAGTCAACACATTTGATATCAGAATGCCAACTCTTTCGACATTCGCTAATGTCAACCCATTTGACATTCACTAGGTGCTTTTGAGTAATGGCCTCCTGAATGTCATGTTGTAAGATATTCACCAAGGACTATGAGCAATGACCTCATAAAGTCAACTTATTTAACATTCACCAAGTACTCTATGTAATCGCCTCCTAAACATCAATTTGCATACCATTCACCATGTACTCAAAGTGTTTATAAGGTATGTTCACTCACATTTGCATAATGTGTACCATATAAGCATCCACCATGCAAAGTATAATCTATCATGATCTGCATAGAAATCATAAGATATCTATCATAATAGATTAACGTATTGAATATCATCACCTTTTAATGACTTCTACAAATACAAGTCATAGTCATTTGGAAGTACTCACTTCCTCATGATATACATAGGTAAGCCCATATAGTTCTAAGGACTAGAATTACAATCCTCTTGACTACTATAATTTTATTGATTACTGGAGAATCCATCTTCAATACAGTCTACTCCCTTTTAATCAATACATCCAAGATCACTGAAGGTTAATAGAACCATCTCCTCTATCTACTCCCTTTCTTTCAATGTTGCATCTATTGAAATGACAAGCTCCTTTTGAATACCAATCTCCCTCTGAATTTGAAATTAATCTTCCTTTTCCTACAATAACATTCTTGGAGGAAAAGATCAAGGCACATAATTCTTATAATAATAATAATACCTTTAATTATATTCTCAATAATAATAAGAACATTGAAACTTGATACTAAATTCATAATTAATTTTAATCCTATATATATAGAGTTAACTACATCTAATATACTCATACTTCAACAAATAAGGATATATCTTATTTCATATGCAAATTGAGTGCCCTAATAGGTATGAGGTAAGCCTATCTTTTCGAGTTAACCGAGATTGGCATCCTTGAGGAAATTACCATTTGTCATATTGTTCCTCTTTGTTGATATTTGGTGATTTGCGCCATGCTTTAGTGTTTATTATATGGTCTTGAACTATCCATGTACTAATCTCCTTATTTATCCAAGTAAGCAACAACCATTCTTTTGTGGATTTAGTTTCTCACGATCAAGGTGAGGCACAATTCATCTTCATTTTTCTCATATCCATTAGTGATGTGTGCTGTAGAGATAACCAACTTACCCAATCCTTAGCTTCCCATGATAGTTCTATGATCTTTATTTCATCCGCTAAGGTTTAGAAGAGGTTTGATAATTTTGAGGCGATCAATTACTATGAAGGGTGCCACTATGAGCATGTTGAGTGGCATAGTATATAAGAAATTTAGAAGCAAAATTACATGGCCACTTTGATCATGTCTGGTCTTACATAAGAGAGTGAACAATTCAGAGTTCCTCAGCACGTCATAACTTGCAAACTCACCTTTAAGCAATTTCTATGCATAATGTATTAAGATGAGCAGTGGATCTGAAGACTCTTATGTACACCATCCCAGCTTGATGTCACCCCACTTACTCTTCTTTGGTACCCACAGAAAAAGCATGGCCCGAATGGGTGACTCAAACTTGAAAACGACATCTCTTCTACAAAATTTGGAGTACTTTCATTGTTTCTAATATCTTAATCATGAAACCATACATCTAGTTGTGTATTCATTGAGGTTTCATCTATTCATCAACATGGAGGCTCCAACCACCATTCAAAGAGGATCCCTCTAAAGCTTGATGCAGGAGCATCCAGAGGTATAAGGGCAATCCTATGTCACCCAAAAAAATGTACTTAGACTTAGTTTCTGTTTCATGTGTTTTCATTTTTGAATACCCATTTGGGTCAAATAAAGGTTCCAACTCTCACAGTCCCACTATTAGTGTGTTTGAAAATCCTAAAAAAATAGGAGCATGTAATTGGGCCATCATTTTGGTAAACTAGAAGGAGTGAATTGGCTAGATGAATGTAATCATGATTTAGAGCATTTCAGAAAAAGAATCAGGTCAATAGGCCCCACGGTTTGAAAGTTATTGCAATTTTTTGGGTTTTGGAGACCTCCTAAGAATGCTTCAAAGTCAAGTTAGGGGCATTAAATGACCTCAAAAAGGGCCAAAAAATGGGGGACCAGAATAGCTGGTCCATAGGGCTATAGAGCACTTTGAGAGCTTTTCAAAAATGTAAATAGTTTGTCAATCGGAGCTACGGTTCGAAAGTTATGCCTCCTAGAAGTTTAGTTACCGTTTATGGATTCTTGTAGATTTGCACTGACTTCTAACGCAGCTTTTGGAACCTTCTATTTGGTTGGTGGATGCCTACTAGCACTTTCTAGAATGTACTCCTAGTCCTTAACCCTCTGGGGTCTATTTAGGGAGATTTCTGGCATTGTAAAAGGCAGTTCAGAGTGGAGTTTGAGAGGAGGTACTGAAAGGAGAAATTATCTCCAGATTTATGCTATTGTAAGCCCTTAGGGCATGTTTTGAAGTTTATTTTATTTGTACTATTTGTACTAGCTTATTTTCTTAGTTAATACAATTTCCCTTTTATGTTGTGTCCATTTTGTTCTTGGGTTGTGTCCCCATCAAGTGGTATCAGAGCTGGTTTTCCTGAGTGTGTAGACAGAACGCCGACTGTGAGGTAGTTTGCACCAGGACTGTGTGGTTATGGGTTTGAGTTAAGAAGATGCCTCCATGAAGAGAGCGTGGTGGAAGGGCAAGAGCTATTAATCTTGAGGAGGTTAGAGCCCTCCAAAGGCAAGTATAGGCATTGCAAGAGGAGCTCCGTAGAGGAGAAAATGTTGCCACAGGTGACGATAGTGAGGATGACAATGAAGAAGAAGTAATGGAACCAGAAGGAGAATTTGATGGGGAAGTTCTAAATCATGCAGAGGAAAGGCTTTTTAGGGCCATTACTAAGTTTGGGAAAAGACCCACAATTGAAGTGGGTGTATTTTTAGGAAATCTGAAACTAGATGAGTTGATCGATTGGATCAATGAACTGGAAGAATACTTTGAGTATGAGGATATCAGGGACCTAGATAGGGTTAAGTTTGCAAAGGCCAAACTGAAAGGCCATGCCAAAATCTGGTGGCAAGAGGTTGAATTGGAAAGAAATAGAAGAGGAAAGGAGAAGATCACAAGATGGGATCGCATGGTGGACAAATTGAAGAAGCAGTTCATTCTTGTGGACTATGAGCTTGATTTGTTTAAGAAGATGCAAGGGTTAAAGCAAGCAGGAAGATCAGTCCAAGAATATACAGAGGAATGTTATCGACTCTTGATTAGAGCGAGACATGCATAAGCAAATAAGGAGAAGGTTGCTCATTATATCAGTGGGTTGTGACCTAGCATCTAGGAGGAATTAAGTTTGATAAGAATGACCAGCGTTGAAGAGGCATACCAATTTTCCCTACGAGTTGAAGAGAAGCTGAATAAAAGGTTTGAAGGAAGACAAAGAGGGTGTGGTCAAGGAGGAAGGGGAAGCGGTAGATCATCTGGAGGTGCAACGAAACCCAAAAGAAAAATGAAGATGTGGGTACTAGCAGGAGCAAGAGGAATGAGGGTTTCAACTGCTCCCATGATCAAGACTTTGGAAATCAAAGAGGAAGAGGTAGAGGATGTGGAAAAGCAAGAGGAGGCTTTCATGGTACCTATTACCATTGCAGTGAAGAAGGTCATCGTGCCTTTGAATGCCCTCAATGACAAGGAAGGACAGATAGGAGAGCTGAGGTCCAAGCTAGGGTTGCTCATGTGAATGAGGATGTACAATCATCACATTCAGAGGATACAAAAAGAGGAGAGACCTTGGTAAATGAAAGATTCCTACTAAGTTGTGAGATTGAACTAGGACAACGAAGGAGTTTGTTCCGTACCAGATGCAAGTGTGAGGATAAATGTTGTGACATGATCATTGATTGTGGTAGTAGTAATAACTTTGTATCAGAAGAGATGGTCTCTAAGCTAAAGCTCAAGAGGGAGAAACATCCCCAGCCCTATCAAATTACTTGGGTAAAAGATGATCATAAGGTCTTGGTAAGTGAACAATGTTTAGTAAAATTCAAAATTGGGAGTTACCATGATGAAGTTCTCTGTAATGTTATTTCGATGGATGTTTGCCATCTATTATTGGGTAGACCATGGTAGTTTGATAGACATGCAATACATGATGGACATTCAAACACATACTCTCTGACAAAGGATGGAGTTCGCCACAAATTGAAGCCCATGAAAAAGTAAGGTGAAAAGGTATGTAGCAGTGCTAGGATTTGTCTTGTTGATGGAAGGAATTTTTTAGATGGCATGAAACATCAGCATATGTGCTATGCTTTGATTCCTAGGAAAGATAAGGAAGGTAGTAGTGAAATACCACTTGAAGTTTTAGATTTACTAGGGGAGTTTGGAGATCAAGAAAATCACCATTCCAAATTGTATATGGGAATAGCCCAAGGACTGCACTAGAGCTGAGGAAGATAGAGCAAGGGCAGAGGACAAGTGCTGAAGCGGAAGAATTTGCTAAACATATCAAGTGTCTACATGAGGAGGTTCAAGCACACATTACTAAGATGAATCAAGAGTATAAAGCTAGGGCTGATCAAAGGAGAAGACACAAGGAATTTCAAGTAGGAGATCTAGTCATGGTGCACTTATGAAAAGAAATATTTCCAACTGGTACGTACAACAAGCTGAAAATTAAGAAATTTGGCCCCTGCAAAATTTTGAAGAAACATGACTCAGGAAATGCATATGAGGTGGAGCTACCAGATGGTATTCACATTTCTCCCATTTTCAACATTGCAGATTTGACAGAATATCATGATGATGGTGCAGATGAGGAGATGGTGTTAGAGCCATGTCCAATTCCTGCTTCTAATAAGGAGGAGATAGAAGACATTCTAGATCATTGTGTGTGTAGGAGTACCAAAAATAGGCAGTATGAAGAGTACTTGGTGAAGTGGAAAGGATAATCGATCGAGGAATCAACTTGGATTTCAGTAGCTGAGGTTTCCCATTTGGGATTTCCTCTACCATTCATAAAGTGACAGGGTCACTTTTCAATCTACCCTAGGTGTCTGATGTAGGAGCATCCAGAGGTATAAGGGCAATCCTGTGTCTGTAATTAGACTTAGTTTTTGTTTCATGTGTTTTCATTTTTGGATACCCATTTGGGTCAAATAAAGGTTCCAACTCTCACAGTCCCACTATCAGTGTGTTTGACAATACTGAAAAAATAGGAGCATGTAATTGGGCCATCATTTTGGTAAACTAGAAGGCGTGAATTGGCCAGATGAATGTAATCGTGATTTAAAGCATTTCAGAAAAAGAATCAGGTCAATAGGCCCTACGGTTTGAAAGTTATTGCAGTTTTTTGAGTTTTGGAGACCTCCTAAGAATGCTTCAAAGTCAAGTTAGGGGAATTAAATGACCTCAAAAAGGGCCAAAAAATGGGGGACAAGAAAATCTGGGCCATAGGGCTATAGAGCGCTTTGAGAGCTTTCTGAAAATGTAAACGGTTCGTCAATCAAAGCTACGATTCGAAAGTTATGCTTCCCGAAAGTTTGGTTACCATTTCTAGATTCTTCTAGATTTGCACCAAATTCTAACATAGCTTCTGGAACCTTCTATTTGGTTGGTGGATGCCTACTAGCACTTTCTAGAATGTACTCCTAGTCGTTAACCCTCTGGGATCTATTTAAGGAGATTTCTGGCATTGTAAAACGCAGTTCGGAGTGGAGTTGGAGAGGAGGTACTGAAAGGAGAAATTATCTCCAGATTTATGCTATTGTAAGCCCTTAGGGCATGTTTTGAAGTTTATTTTCTCTATACTATTTGTACTAGCTTATTTTCTCAATTAATACAATTTCCCTTTTCTGTTGTGTCCATTCTGTTCTTGGGTTGTGTCCCCATCAAAGCTTAGAGTTATTTTGGTGAGCCATAAAAGTATATGCTTCACAAGTACAAGTTGTATCTACAACAGAAGTATAGGTCATATCTGCGCCCTTTCTCTAGTCTTCATTCAATTTACATCTGCAACTAGGGTCTGATACCATGTTGATTTCTTAGGATCGATTGCAGATGTAATTGCATTGACATTTTGGTATATTCTTTTCAAACACATCAATATCCTCTTATATATATTGTGAATGACACATGGAGAGAGATATCTATCCATTATAATTAATAAAATAATAAATTAAATATAATATCTCATATATATATGAATATTTATACTATAGTCTCATAGGCTTGAGAGAGTGAAGCTACCAAACATCAACATACATGATTGAACATTTAACTAAGGTTCACATTTCACATTATTTTAAGTATTTCAATTAGATAATAATAATCACTTATTGTTCTAGCTATTCTCATATCATTTACTATTAAACTAAAGTTCATATTTCATGTTGATTTGAATTATATATATATAGTAAAAATCTCTTCCAATTCCAAATACCTCTACATCATTTGACATTTTAGATTAACATCATTATTCCTAAAAATTCCTTATTGCAATATGAGTGGAATAAGCATATGTAAATTCTTAAAATTTCAAAATTTTTGTTTGCGTGTACCCAATCAAAATTGTAAATAGGAATACGTATTGCAATTTTAGCTTAAAAATGAGCACATGCAATTCTGTGCATTTATTTTAGAATATATAAATTTTTGGATCCATAATTCCCCATCAAATTTTGACTAAACCAAACAAGAATATGAATATGTATTCTTATTTTCTATTCTAGAATAACAATTCTAGAATGCATAGTCCTATTCCATATTCTTACTCCCCCAGCCAAACAGACCCTAATTTTTAAAAATTTGCTCCTCGTAAAACACAATATTGTCACGTTAGAAGGAACAATTCTCAATCTAGGTAAAATACAGTAAAACAAGACAAAACATTATATATTTGTACATGTTTTTTAACTTTCTCAAATCATTGTTATAATTTTTATTAAGATAATGATAGATGTTGGTATTGGAAAAAGTTAGGAGGGGTTGTGACTGATCACCCTACCATTTAGATTAATATAAACATACCGTTTAGATCCATATAATCATAAGCCCAGAGTTTCATGTCAGCATAGAATACCCATCCACCATTAAAGACAGCTTATTTTTTATTGAGACAAAAAAACTCTAAGAAATGGAGCACTCATCATGCAAACTCATGGTCAGCAACGAGAACAAGAACGAGAAGCCCAAATGGAAAACAATAGTCTTAGATCTAGAGAACACCCTTGCTTATTCAAGCTCCACAATCATCCCCCAATATGACTACACAATCTCCGTGAGAGGCCATTAGGAGCACTCAATGCCAAGTACAATCACATACTACATACAGAAGAGGCCCGCAATAAACCTTCTAATGGCAGAACTAGTGAGAAACAACTATGAGATAATAATATTTACCTCAGCCACCAAAGAATACGCATACACCATTCTCAACAAGCTACAAATCGACATTATTCACAAAGACAACATAGACATCTGCTTCTACAGAGACTCCTGCCTCCTCTCTAACAAAGATGGCTATGTCAAAGACATCACAATCCTCAAAAGAGACCTCAAAAATGTCATAATTGTGGATGATAATTTGGCGAGCTATAAACTTCACCCAAAAAATGCCTTCCCCATGAAACCATTTTCTGGGGACTTGAACGATAGAGAGTTGTGCCGGGTAAGAGACCTCTCCATCATTGTAGTGTTGTCCTATGATATGAGAGAGACCATCAAAATATATCTGGCCATAGGTGTGTTGGAATAACATTAATAATTCTTTTTACTTGCACAATGTTTTGCATTTGGTTTTCTAGATGCTAGTTTTTTCCTTCATCCTTAATAATTAGGGTTTCATTGATCTCTCAAACTAATAGACTAACTTAAATTTATATCTTGTAAAATCTCAAATTAATTTATATGTATTCAAATATGTGTTTCTTCTAGGTGATGGTCACAATTTGGAGTATGAGTTTGTACGTGGACACCAATGTGAATTGCATGTAATAGCACTGCAAAAGAAGATTATTGTTCTGGAGCTAATGAATACTTTGGTGAAGAGAAGCAAGGAGTTTATGAAGCATGATTTCACTATTCTGGTTCGTATCTTCAGAGAGCTTTGCACACCTTCTGTAAAGAAGAGGCCTGGTTTGGACAATCTTTTGGCTGAGCTGGAGCAAAACTATGAGATTGTTCTCTATACTCGTTATACTTAGGAACAGGCAGATCCTATTTTTGATAAGCTGGACATTGGTTTTCATCTCAACTGCAGACTTTATAGAGACTCTTGCCAAGATTATTGGTTGTGTAAGGATATTGGTGTTCTGAACAAAGATTTAAACATGGAATAAGTGAGTGTGAAGAATGTTGTGATTGTGGATTGTGATGCTTCAGCTTTTAAACATCATCCCTTGTAATGGGTTTCTGGTAACTCCATTGGAGAAGGATGATAGTTTGGATACTAAGCTATGTAAGCTGAAGGGGTTCTATAAGGGGGCTTATCTGTATGATGATGTCAGAGAAGCTATTTCTAGCTTCAAAAGGAATGGCAGGAGGCGTATGTCCTATTTTCATTAGGGTAGAGTTTGGCTATTGGTGTTCATTAGGTTTTAATCAGAGCTACCTTCCCGTTGTTAGTATGAGGTTTTGCAAGGAGTTCATCTACATTAAAATTATTAAATACATGGAAAACCCTATGGAAAAATCTTAAAATCTTAACCTACAAGAATGTTGAAATCTAAGATAGAAAGAAAAGATCTTTTTCACTTCATTGATTAAAAATCTTTTGCATATTAATTATTTTCATGGATATAAATTAGCATATGTATCTAATATATGTTTGTTATCTATAAAGGTTGAATAATATTAATCTAGAGTCATTTTATTTGTTTCATAATTAATTAACAATAATTTAAAAATATATTTTTATTATATGTATTTATCTGACATTTTTCTTTATTAATTGTATGTAGATATAAAATTGATGATATATCTTAATTCACTATATGTATGCAGACATAAATTATATGTAATATTTATTATAGAAATGATATATATATATATAAATTAAAATAATTAAAGTAACATTTAAAAGAATTAAAGTATCATAATAAAAATAAAAATAAGTAAACTAAAATAATAACAAGGGCTGACCTTGAAGTACAAAAAGGCTAATAAGTTAGCTGAAGGTAACCTCCCAATCAACTAACCAATACCAACTTTAAACTTCAAAAAACAAATATATGTCCATAGTCAACTTAAGAATACTATTAGTCTTTAAACTAATATGTCTAATAGACTATAAAATAAAACAATAGCCCTTGTTATATGTCCCCTTAATCAACATAAACATAAAGACCGTGTAGATGGCTATGCTTGCCTTTCTTCCCAACACCTTAATTATTAGTTAGACAAAAGGGGAGTACATAGTTGTTTTAGCTCATTTAGATTTGATAAAAAAATATATGTTGAAAGATATTACAAAATATATGATGTCTGCATTACAATTATTCATAGGGGATAATATTATCTAAGTGACTCATTCCAAGTATCATCAAAGTCATCTTCCATTAGGTAGTTGTCAAGGTTGATTCCAGTAATGGGTCCACTTCCATATGAGTTTTTTGAACTATTTGAACCATCATTACCACCTACCCTCTATTGGTACCACTTACCCTCTATCGATGGCCTAGAGAAACTTTATTGTTAAGCCTTTTTGGTGCCATTTTTCTAATACCTATGGTTTTGACCTGTCCTCTTTATTTCTAATGTTCCCATTTTCCATCCTCTTTGAGATTCTAGATTAATTCCCCCACTATTCAATCAAATTCATCTTTAGTGATCATTGTAGTATGACCATATAAAATTTCTTTAATGGTGCATTTAACCTTTCTTTCTATTACCAACTTGAGGAACTTTAATTCTAAAAGCTTGAATATTGTTATTACCTTTAGAGAGATATTAGAATATATAGTCTTCAAAGAGACTTAGTAAGGTGCCTAGATTTACTATTAAATATGTCATCCTTCCTAGCTTTCTAAATGATCCATAGGTCATGAACATAGATGATAGATAAAAAAATTTTAAATATTGTTTTGTTCTCAATAATAAGGCCCAAGAGAATATTGGTAAAAGTGAAATAATAGTTTAAATATAGATAAAACATACTCTAGATATCATTAGAAAAAATATTATCAAAGAAAACATAGTGAACAGACTCAATATTTTTTCACATAGAGCAACTATTAGGTTTACCCCTTAATCTTTTGAAGGGTAGTTTATGAAAAAAGAGATGATATAGGAAGTAAGAAATGTTTAGTTCAATAGGTTTGCACACTAGACTGTTAAGAAATTCCCCCAAGTATCATAGTCTAGGTTAATTTTGTACATAGAATTGAGGTGATACAGGATATCAATTTTTTTAGTTTGGAGACCGAAAAATAAATTTGTGCCATCTAATGACCTCAATATTTTAGAAGAGGTTCCTAGTTCACAACATGGTTTCAGAAGTACAAGGTCAAGACATCTTTCTTTCAGAAGTTAGTATGTTCTCCATTGAGTGGAAGGAATGTAGAACTTGAAAAACTAATCTCTTCCTATCTCTTTAGTTCATTGTTGCACAGAAGATCCTTGAAGTTTTGGATAACTAGTGCTACCTAGCTTTTGGTAGAGCAATCTTGCAATAATATCAATGGCTTACTAGAGTAGGATAGTTGTCACTGAACATTCTTCTATCCTTCTCCATAAGATGATTTTCATCAAAAATATTTTTAATTGTGTTTCAATTCCCCCAAATGGATTTAAAGATGGTGGACCCTTCAAATTTGATGTCTACCTTTAGAGACAACAATTTTAGAATTAGTCTTTATTCTTTCCAAGATTTAGCATGAGTTTGTGAAACCCTCAAGATGTTGCTCCTAGTAAAGATCTTCCAAGACTCTTTCTCATGACTTTCTTTGGTATTCCACTTTACTACTAGTGAAAGCCCTTGAGTCCTCAAATCCTTTAGAATAAAATGCCCTAGCTCTCTACTTCTCGTGCATAAATCCCAACTGACAACATGTCTTTTCTTTTTTCTCGCTCTATTAGACCACATGAAATCATGAATAATTTTTTGAAGGAAATTGAATTGAATATGCTTAAATAACTAGGATAGGTAATAATATATAGAATAAGAAGATGGAACCTTCTAAAAAATCTTAATCCTCCCAGCCAAGGATAAGAATCTATTGTTCCATTTATTGAGTTTATAGTTTTATTTTATTTCTAATCTAGTCCCACATATATTTTAGATTGGGATTAACAAAAAAAGACATTTCCTATGAGATTTACAATTATTATTCCCACCTCCAATGCTCTTCATTATATTTTCCAATGATTGTTGTTGAGAATTCTTATTCTCAGGCTTTTGTCTATTTTGGTCTCGATTAAAACCAACGTCAATATTATATATCTTGGGAAGCTTCCCAATCTCAAACAGGCTCTTACTTGGGACTGTCATCGTATCAAAGGCTAAATAAAGCTTAAGTCCATCAAGGGAAGAACAAATATCCTTGAAATTCTCCAAGTGGAGAGCGAGGATCATTGGGGGGTCTTTTGTATTAGTTTCAACACAAGAGAGGTGAGTTTGATGCAATTGTGGCTCAAAATTGTGGGGATATAAGTTCATTTTTTGAATTTTTGAAATTACAGGGGTTTCTTAGAAAGAAAAACGTAGTTTAATTTATCTTATGGCCCTTTTTTCTACAAAAATAGAAGACATTAATACCTTTCTGAAGAAGTAATGAGAATAAGCTAAATCAAATGAGAGATTATTATGGAGGTTAACACCTTGGTTGATAGGTCCACTAGAAATATTACATCCATATTAGGTATGAGGATATTAGACCTATTAACCTAGAGCAGTCTACCAATTGGGTCTAAGGACTAAAATATGAGTTTCCAAAGGAAGGGTGGAAGATTCCATACTATAAGCCACGGGGAGCTTGAAATAGAAAGGAGTTCACTATGGATAGGAATAAGAGACTAGAGGGTATTACTAAAATTATAAGACCTAAGTCTCCAAAATTGTCTATTAGCAATTTTTTTTTGTAAATGACAGTTATAGAAAAAATATGAAAATTAAAACCTTTTTTTTCTTTCCTAAGTATTATGAATCCATTTGTTTGAAAAAAATCTAGAAGAAAGCTTCAAAATTTTAAAGGAAGAAAACAAAATAGTATAAGCCCCAAGCCTATGCATCTCCTACTTAATAACAATTCCCAATTTGGTGTTAGGCTTGATACATAGACTAAAAGGCAAATGATCATTAACAACATCACCTTTACTTGGGCCAAATTATTCTCTCTTCTACTCTTTAGCAATAGACTTGTATCCATATTGTATAGAAGTAGTCCCCTTGATCATTTCTCTAAAATATTTAAACCCTCCTAATTGTTCATAGTAATCTTGTTTATTTTTTGAAAGGTTTTGAAGTAAGGGAGGTCAAGAGCTACTAGATATTTCCTAGACGATGAACTAGGACATAATACATTAGAATAATTTTTTTTTTAGTTAGAAGAAATGTCTCTACTTTTGGTAATAAATCCTTGCGAATAAAGATCCATGTAATCTCTGAGGGATGAGAAATAAATGCAGTGAATTAGGCTTTGTATACATATTTTAGAGCCTACTTCCCCTTCTACGTGATTTTTTATGATTTTGATAATTTTTTATTTTCTTTATCAAAATGGTCAAAATTTTGTAGTCATTTAGAACCCATTCACCTTTGAATATATGAAATAATAAATTTTGATAAATATCTTAGATATTATTAAAATAGATTAGGTCACAAATGAAGGGTCATGCTATTAGAGAAGATTATAAGAATATAGTTAGGGGTGTGTGGATGGCATTGTACATTATTATTAATGAGAGGATATTAGAAGAAATACTATATTACAAGAGAAGTAATCTTTATAAAATAATTGTGAAATGATAGGTACAACATCCTCATGGCTTAAGATAATATATTCACTTTTGTCTCTCTTTACTCTCATATTGTTTTTTTTGTCTCTTCATTCTCCCTTACACTTACATATTATCTCATGTAACCATTACAGGAGGATAAGAAGCATGATATTGTACCTAGTTCCAAGCAGTACTTATTATCTAACCTAGTTAGATGATAATCTATAAAAATTCATTGATGGTAATTTCATGTCTTTTTAAAGGGAATCACTTCTAAAATTTTAGAACATGAGCATCTATGGGAGTAGGATTGGTTAGCCCCCAAAAATTATTCCCACTTTTTGACACAAAGTAAAATTGATGCTAAAAAAATTTCATTTTTGAGACCTTCAAATGACACTAAAAAATGTTTTTCTAAGGATAAAAATCCACACTAGAAGTATATTATCATCATCTAAAATATTGTAGTCATCAATAGGAACAACATATAAAAGGATTATAATGGATATTGTCTAATCTACCACCCCAATAGATATAGTATCTCCACTTTATAATATTCCAATGATAATAGAATTAGTCCAGTGAAATCCATTCTATTACTTACTATTCCATGAGTGATTTGATTGATACTTTTAGGAGATTTGTTGTCAACTAAGGTATATAGAACACATCATTATTTAGGTTTCATCATAATCATCAAGATATCCTTCCCCCCCCCCCCACCACCACACACACACACATGCAAAGATTTCATGTGAGAGAAATACCATAATCTAGAATATGTCTCACTTATCATGAATTGTAGTATTGAAATGATATTTTCCTTTATTATCACTCATCACAAATTTGTGACTCTTGTCCTTATAATATTATATTTATTTGGAAGAATAAGTTAAATTAGACATGCTTGAAGGAAATATTATTATATTCTTCTTCTAGAGATACATATATTTATAAATATCTTTCTTATGAAAATAATTTTCTTAATGTCATAGCTTCTTCAAATATAAATACACATAATTATCCCTCTTTTATGGTCCCCACATAATGGAAAATATGTATACTTTCCTTGGAGAGAGGAAGATTGTACTTTGTCCCTATATATATATTAGGTTTTGATTGATTTTGCTTCTTGTTGGATCCTTTTTCGTGACCAACACTTCATGTTAAAGAATCAAAATAGATATGAATGAATAAAATGATGCTACATAGTCATGTATTCCCATATTCAACCAATGAGTATAAAAACTAGAAATAAGAGTTGTATACTCTAAAGGAATATTTCCTAGTAAATTGAGGAAAAAATGTGCATCCTCCTTCTAAGTGCCAAAATCTTTGAATTGGGCTCTTGTCTCATTTTACTTACTAACACACTCTTATATTGTATCAAAATGCTTAGGATATAAATTTGGAATTTATTAATCCTCCATAGGCATCAAGTTTTTCATACAAGTGAAGAAGTTTATCCCAAACATACAAGTAACAATTTTACACATAACAATGTAAAAGATAAGACATATTGTTACACATATCCTTAATCTTCTAAGAGCCATAACAATTTTAATGATCTCATCTATTTTCAAACTAGGATATATGTTTCTTGAATAATTCAAGAAGTGTAGTAGGTTAATTATTTCTATATTAGTTTATTTCGTACATTGATTTTCTACATTGCATAATTATGTGGAATTAAAAGTTGAAATTTAGTATTACCCATGAAAAGATAATAAATAAGGTACTACATATAACTTAAGGCATAAATGTGTTGGTATCTCTAAGTTTTGTTGTCTATTAGTGTCAAACACTTAGTCATATATAAGGAAGATTCAGTCAATCAGTCATCACTACGATTGAACTACTCTATATAGGCTGAGTCATGTATAAGATGAGCTCTATAGGAGTCAAGAAAGTCTTTGGTCACTAAGTACTTAAAGTTGAGGATAGTGAATGCCAAGAAGAAAGAGCACATAGTTCCGAGTTATATAGAAGGAGCCGAGAAAGCTAAGGTCAAGCAACAATAGCAAGACTAGTTATGACCAAGCATCAGAGGTAGTAGTGCCACCTAACATAGAGAGAACATAATTTTTTCTAGAATAGTATAAAATTTGAGGTAAACCATTTCAAGCTGATATGTAAATAATATTTAATGATTGTAAAGTTTTTTATAAAGGTTGTTACACATTTTGATATGGATCATCGATCCCTATGAGGGATGAACAACCAATCAAATGAAGAGGAAAAAATGGAAGTGTCTAGAATACTCTATAGATGTCTTTAAATAGGTAGATCCAAACCCTATTTTCATATATATAGAGAGAAATACATAAGAGAGTGCAAATTGTGTGAAGGAAGCAAAGGAGTTAAGTTTTTGGATACTGCAAGAAAAAGATGTGAAGAATAGAGTTAGTGACATAATGAAGTAGTGAAGGATAGAGTAAAGACATACCAGATTGGAGATCAGATCAGAGATTAGATGGAAAAGGTCCCTAATCAGCAATTGTAAGTGTAGACCAAAGGATCAAGTACTGAATCGGTTTTGATAGATTGAATTAGGGTAGTTTTAATAGACCTTTCTAAATCTCCTAATAGAGTTCTTACTTCATTTTAAGTGTAAAATCCTTTAATAAATGTAAACCTGATAGTCTTAAAGCTTTTAACATAGCATACCCCTCACGAGTAGATCATCATAAGTCATCAAAATTGTATTCCTAACAAGCTTACTTTGTTACTATAGTAATGAATATTTATGGTTCTCATCATCACCTCAATTTTACCTTCACCTTGGAGGGTTCATGGGTTACCAAATCTTTTGTGCTATGTGTTTACATTTCATGGATGTGATCCATAGTTAGATTTATTTCAGAATTTGACATTTTCAAGTTCTATTATGCATAAGATAGACATTACATGGTTAATGTGGTGAATATAGTAAAGGTATTTTGAAGGAAATTTTTTTTATAGATCTTGATTCACCCCTCCTCCCCCCACCCCCCTCCCCCCCCCTTTGTATCTCAGTTTTCCCAATTAACTTCCAACAAAATATACAATAATCCCCTCATTTTAGTTCAATAAATAAACCTCATTCTCCCCCAAAGCAATGATTTATCACTTCAAACTAGTGCCAGTGAAATGATGTCTTTAAAGTAATAGTAAACACATAACTCTACTTTTTATAGATACAATAGCTATAATCAACGTATCATACTTAGATCACTATGAAAAAATAAAAGTATGAGATATACATAGTAAAACTGCTAAAAAAATGTCAAATAAGGCCATGTATGAAATATCAAATTTCTTTTCATAATGACTAAAAACCAATAGTACTACTATGAAGTACAAAGAATTATACACTTTAAAAAAAAAGCACTTGAAAAGGAGTTAGTATGAGACTGAGTTAGGTCTTTGATGTTTCACAAATTGAAATGACTCAATTTTTAATTTAAAACTTAGGAACCAAAATCAAAACCACCAACATCAAAAAAAGTAGAAAGATCTATATCAAATAAAATCTATTGCTTTAAAATAGGATTATTGATTACAAAGATATCACTAATTAAAAACCACTTCCAAGATGTGGAATGTTTATGATATCTTGTGGTATCTACCAAAGATTTATGTGTCTCCCCTGACCTAACCTATGGGACCAGCTCAACCTAGGTCAACTTGGATTGGACTAGGTTGACCCAGGTTGACCTCGTCCTTGGTGGTTTTGGGGCTTGAGTTCTGAAAGGCCTCAAGGGTTTAATTAATTTTCTTTCATTCTTCCATCAACTTGTATTGTTTTCCTGTTAAAAACTCATATATAAGAAGACTTGGAGCCTTCATTTTCATGTCTTTTTCCCAATTAAAATCCAAGATTACAAGCTCTTTCTCTCAAGTGAATATTTTTTCATTTTGCATTCAAGGAGTTCCAGTATTCAAGATTTTCAAGCATTCAAGCAAGGAGATTCTTATTTATTATTGAAGGATCCTTTATGAGTATTTCCTCTTCAAGATCTAGTTTATTGTTGACCACTAAGGGAGGAGATGTATATTGGAGCATTCATAATCTTCATTGATGCACATTTACATCCACAAAACCATGATTAGATTATAGTATATCTATTGCAAAGTGTGGAGATACGATCATACATGTTCCTAGTTCAAGATATATAATATACTTACATAAAAATTCCTTATTGACAAGGATTTGAAGAAAGACAAATCCTAACATTTATCTTGTCTTTTAGTCATTTACTTTTAGATTTATTAATTATGATAAATTCATTTAACTTAGGGCTTGACCAAGGAAAGACCTCATTAAACCCAAACCACAAAACCCTTTCTTTTCTATGTTTATTTGTAGGATACCACTTGGAGCTTACAAATTTGGAACCTACTTTTCAGGATCTTTCTAGAGAATTCACTTAGAATTCACCAAACAATGTCAACCTAGTATAAGATTTCCTTTCCAAGTGGACGTAGACCTTAAGTTTTCTTTTTCTAGGGAGATCTCTAGGTTTTATTCCTTTAGTCATTTTATTCCAAGATCCACAAGTAGATATTTTGAAACAATTTAGACCTATGAGTTTTGGAGCTAAAAAAAAATTTCTCTATGCATCTAAAGGTGAGTATTTCATACTTTATTTCCTTTCATATTTTACCCTAGATTTATATCTTAATTGTGCTAATTATGTATATATTGCATCTAAATTTACATTATTTAAGCGATTACTTCACTTTCATATTCACTCTATCCTATCAAGGGCCAAAGAGTACATTTCCTTGTATCACATTCCTCTCTATAATTAAAATTTAGTATTGGCTCCCCACTTCCTTTGGGTTATATCCAATCTAATAAGAGGAATCATATCTAGAAATTCCCCTCTTTCTCTTTCATATATATTTGAATGGTTTAGTTGCCCTAGAAAAGAAGATATCTATAGTCCTATTAAAGTGTCTCCCTTTTCCCATTGAACAAATAAATATGAGCTTATAGCATCACATTAAAAGGAAACTATAACACAATAGTAAACTATGAACCTTGTACCTAGGAGGTCTTCGGCTAGAGTCTACTTTACATTAACAAATAATATAATTAATTATAAAAATAATAATTAATGTTGGTTTTGAACAATTAACCATAAAAAACCCCCTCATAATTTTTTTTAATGATATACGCTAGCCTCCTCCATAAAATATTTGAATTATCTAATGTGATTTTGGAGTGTGAATTTAATACAATTTATTCTTCTCAAGAGAAGAAAGAAGTTATTTGGCCATTGTAGAATACAATTGATACTTCACAAATTTCATTTCAAATAATAATCTCAAGGGTATATTACCAAAAAAGAATTGGTTTCTTGAAACTACTTGTGGTTCCTACAATGTTCCCCTATCATTTCAGAATGAGATGGGGGGCATGCGAAATTCTTGACGTGGAATCCATTTAGCATGGTAGTCCTTGTGATATTCTATTGTGCTCTCCTTCCTGATGTGCTTTTGTTATATGTTTTGATTAGATTTATTTAGATAATCCTCATTTCTTTGTCAAGCACAAGAGGATAAAGTAATTGAAACTATCATACATATTAGTCTACTTTTACCTCTTTTCTTATATATATTGTTACATTTTATGTTGTACCTATTCTATTTTTTTTACCAGTGATCTTGTATAGTCTTCTTGGTTTCTCATGATATGGTAGCACCAATTAAGTTTGGTCTCCATGTTATTGGCCCAAAAAGACTTATTTGTAACTCTTACATGTATTTTCCTCCAATGTGTTGTAGTTTTACTTCCTTGGGGAATGCTAATATTTCATAATTGATATTACATATTGCCATATGATCATATTGACCACAATTTAGTATACCCCTTCGCATTCTCTCTTTTTGTCATGTGTTCATTTCCCTTGATATATTTCTCTTCTTGTGGGAATGTCATAGTGGAAACATTCTTTAGTGGATTCATATGTGCTTCCATTAAAGCTAATGCCCCCATTAAGGTGTTGGAAATCATTTTAACATAGAGGCATACACACTACTCATCCTTTCTTATCATTGAGTAGAAAATATGGATTCTAAGTATAGCTTTGAGTACTTTACCCTTGTATTCTTGGTATGATTTCAGAGTTATCCCCAAATCTCTCTCTCTCTCTCTCTCTCTCTCTCTCTCTCTCTCTCTCTCTCTCTCTCTCTCTCTCTCTCTCTCTCTCTCTCTCTCTCTCTCTCTCTTCTTCCATGAATTATTATTTTCCTAGAACTATTGGTAGTTTTTGGGGATTTGGTCTATTTAGATCTCTCTCTAAACTATGGACAGTTTAGGAGGCCCAATTCTTTTTTTTAATCCTTATTTTGACTATTGATAGTTTGGGAAGCCTAATATTTTGTTGATCCATTAAGGACACACACATTCTTATGCCTAGATTTCTTTTTGGACTCTTCTTTTTGATACATGGAGTTCCCTTAAAGTTGGATCCTTTAATGGACTAAGTAGCATTCCACATACACTTGCTAGACCATTCAATTCATTTTTGATGGGTTGGATAACATGCAAACACACTTTATAGATCATTCAATGCCATCCCTTTTACATAGACCTTTCCCCTCTCTTTTGTTTTCCCTTCACATGTAGTTCACAATAAGTTATACAAACCTTATCAACTCTTTTCTTTTGATCTACTTTATCATGAGTTTGAGGAAAATCAAACTCTTGTTAAAGTTGGGGCTAATTGTACCATCTTAAAATAGACACACTTTCCTTTCAATATCTTTTATCACCTATTCCATAATGACTTTCTAGACCATGGATGGACATGTGCATGGCGAATTCTTTTCCTTGTTTCCTTCCAGCTTCTTCCTAGGATCTTCTATCATTCATATAAGCTTTCTAAGCTTCCCCTATCCCCTTCTCTAGGACCAAGTCAACCTAGGTTGACCTAGACTAGTCAAGGTTGTCCCAAGTTAACTTTGATCCAAAATATTGTGAGGATTAGAGCTCAAAAATCCTTGGGGGTTTGATTAGTTGACACCCTCTCTCTAGTTGACTTGTATTGTTTTCTCACCAGATAAATCATATACAAGGAGACTTGGAAAATTCATTTTTCAATGCATAATTTTTATTATCTCATAGCATACTGACACAAGATTTAAAATTCTTCTTTTATACTTTGCATTCAAGGGTTTCAAGCATTCATAACATTTTTCAAGCATTCAAGCAAGAGAGATATTAACAAGCATTAAAGGATCCTTTGTGGGCATTTCATTTTCAAGATCCAACACATTGTTGGAAATCAAGGGGTGAGATCTATATTGAAGAATTCATCACCATATACATTGATGTACACTTACATCCATGACACCACAATGGAATTATGATAGATCCATTGTATATTATGGAGATACCCTAAATTCACTTATCAAATTCAAGGTCTTGAACACTCTAAATGGAAAAATCCTTATTGAAAAAGTTTTTAAGAAAAGAGAATCCTAACATTTATCTTGTTTCAATCATTTATATTTACATTTATTATTTCAAGGTTGATTCCTTAATCTAGAGCTTGACCGAGGAAAGCCTTAATGCAACAAACAACATAAACCCTTAATTTTATATATGTAGGAGTAGGATAGTAGAAATGTGATGACATATTTGGAAATAATGACCCAAGAGATTTTTGGAGAAGTTGGTTTCAACTTTTTACATTTCTCCTAGTACACAGTGACCTCAAAGAAACCTAAATAGTCAAGTTACAACAAAGTTGACCAAGACCTTGCTTCTTTTCCAGAAAAATAATTTCTAGATTTTGACTGATTCATCAATTTACTCAGTAATCTATAATCATATATTATGTAATAGATCTAGATCCATGGTTTTTGAAACTAAAATACATCTTCTACTGCACATTTCAAGGTGATTCTTTCATACTTTATTTTCTTTCATATCTTTATCTTAGATCTATATCTTAATTAGGTTGATTGTGTACACTTAACATCTAGATTTATGTTATTCAATTAATTAATTCAATCTTACATACACATTATCACACATGGGTCAAAGAGTGTATTTCCTTATTGTACATTCTTATCTACAATTCAAATTTAGATTCAGAACCTTTTCTCTTTTTGGGTCTTGCTAATCTAATTTGGGTTATGAAGATGAATCATATTTAAGGATTATCTCTTTCCCTTTACATGTCCTTTGAATGGATTAGTAGTGAAAAGTGGAGATTGTCATGCCCTAAAATTAGGGTAAAAACACACCAACAATTTTTTTTATTTTTAAATTTTTAAATTTAAATATTCACTATGTTTAATACATACAACACATTGAAAAAGGATGCAGAGATATGACAACATGATAAAGATAGTTCTTGAGTCACGATTAGTTTACAAGAGTTTCTAGGTTTTCCAAGTTCTTAAGTTGGAGTAATGAATCAATGAATTACATAAGACACCTTAGTCTTGACATGATTCTATATATACTTATTTCATTATGTTGATTCACTTTCCTAGGAGGACTACTCCTGCATCCCTTAGGAAGTGAGCTAGAACCTAAATATTGGTTCCCAATCAATCATAATTTAATGATAAAACTTAATCAATACATTTGAATGCTTCCCATGTAATTACATTCAACAAACATTTCATCTTTGCACAGCCTCCTACTTCCCTAAAGAATTGCCTAGATAGGACCTCTTCAATTACCTTCAAATCCTATCATAATAATTCAAACTAAATAAAACCAATACTTTATTATTAAATTATAAACTAAACCATACACTTACTTTCTAACCATAACTACTAGTTCTTATACTTAACCACTAGCTAGTGCCAAGACCAACTTTAGTATAAAATCATTGAAATTCAAATACACAATGTTGTTTTAACATACTAATAATAATAATAAATGATTTCAAACAAAACATAAGATACTAATCATATTCTCTAATCACTAACCTTATTGAATAAGTCTCAATACAATTCTCACATACCTAGAACCTTTATTAATAACATTCATGGAAACCCTTCTATCACTTTAATTGTTTAAATTACTTTTCGAAAATAACTATTCTAAAATATGAAATTACTTCCACATGTCTAACAAATAAATAAGTAAAAACTTCTAGTAATATAACTCCAATATGAAATACAATTTTAATAGAAATTTTAAAAAATAACCCTAAACATTCCTAACTATTGCTTTCTATTAAAACAAAAATTACTACCTGTTGACTACCAAAACTCTATTCACTAATAAAAAAAAAAACTAACAAATATAAATTTTACTAACCCACAACAATTTCCTAATGTTCTAATCAATTTTTAATACTAACTAATTCTAACCAACTCATTCAACCCATACACATAATACCTTTCAACACATTAAACCAAGGAACCCCTTTCTTTTTATTATATAATTTACTCTACTGACTTATGCATGCATTTTATTTAAACCACAATATACTTTATTAACAACTAAATAAATCTACTTAACTACTACTAATCTTTATTTATCAAACACTAACTATACTTAAATAACTACTAATCACACTTTATTACAGCCCTTAACTAGCTAACTATCTAACTACTCCTAACCTACCCCACACTTGGCAACTTGTCATTCCTCTTCCCAAAGTCTTGGGTGGATTCCAAGGCTTACATGCTGACCTAGGCCTGCATTTTTCTGCCCAAGCTGGCCCTTACATGGTACACATGAATCCCAAGGAAGTAGAAAGGAAGGAGAGCATTAAAGTTCTAAGAGTAAAGTTTGAAGAAGTTGAAAAAAAAAAACCCAAATATCAATGCCCTTTTTTCAAACCTCCACTCTCCAAGTCAAGACTATTATAAGTACCCATGGACACATGGCAAAGAGAATATCCAAAATGTTGCACCAAGGTCAAGGAGGATGGACAAACCAATGGTAGAGCTACACCAAATGCATTTAAGGAGATAGGAAGGTTGGGATATTTACAAGATGGGGTCTTCACTTCTTTTTTTCTTGGTAAAGTGAAGGGCATGTCACCTCATGCATGTACTTAGGATATTTTAAGGGTAAAGTAGTGAGGTGGAGGTGGGACCCATGGGGTTTCCCTTTTCATTCACTTGCTTTTTAGAGTTTAATTGTTTTACTAATTTTACTTAAATTGTTGTCCATTGATATATAAATATCCTTTCTTAACATTTGGGAGTTTGCACTAATCATCCAATAAGGTAGGTTAAATATTCTAATGAGAGGAATATAGAAGGAATATTCTCTATGATTTTTTTTTGAATTTAACAAGCCTTCATGTATTATCCAACATCCTATAGATGTTCATTTTGAGTATTTTTTTTTAAATTTCTTTATTTTCTAAAAGGAAAAAGTTATATGGTTTTAATTTTAACTTCCTAGTGATGATATTAAGACCATTTACCATAATTCTAAGGGAAACTTGAGAGGTAAGAAGAATGTATTCCAACTTATATTTAAATCTAATGATTTATCGACATATCTATTAAGTAATTTATCATATCCAATGTTGGTTAATCCAAGGACTATGTTCCCATATTAATTTGTACTTGAACTCGTATTGAAAATTCAGGCAAAATATACTTAAGATCAAATCGTTTCATTCCTTCATCATTTATAAAAGTTGCAAGGGAATAATTTGTCACTATAATTTCAATCAACATTTAAACAATCGTGTGTTTTATTTTTATTTAGAGATCACAATTAAAATGGGAGAACTATTGAAAACATTTTAATAATACAATGAAACTTCTCTTATATAAGGAACTATCATTTTATCAACAACCTAATTCAAAGACTCCGTTGGGAAAGAACCAAGGAAGAAAACTCGACATCATGGTCATTTCGACATAAGTTTCACAATGAAGTTTACAATAGGATCACTATCTCGAGGAGAAGTCTCCCATACATTCAAATTGAAAATAACAACTCCGAATTCATGCTTGGCTCCATAACAATGTAACCACTACAAAATATGAAATTTTCATCAAGGTAGCCATGGAGAAAATGAAACTGACCAGGAGACAAACAATATTAACATGAAGACAATCAACCATTTTCTCCCATCCTAGGTTTGCACAATAGGTTCATTACTGAACTAGACTAGGGAGAAGATGGATTTTTACAGGGCAAGAGAAGTTCGTCACAACACTGTAACAGATGCCCTTTTGAGGAAAATATCATAAGAACTTCTATTCTTTCATAGATGTCCTTTCGAGGCTAATATCACAAGAACTTCCATTCTTTCACTTCTCAATTTTCCAAAACACAAACATGGTTTGTATTGATGAGTAGGCACCCATAACAACCTACTCTCTCCCTCTTCTCATCATGAAGAGAGACTCTGCTATGCATGAAGTCCAATTGAAGCCCTCCTCTTATACATGACCACTTTTAACCTATCTGAGGGTAAGTAATGCCAACACAACACTTATAGTTTCCTTGAAAAATCAAAATGTAAAACATGAAGAAAATAATTAAGAAAACCCATCACAATCCCATCCCTAACATGTTCATCATATATATGAATACACACACATGTAACAACCTACTTTAAGAAATGAAACAAAACATGAAGATAGGAACTTGAAGGATTCCTACCTTCACAAATGGTTATAGAAAACTAAAATTTGAGAAGAGATATCCCTCCTCTTCCTTTAGTCATAAATTTACTTTCTAAATCTAGAGGTTTGGTGAACACTCTTCCACCCTCAAATCTGTCACTAAATAGGCTCCTAACTTAACCTCCTACAAATTGCAATAACTCCCCACTTGACTAAGATCTTCTAGAGTCTTCTAACTTAACCTCATCATTAAGGAAAAATTTAAAGGGGAGTATAAACTTGTCAAAATCATGGTGAAGCTCCAATTTTCGAACTATAAAAAAAATGTGATATTTGGGTGGTCACAAAAGTCAACAAAAGGGGCTAGAGTATTGGAAAATGCCCCCAACCCATATATATGCCCCCTAGGCATTTAGTTTTCATAATTTTTGGCCTCTAGTACTATTTAATGATCTATTAAATTGCTTGAAATATTTGAAATTTCTAAAAACCCTAGGAATTAAATCTTACCACTAAACCTTGATTAGGGCAATTAACCTTGATTATTGACTAATTAGTATTAGGTTACTAACCTAGTCCAACTCAGATTAATTGGTTACTTGGATAACCCTAATTATGATGTTGATATACATATACAAATTAGGAGTTTCAAGTGACACTATAAGATCACTGTTACAAAACATTAACACTTAATGGTTACAGAATGATACGCACATTCAATTTACAATACAAATAAAATATGAAACAAGAGAATCTACATCTTTCAATAGAATCAATCTTGGTTTTTAGAAATTATACATAGAGTCAAGTTTTGATTCTCTATTAGATTTCCCCACTATTAATCCTGCACACTTCATTTCATACATCAGTAGTTCAAGAAAAATTGCATGTATATATAATTAAAACTTATTTGGAAAATCACATTAATCAAACATCAACTTTTCATATAAATAACTGTTATCTCATTTCTACTCAAATATTTAACCATTAAAAGTTGCATAATTAGTATAACATAACCTATTTGTTAATTTGAAACAAAATACAAGAATAATCCTCATTAAACATGCATATACCTAAACACCATAAACATCATCAATAGGGCATACTAAACTATCTGAATGCATATAAGCTAATAATCAAGGTACCATAATTAACATTGTCATCATAAGGTGAAATACCTCATATCATTGTTAGTGAAATTTGATGTTTAAACAATCAAGATAACATAGTAGTTCTTGAATAACTACGTATTTAAAACATGAATGTATCAGCTGATCTCAGTTTCTATTAGGACATCTAAACCATAAAACATTACTTCATATCGATTCCAATTTTTTATAATAGATTTAACAAAGAAATTCATATTTAATAAGTACATGTGAAGAGGGACCTTACATCCTCCCCCACTAGTCTTTGATTTTCTCTTTGAAGTCGTACAACTAAAAAATTTTGTCCTATGTTAGACCTTGTCTAGACTTAATCCAAAATTTACTCCTATTAAAAGAATGATTATACATAGTAAGGGGCAATAACCAAATTGCCTAATTACCATTACTAAAAGAGAATTTCAGTCCATAATTTTGACATGGGTACATTTTCCAAGGTCAACACTTCTTAAAACATATTGGCCACATATAAATGCCATTCTAATCTAGTATAAAATACTTATAGAGTCTCTAAAAATAATAATATCATAAGGTGTTCCAAATTCTAGATACTCACTTATTGCGGTAATAGTTGTACGAGACTCCCTTAAATGGGATTTTATATTAATCAACTTGGTTCATTATGTATGGTTAATCACTCTTACTCTAGAATTCGCATTGCATATCTCTTCATTATAGGAAATCAAATAATTTATTCACTACACATGCAAATTTTGTATCTAAAATTTCAGTAGGTTAACTCATAACCTTAGCCAATTTTATGTTGGGGTGCAACCCATTGCTCATAATAGTCCACGGATATCACTAGTCCTATTCTTGAAGTCTTGGGAGAGGGTGGGGCATGAATACTCTCACTAATACCCCATACCCTAATGCTATACAACCACTTAATTGTCAATGATTCCCTTTGGTAATCCCATCATATGTCACTTTGCTAAAAAAAATTAGAAGAAGGTGCCTCAAATTTTAAATTCAGCATCAAGGATGAAATATCCAATGCACAAGTCTAAAACAAAAGAAATAAAGGGTGGCCACAATAGTAAGATTTTAATCAAGAAATAAAGGCATGACCTAGAGGTAAAATAGAATCATCAATAATAAAGTTGGCTAAACAGCCCTACATCACATTGTTGGCAAAAAAAAGAAAGAACATTAAAATACCAACATCTAAAATCAAACAATTAAGGAAACAAGTCCAATTACTTACAAAATGTACATTACTGACATAATGTGACCATACCAATTTCTCTGAAGGAAAGGAGAAATCTTAGGTCTTCTAAATACATTGGAGGGATCTTGAATTGAAATAAGATGGTGGTCTAAAGACCATATTGTTCGAATTGTTATTGATCCCACATACTAACTACATACCTATCTTCAACGACATTGCCCTATAATTAGGGTTTGTTGTACTACAGGGTTTTCCCTATTAGAACTCACTCAAAAGTGCAAATGTGAGGATACTAAAATGAGTCCCCTTCTATCCTCTTGTTGTTATGTTGGTTTCTTTTTGAAGAATCTAAACATGTGGAGACATCAGTGTCAGTAGAGTTGTACTTTGAGTTGTAGTTACAATACCAAATCTCTTATCCTCAATTCACTATAATTGCACATTAGGGCTACTACCCATAATCTTTCTTAGGTCAAATTTTCCATAATATACCAGTTGAAGCTGTGTTATCACTCTCACCAAATTGGTATGATCCTCTACACACAAACACACACACACACACACACACACACACACACACACACATATCACTGTCCATGTTATTCCATCATTTAAGAAAGTTTTATTTATCATCTGCGAATGTACTAAATACCATTTTTCTTATCAATAATCCATACTTCATGTTCTCCTAATCATAAATGACTTATGAATTCATCCTTAAGTTGGAGGTTTGCAACTACGTAGGTATAAGACCATTATTAAGATGTTGTCAATGTTTACTTATCCAAATGTCATGGTTTACTTATTCACTCTTACAACTATCTCCTTACCGATGATATAGGTCATCATCATTGTTCTTATCATGCCTGGTGGCTTGTAATCCTCTTATTACTTAACTTCAATACCTAAACCTTTAGTTAATATTAGATTGATGACCTCTTCATGACTTTACATTCTCTTGTAGGGTTATAATTGATCCAATAATTTCAATACTAGAGTCTATGATTATTCACTTGATAGTTACAATTTATTATTACTCATGCTTATACAATAAGGCTACTAAAATAGATAGACTCACATATAAACCTAACTCAAAAGTTTGCATTTTCTATCTTACCTATTCAAAACTATATGTTACATACTTCTCACCATTTTATTTCATTCTTAGCACCATATATTTAGATAGATTTATTCCTTGATTAAGATTCTATTCCTCATAGTAGACTGAGATACTTCCATTCCTTGTGTTTTCCTAGCTAACTTGTTTGTTGAATAGTTTCCTTCATTAGTAATCCTATTGTTTGAGGTTTCCAAAGGTTACTTCTATATTTTAATTGAGCTCTTTTTTGCTTTCCAAAGATTACTAGAACAATACATTTTAACACTGAAATAGGTTAGAGGTATCTCAATAGCTTGATAACATGGTATCATTTTCAAGTGTTACCTTCCTATTTACTCACCATTCATTTTATCTATTCAACATTTTAATCCAAAGGTACAAAATTTAATTACGAAGGCTGTAGGTTCCCTTTACTTATTTTAGTAATGTCTAAATCAATACCATTCTACTTGATCACTTTCATATTTGATATGAACTACAATTCTTCCATGAGTGATATGGTCAAACATAATCTGACTTCTACTACAAGTTGTGTGAAACACTTTGTCTTTGATTACTAGGTTATTTACTTGTCTCCACTCACATGATTGAAATATGTTTTAGGGTTCTTAATTTAGTTTTCTCCAAGGTGATCATGTTCAATATAATTTCAAATTCTTTATGAGATCACAAATTTTCTTAATACAAATGTAACATTCTTACATCAAATTAGTTATTTCAAGTCCTTAAGACTGGGTCATCTATTTATGGGTGTCCATTTATAATTTTTGATACAAATTTTAGGATTTTCTTATGTTTAATCATTAGTATCCTTGTTTAGAAAGATTACATTAGCTTTTTAAAACTCTGCAAGGAGAAATCCATGCTTCATATAATAATATTTAAAAGTCCACAGTTAACATGGACCCATCATTACGCAAGTGTTATGAATCTAGGCTCTGATACAAAAATATCATGCCCAAAATTTGAGGCAAAAACACACCAACAATTTTGTTTTTGTTTTAAAAAGGTAAATATCCACTATGTTTAATACATACAACCCATTGAAAAAGGATATAGAGATATGACAACATGATAAAAATAGTTCTTGAGTCACAATTAGTTTACAAGAGTTTATAGGTTTTCCAAGTTCTTAAGTTGGATTAATATATTCGACAAATTACATAAGACACCTTAGTCTTGACATGATTCCATATATATTTATTTCATTATGTCGGTTCACTTTCCTAGGAGGACTACTCCTTCTTCCCTTAGGAAGTGAGATAAAACCTTAATATTGATTCCCAATCAATCATAATTTAATGATAAAACTTAATTAATGCATTTGAATGCTCCCCATGTAATTACATTCGATAAAAATTTCATCTCTACACACCCTCCTACTTCCCTAATGAATTTCCTACATAGGACCTCTTCAATTACCTTTGAATCCTATCATAATAATTTGAACTAAATAACCAATACTTTATTATTAAATTATAAACTAAACCTTACACTAACTTTATAACCATAACTGCTAGTTCCTATACTTAACCACTAGCTAGCGCCAAGAACAACTCCAATATAAAATCATTGAAATTTAAATACACAATGTTGTTTTAACATATCAATAATAATAATAAATATTTTCAAACAAAACGTAAGATACTAATCATATTTACTAATCACTAACCTTATCGAATAAGTCTCAATACAATTCTAACATACCTAGAACCTTTATTAATAACATTCATGGAAACCCTTCTATCACTTTAATCATTTAAATTACTTTATGAAAATAACTATTCTAAAATATTAAATTACTTCCACATGTCTAACAAATAAATAAATAAAAAATTCTAGTAATTTAACTCCAATATGAAATACCATTTTAATAGAAATTTTAAAAAATAACACTAAACATTCCTAACTACTACTTTCTATTAAAACAAAAATTACTACCTATTGACTACCAAAACTCTATTCACTTATTAAAAAAAAACTAACAAACATAAATTTTACTAACCCACAACAATTTCCTAACATCCTAATCACTTTCTAATACTAACTAATTCTAACCACCCCATCCAACCCATACACACAATACCTTTCAACACATTAAACCAAGGAACTCCTTTCTTTTTATTATGTAATTTACTATACCTACTTATCCATGCATTTGATTTAAGCCACACTATACTTTATTAACAACTAAATAAATCTACTTAACTAATACTAATATTCATTTATCAAACACTAACTATACTTAAATAAGTACTAATCACACTTTATTATAGCCCTCAACTAACTAACTATCTAACTACTCCTAACCTACTTCCCACTTGGCAACTTGTCATTCCTCTTCCCAAAGTCTTGGGCAGATTCCAAGGCTTGCATGCTGACCTAGGCCTGCATTTTTCTACCCAAGGAAGCCCTTGCATGGTATGCATGAATCCCAACGAAGTAGAAAGGAAGAAGAGCATTAAAGTTCTAAGGGTAAAGTTTGAAGAAGTTTTTTACAAGAAAAAGCAAATCTTAATGCCCCTTTTTCAAAAGTCCACTCTCCAAGTCAAGACTATCGTAAGCACCCATGGACACATGGCAAAGAGAATATTCAAAAAGTTGCACCAAGGCCAAGGAGGATGGATGACCCAATGAGAGATTTGCTCCAAATGCATTTATGGTGATAGGAAGGTTGGGATATTTACAAGATGGGGTTTTTAGTTTTCTTTTTTGTAAAGTGAAGGGCATGTCACCTCATGCATGTAATTAGGATATTTTAAGGGTGAAGTGGTGTGGTGGAGGTGGGACCCATGGGGTGTCCCTTTTTCATTCACTTACTTTTTAGAGTTTAATTGTTTTACTAATTTTATTTAAGTTAGTGTCCATTGATATATAAATATCCTTTCTTACTTAACATCTGGAGGTTTGCACTAATCATACAACAAGGTAGGTTAAATATTCCAATAAAAACAATATAGAAGGAATATTCTCTATGATTTTTTTTTGAATTTAACAAGCTTTTGTGTATTAAATAGCATCCTGTAGATGCTCATTTTGAGTATTTTTTTCTTTCCTTTCTTTATTTTTTAAAAGGAAAAAGTTACATGGTTTTAATTTTAACTTCCTAGTGATGATTTTGGGACCATTTACAATAATTCTAAGGGAAACTTGAGAGGTAAGAAGAATGTATTTTGACTTATATTTAAATCTAATGATTTATCAACATGTCTATTAAGCAATTTATCATATCCAATGTAGGTTAATCCAAGGATTATGTTCCCGTATTAATTTGTGTAATGCCCCGCCAAGGGATCCAAAGAATTAACCTAGAATTTTTCTAAGTTTGGTAGCATTTAAAAAAAAAAATTTAAAAATGAAAGTAAATACCACTTATAACTTATGCACTATAATAGAAGAAATAGCAATAATCATAAACATAAAATACATAACAGATTACATTCTTTAAGGATCCCTTAATGTTGAATTACATCTAAATCAACTAACATTATTGAACCCATCAACCACATGAAATAATAATGATAAGTCCAATGTTTATACATTACATTTCCGAATGCTCAATCATCCACTGTACATCTCACAGGGTATGAAAAGCTTAAAAGAATATAGTATGAGAAATAAGGTACATCATCCTAGTCTAATCCATGATACATCAAAGTAAAGATAATCACATGATGCACATGATACATCATCATAGAAGATAATTACATCCATCATAAATATCAAACATAATAAACTAAGTGCATGATTCCTCCCAACCATAAATAGCATCATTAGACCATTGTGGATCCTAGCCATCCCTCTGTGCATAACATTCCAAATCATTGAGGAGATCATCGGTATTAACATAGTAGAAATGTCACTCCTAACATATACTACATCATATGCAGAAAGTAATCTAACATGCAAATATAAGCATAAGATAACATCATCTAACATACGCTAGTCATTAGTGAAAGGATACATATCCACCATCATGAAGGACGCATAAGCCATGATGTCTCAAACCGATCTCAAATGATAAGAGTGGAAAAATAGTACCACCCAACTGCGTGGCACCTAAGTGGTCCACTCCCACCATGCTGAGGAGATAATCTCAAGTCCCAAACAGGCTATCCAAAATCACAAAGCATAAATAGCTATAAGTCCAGGAATCCAAAAAGTATACTAACTCAAAGGTTCCGACACATATCTCGACATCTAATTCCCAGAGGCACACAAAGACATGTAGGAACCTACTATGCAAGCGGGAAAGTGTCATCACATATATCATGTAGAAGTTACCCTGGTAGTTAGCTAAACTCCACAGGTCCCTACTGATCCTCATGCGACCACTAGTATCCTCTCATACTGAAAAGGCATACTATGGAATGCAAGGTCGCAACCATGCGTTCTCTCTACTCCCATCCTAGTCTGTACAAGCACTCGAGGCATGGGTGAGAACAAAACAATTATCCTTTTAGGTTCATTTAGTTAGTATTAGGTGTGAATGTTTTCACTTATTAACCAACTTACAATGAGTTACCCTGGTAGCCTCTTAGGGCCCTGACCCTCATTGCAAGCCACTTCTTGACACTACAAGAAAATAACATAACCTAAGCTCATGGAATCATAAAACTCAAAATCATAAAGATAATCCATAATAAGAACATCAAATATGAACAATAAAAGCATCAAATCTCCATGAGCAAGCATCCATAGAAAATCATGACCACAACAACTCTTTATTGGCAACTGAAGCATCACTGTTAAATCAAAAGTATCCATTGGTTCTCGATAACCAAAATATATCTCAAATCATACTGATTGAAGACTCCAAAATGGTTGAGTCAAAACATGTCACAACATGACATCATAAAATAACATTTCAGTCCAATCATGGTGACTGAAAAATAACCAACGATAACTGATTGATGACTCAAAAATGGTTAAGTCAAGTGTCTCATACATATGAATCTCAACTATAAAAATCAGTAATTACAAACATTACATAGAGCATTCCATCACATAACCACAGTTGGATTTATAAAGATCAAAAATAAGACATCATCACAACATCACAATCATAACCCCCAAGCCTCTGGTAGACGTCCTATAACTAGCCAACACTAGTCAACCCAAAACCCAAAATAGAAGCATAAAGAAATGCAAAATGGAAGCACATGTTTTGGTTTGCTAAAATTACATACTTGAATTAAATGTGGAGGTTTTCAATTTTTCATTTCCAAATTTTAGATAATAAATGGAGGAATGTTTTAATGTATTTCCTAATCCCATGTATTTGTTTTCAAGTTTCTCTCCCAAAACTATTAGATTCAATTTTCCAATTGTTCTAACATTATATGGTTTATATAAATGTTGTTTAGAAATGACTCCTATCGACTTCCAATAGTCAATTAACAATTCAATAATTGCATGATTTAAAACTTCGATTAAACACATTTAAATTGATTAACCTTAATTAAACCAAGTTTAATTAAGTTAATTATTAATATCTCTCTATTTTAAATAATAATTGACAAACTATTATTAATATTTTAAATCATTTATCTTTTAAAAGAATGACCCATTAATTCAATCTTTTAAATATAATAGTTATTTATAACTTAATAATATATATACATATATACTTATATATGTATATATATATATATATATATACTTATACATAAGTATACATAAATATACATATATACATATATACATATAAAAATAAAATTTTATAAAATGAAATATAATAATCAAGTCACAAATCGCTTCATAACCTTTGAAGTCAATTACATATATTTGTATGAGAAAACGTCACCGCACAGAGGAGGTACCATGTGAGCCTGCTATCGCAGAGCTTGCGGCAGTACTGCCGCCAACCTTTGCCATGTATACATAGTGGGGTGGGGGTATGGGCTCATCCCTCCCCACCCACCTTAATTTTCATTCAACTTTAAAAAAAAAAAAACAATCGCATCATATACAATTCGGTTTTTTATTCGATTTTAATTGAAATGTTTTGCGAAAAATGCAAATCGCAAAGCAATATGACATTTGATTCTTCAATAAGATATATTTATATATATATATACATATGTATGTATATATATATAATGTAATTATGTATATATATATAGATATATCAGAAATTAATTAAGTATAACATATATATATACATATACTTATATATATATATATATAAGTATAGGTATATATATATGTTATGCTTAATTAATTTTTGATATACTTTTATATATATATATATATATATATATATTAATTAAGCATATATATATATATATATGCTTATATAAGTATATGTATATATATATGTTATGCTTAATTAATTTCTTATATATATATATATATGTATGCAGATTTGAATTAACATATCCATAGCAACACAATTCTCAATATATTTTCTAATGGATTTGGCTATAATTTAAACCCTAGTCCTGTGTTCTCTTGAAATCTATGCATATAAAATTTTCTCAATTAAATATTAACTACCCGTATTGAGAAAGCATACAACCAAAATAAGAAAAACCCTCAGAAAAATATGGAAGACAGGAAGTGCAAACTGCGGAAATAGCATAAGCAAAATCACAAGAGTCCACCCGAATTTTGATGCTAATTCGCTTTTTCTCAGAAGACCCACAGAGCATACTCCTCCCTTCTCCAAATTTCTTGAGTCCTCCAATGCTCCAAAACGCTCCTTCACGCTATGTCTAAGCTTCTGAAAATCCCTGAATATAAAGGCTTCTCAGAAAGCACCTAGAATGTCTCTAGAAACAACTAGAAGGTGTAGACAACTAAGCATGAGTCTATTCCAACCTTCTAGATGAGTCATTAGGTTGTAGACACCATGTGCTTAATTGGTGCACAAACCCCCATGTTGTTGACATATGAGAAATAAAAAGGTGCGTTTACTCCTAGGCAAGCTTATAACTCTTATTTAATTTTTTTATAACTTTTATTTTAAGCTTTTATAACTTTTATTATTATTATTTATTTATTACTTTATTATTATTTTATAATTATTATTAATTTTAATTTCTAATTTTCTTTTATTTAATTCTTTTTTTCTTAATTAATCCTCATTTAATTAATTATAATCAAAATATCAAAGATCATGATATTATACTAATTTTCTCCAAATAATTAATTTATTAATTAAATCTATTTATTAAGACTTAATTAATAGAAAATTCACCATAGACCTCCAAGATAAAATATGAAAACCCATCATAGAACAATTCACACAAAATCAATCTAAAGGGTTAAAAATTACGAAATATGTCATCCGACACACTCAGTGGGTAAAATATCCAAATACTTGTCTTACCTCACTAGGAAAAATGGTTTAAGGGTTTGTGATTTGGACTTGAGAATTTATCTCCCTTCTCTTATCATTGAGATAGTATAATAGGGTATGCTCATCCTGGCAATTTAGGGAAGTCGATACCCAGTACCTGCAACCTGCATAACAACCATGCATGTACATACAATATATATATATATATATATATATATATATATATATATATATATATATATATATATAATACTAAGCTAAACAGGAAATGGCAGGAAGTGGTGCATTGTGTAGATCCTGACTAGCAGGTGACTATGACTCCCTTCCTTAACTACATCAGAAATGCCATACAATAAGAACAAACACACACACCATACACATGCAAGTATGGGGTAAGTATCCATAATAAAGGACATGAGATAATAAACCATCTAACTAATCATCATCAATAACTGAAAGCAATGTAATGATCATCATGCATACATGAATTGTAAAGTCTAAATGATCTCATCATATATCCACTGAATGCATAACTTAATGTCTAATAGTCTCAAAACAATACCACTAATGCATAAAACTAGTCTAACATAGTCTGATAATAATAACAACAATGTGTCTAGAAAGATGTGAACGAGGGTAGGCACTACAATTTGCACTTGAACTTGTATTGAAAATTCACACAAAATATACTTAAGATCAAATCCTTTCATTCCTTCATCATTTATAAAAGTTACAAGGGAATAAATTTGTCACTATAATGTAAATCAACATTTAAACAACTATGTGTTTTATTTTTATTTAGAGATCAGAATTAAAATGGGAGAACTATTGAAAACATTTTAATAAGACAATGAAACTTCTCTTATGTAAGAAACTATCATTTTTATTAACAACCTAATTCAAAGACTCTGTTGGGAAAGAACCAGGGAAGAGAACCCAACACCATGGTCATTTTGAAATAAGTTTAAGAATGAAGTTTACAATAGGATCACTATCCCAAGGAGAAGTCTCCCATACATTAGAATTGAAAAAAACAACTCTAAATTCATGCTTGGCTTCATAACAAGGTAGCCACTACGAAATATACAATTTTCATCAAGGTAGCCATGGAGAAAATGAAACTAACTAGGAGACAAACAATTTTAACATGAAGACACAATCAACCATTTAATCCCATCCTAGGTTTGCATAACAGGTTCATTACTAAACCAGACTAGGGAGAAGGTGGACTTTTCCAAGGCAAGAGAAGTCGATCACAACACCATAGAAAATGCTCTTTCGAGGCAAATATCACAAGAACTTCTATTCTTTCAAATATGCCCTTTTGAGGCTAATATCACAAGAACTTATGTTATTTCACTTCTCAATTTCTCAAAATGAAAACATGGTTTGTACTGACAAGTAGGGACCCATAACATCCTACTCTCTCCCTCTCCTCATCATGAGGAGAGACTCAGTACTGTCTGAAGTCCAACTGAAGCCCTCCTCCCATACATGGCCACTTCTACCCCATCCGAGGGTGAGTGATGCCAACAAAATCCTTACAATTTTCTTCAAAAATCAAAATATAAAACACGAAAGAAAAAATTTAAGAAAACGCATCACAATCCCATCCCTAACATGTTCATCATACATATGAATACACACATGCAACAACCTACTTTAAGAAATGAAACACAACATGAAGATAGAAACTTGTAGGATTCCTACCTTCACAAATGGTTATGGAAAACTAAAATTTGAGAAGAGCTATCCCTCCTCTTCCTTGAATCTCGACTTTACTCTCTAAATCTAGAGGTTGGGTGAACACTCTTTCACCCTCAAATCTACCACTAGATAGGCTCCTAACTCAACTACCTAAAAATTGCAATAACTCCCCACTTGACTAAGGGCTTCTAGAGTCTTCTAACTTAATCTCATCATTAATGAAAACTTTAAGTTGGAGTCTATATGTTAATTGGGTTGATTTTGTACACTTAACATCTAGATTTATATTATTCAATCAATTAATTCAATTTTGCATACACATTATAACACATGGGTCAAAGAGTGTATTTTATTATAGTACATTCTTATTTACAATTCAAAATTAGAATTGGAACCCTTTCTGTTTTAGGGTCTTTCTAATCTAATTTGTGTTATGAAAATGAATCATATTTGGGGATTATCTCTTTCCCTTTACATGTCCTTTGAATGGCTTAGTGGTGAAAAGTGGAGATCTACATCCTATTAAAGAATCTCTCTTTTACCCCTAAATAGTGATTAAGTAGTGAAGGTTTCTAAAGACGTTTACCTTCTAGAGTTGAGGCTCTTTGAAAATATCTAGGTGGAATTTAATTTTAGGAATATTTTACTATGCCTCTTGTTTGTTTGGATCTTCACTTTATTACTTTGCTTACACATCTGCTTGTGTCAATGTGTCAAATCATGACTTCTTTATTTTGGTATTCATAGGTGGTTTCCTTGATTTACTACAAGTTTTTCCCCAAGGATTTTTATTTTTTTGGATCTATGTTGTTGGGGTTAATCTTTTCTTGGAGATGAGCATTTATTCTCCCTTGATATCAGGGTTTACTTGTATCTCATCAATCATTAATGGTATTTTTTGCCTCTCTTACATAGTTTCTTGAGTTGTATCGTGTAGTGCTATAAATATTATATCTTAAGAAGTTATGAGTTTAACTTGGGAAATTCCTATTATTTATACTTGGTTTTTCCTTGGTTTGTTATTTTTGGAACTATTTGTTAAGTTCTATAATTTATTCTAGTGGGTTCTCTTTGGAAGTGGTCACTATCATCCTTGAGATAAAGCTTGATTTTCTTATGTAATTTAGAGGTGGATATTCTAGGAGATCAATGTTATGTAGGTTTTGATGCATGATGGAATCCTTATTGGAATGGGGTCTAGTTTAGTAGTGATTTATTGATATTAATGGCATGCAAAAAGTTGGTATCTTTATATGTGTTATATCAAAGAGGGATATTCTTCTTATGTAACTTCTTATCACAAGAGATCTAGTTTTTAATAGGTGTCTCTATTTTCTTCTAAGGTCTCTATATTTTCTCCTTTAACTCATCTTTCTCCTAGGGATCCTAGAGATATGACTCCTATTAGTTCTTATTCTTCTTGTATTGAGATTTTTAAGGTGGTCCTTTCTATGCTGGTTGTTGGTAATATTAAAAAAAGGATTTTAGGAACTCTTCTACCCCTTCTCACTCCTATAAACACATTTATTTATAGAAGGCTCACTTGTAATAGGTGGTCTCACTGGGAAAAGGTTTTAGGATGGCTTTTGGAAAGTGGGAGAGATCCCACATTGAAAAGTACAATTTTGAAAAGTGGGAGAGATCCCACTACTATTCTAAAGGGTAGCCCTACTTTCTATAGGTAAGATCGCCCTAATAGGTGGAACTTATCATCTCAAATTTGTGTTGCTGCAAAATAGATTGACTAGTAGAACTTCTTAAAGTTTTGTTATCCCTACCCTCATCTTGCATGCCTACTAGAATGATAAATAGGTTTTGGCTATGCATGCAGGGGGTAGGGCATGAAGATGAAAGTCCTACTATCTATAGGCGGTACCATAGCCATAGCCATAGAACCATTCTAGGGATAGTGATAGGGTGGATGGTAGGGGATTGGATTAACCCACTAAAGTTAGGTATCCATCCTTTCCACGCTCTTTCAGTACTCTTTTAGAAATTAACAATGCTCTGAACATTTATTGCTTTGGAATACCTTCCAAAAAATTATTTTTTAGTGTATTAGTAGTCTATTTCCATGTCTTGTCTAGGTAGCTCTTGTGCTCCTAGATTTTATGAAGCTTTTCAAAATTCACTATTAAGTTTTTATACTCCTTTCTAAGTTGAATTAAGTGAAAGGTTTTTATGAGGAAGATGTTTTAGGGCTCCTTCCTGAATCTCTCCTAGGGCAAATTAACTTAATGCCTTATTTTCAAAAACTATGGCCCCAACTCTACTTTTTCACCCCTTCCAATACCCTCAATAAACATTTTCTTCCGTAAACCCTATAGATAGATAGATGGATGGATGGATGTATGTGTGTGCCAAAAAAGACAAGGAACATTTAGGGAGAAAAGTAATTAGTTGAAAAAAGGAAAGTTGAACTTTTTCCATTCTCTTAAAATCAACATTGTTTATCATTATATATGTAATACAAATTATTCCATAAATTTTTTCAAATGCATTATGTTTACTTGAGAAAAATAAAATTTTAACCATTTAGTTGAGGAGTCATGTCCTATTGAAATGAAGTTTTTTTGCATAATTCACACTTTGAAGACATCATAATTAGTTCAAAACATGTTTACTATAAAAAAACATTAGAGATGGTACAAAATGTATGGTTGATTTGTTTTTAAAATTTATACTATTTCTCTCTATAATTATATTGAGAAGGTTGATCTTAATAGTGAATGGAACATATAAACCATCTTGGCCTCATTATGCATTCAACAAGACTTGATATATGGTAGGATTATTCAAAATTATTTAGCTTCACTATTTTAATAATTCTTCAATTGAAATTTGAGCATAAATTATGCCAATCATTTTGAAATAACATTCTTCTTAACTCCATCAACATCTTGTTAATTATTGATTAACTGTCTATATACTTAATCAACAGAATATTGAAAAATATATAATGCTGCATCTCATAATGAAAGAATATTGAGATAATATCAGTTCATATCATTTATAAAACGAAATAAACATCATCGGATTCTGAACAGCTAAGGCGATAACATTTTGATTTGGGAAGAAGGAGAAGGTTAAAAATTTATGCTTTCCTTCCATTGCAGATCACGACATAGAAAATTTACAGATGACACATGTATCTAATTATTTTGAGTGCAATGATCCATTATAGGCTATAATAAAACACAGATCATGCCTGAAAGGAATTTTTGAAAAATCTATAAGACATCACTGAGAAAGGTTTTTCCATCTCTATATACAAGACAGAGATGGCCTTTCAATTGGTTTTAAAATGGTAAGAATATAGAAATGAAGTGGAAGAGTTCATGAAAAATTGCAGCTTAAAAATAACATTTTAAGCCAAGACACCCATCTAAGTCGCAATTTCTCTATGAACTGATTCTCTAACAATTAACTCTCAAATCTGCTCCTTGTAAACCTATTCAATCAATAAATAAAAATGGAATATCAATAATTCCAGGGTTGTAGATCAACTTATGCCTTTAAGAAGTGGCAATATTATTATTATGATTTACAAATCCATTTTTATTCTCTGCTGCAGTGGCCATGGCGGATGCAACACGTCTCTCTTCTTTCTTGTATCGGATGCCACATGCATTGCATAGAGACTGTTAATCAACCCATCAGAGAAAATAAATATTAATTTGCAGAGATCTTCATATATCTAATGAGAGATAATATGTACTAATTGTTAAAGACATATATTGTAACCGAATTGATGAGTATGATTGTATAAAAAAAAAAATCCCGAGATGTGGGTATTAATGTACATTTATTTAGGGTTTGTGCATATAGATGAACATTTATTTAAGGTGTTCAAATCAGAAACTTAAGAGCAAAGATAATGAATTATTTGATTGTATCTTCAAGACATAAGTTTTATGAAATTTACCTTGGGACCCTTTGGACCATTCCTCCACAATGGTGTAGTATTGGTGTGGCATGTAGAACACCTTCTTCCTGAGCCATGTGAAGTATTATTACTTCACTGATTCTGTTGCACTATTCTTATGGAGTTGCCATTATTATTGCTCATGGGGTTTCTGTCACTTGTCTTCTTGAGTCCAAAATCTCTTGCATGGTTTCTATGTGTCAAAATGTCCTTGGAATCCATAAACTTTGATCTGGAATAAGCTATTGGAAACTAAGCTATAGGGTAGGAAGTGGTAGCAGCATTGGCTATGGCACCCCAATGAGACTTGTAGAGTTGGGATCTGTTAACATTGTTGTTTACTGATGATGATATTTCGTACAAACCACCAAATGTGGCTGATGTGTTGTGTGAAGCTTCCATGTCAGCATTCTTTACCTATTATGAGAACGAGAAACCAAAATGATAAGAGGAGACAAAAGACCAATCTATTCATGTGTCAGTAAAATTTATTTAATAATCAGTTCGATTTTCAGAAAATCAGTGTATTGAAGCCTTATGTTTCTTTCTTAATGTTGACAAGAAAGTTTACATTTTCACACAGTTGCTAGTGCAAATTGATTTTCTTTTATAGACTATAAAGGCACATATAGCTTTTTTGAGGCTGCTACTATTTTAAAAAATTTATATGATATATTTTATAGAACAACCTTCATCATATTCACGAAAGAATAGTTTTTTTTCTTCTTAAAGAAAGAGTAAATCTCTTAAGCACTTTTATTGATAAATTTTGATTTGCTTTGTATCATAGTCAAAATCCAAATTAGATTGGCTGTCACGACGTTTTGTTAATGCAAGGTGCATAGATCTATTTAGTTGAGCAGAGAAATTAATGAATATTAAATGGTTCCATTTAGTAATCTTTATGCTTGCAATTTCTCCAATTTTGAACTTTGTCTGATCAAATCTTGATGTTTTTTCAATGACAAGTAGTAAAGAGGCTATATTTTTTGTTATAACTATCTGTGACTGATAAGCCCTCACAAAGAAACCTTACATGCACCTAACAACATGACATTGTAACTCAAACTCTTAATTGACAATTAATTAGTGAATGAAAGAAAAGTTAACATAATTCCAACTCTTATTTGGTAATTAAACAATCAATGAAACAACTGCCATGTACAAGTTTTAATCAAAATCTTGGTCACAAAGTGAATAAAATCTTCATAACAATGCCGAAATATTTTTGTTTGCAATAGATAAACAAGCAGGACGTGAGAACGAAAACAAATTTAAATTTAAATTTTTTTATAGTCAAACATAATATGTTAAATCAGCTAACAAAATTGCTAATGTTTTCAGTTTCAACAAGCTTCACCCTTGATAGTGCCAAAAACTTAACTTATTCTCAAAAACATTCTCTAACATAGAAATGAAATGAGAGTGGTACCTTGTGTGAAAGAAGTTTAGATTGCATTTTCTCAATGAAGATGAAGCTACCTTGCATGGTCCTTTGCTTTAGCATGTCCATGGGGTTTTGTTCCTCTAGAGATAGTCCATTATGGGGCATGCCCAGAGACAGTGTGCAATCCACACCACTGATGAAAGAAACTAAACTATTGTCCTTACAGCTACTTGAACTCTTCATTAGACTCCTGATAAGATCTTGCTCCTTCAATTCCTTACAGCTACTGTTATTTCTACTATTCGGATTCTCTGTAGTTCCTTCAATAGTCTCACAGGAACTCCCATTGAACAAATCCAGAGTGCAACTACTTCTTCTTTTTCTCTTCACAGGGGGGCAGCAGAGCATCAGTTCAAGCTCTGTTTCATCCTTGTCCCACCAATCCATATCCTTGAGCTTCACAATCCCACTTCACAAAACCAGTTCTCAAATCCCAAACACGACTCTAGATGAAGTTTTTCTCTCAGTTGAAATCATGCAGCAAAAGCACAAGACATTATTGAATAGCCCAATAAACTACTTTGGCCAAAACATATTTGGAACCCTAATTTATGGTTCAAAACCAACACTCAATTATTTTTGGATTGGAATCCTAAGTTATGATTCAAAATGAGCACTCGATTATCTATGTAAAGCCAGGAAGCATACATGAATCGAAATATATCACTGGAAAACAATCAATGAACTCATAAGTTAGAAAGATTATACTTTCAAATAGGAGATGCACATATTGTAACTTAGACAACCTGATACACACATTTTTCAGCTATACAGACGTTAAAAACTATCTTCAATAGCAGCCTAACTTGTCCTATAGGTCAATGGACACATACACATAAGATATATCTCTCTGGACGTATACACAACATGTATCCAATGTATTCACAGCCACATCGATAGTCCCAACCACCACTATCCTCAACAACATATGTCACATATACAACTCTGCAAAAACTTATTCCTATCAAACTAGTGTATACAGTCCTATTTTTAAGCTCTCTCCAATAGGGAATATATTGCATGCGCATACACAATTACTATATCTATCAGATAATAAATAAATGGTTGGGAATCCTAGAACATAAGCTCCTTGTATGACTATTAAGACAGCGAGAAGTTGGTTATATGGCATTCTCATTCTATTCTATTATTTATGCATGGCCATATCGTTCTGGCAGGAATAAATGCCAAGGAAAGACAGATTTAGCTAATCCAAGATCGGATATTTATTGGCACAATCGATGGAAAACTCATCTAAAATTAGCTCTGTCGGCATGATTCTGCAAATCTGAGGTGCACAGTGTAGCAGCCAAGTGTTTTTCGATTCTCATTGACTGTTTTGCATCTATGATACATTTATACTCATTTTCTATTTTTCATCAGTGTTATGATTACGTATCTCCTTCCATCGCCAAACGCAGGGTAGGATTGTCAGGTGAATCCAGCGATTTTTCTTGCAGTGCCTCCGAATGTGACGCATGTAATAGTTCAAAATTTAAGGGAGCTTCCCACCACTTTGGTTTAGCTCGTTTTACTGCTCGCCAGCTCGACCGAATCTTAACAATGTACAAAGGCAAGCCATGTATTAGCATTTTTATGGCTGCTGATCACTGATTTCTCCATTGTTATGAGAGTTTCATATATCTCTGTAGAAAACTATAAGGTGTAGAAAACTATAATGTGATCTAATGAGTCTCAGGATGGGACAGTCTAAACATCACATTCTAAGGTTTGATTCTTACACTAAAAGTGTTAAATAGTCAAAGTTGGCTTATTTTTCCAACCTTAATTTCTTCCTTAGTGTGTGATGTTTAAGGCTGGTGAAGAAGATGGGACAGCTTAAACATCACACTCTAGACTTGATTCCTGAAATTATTGTCTGCAGATTCTCCATAAGAGAGATAGATAGTAAGATTTGACAAACTCACTGATAGTATGGCGATATCGCCTTTGTATATTTGTTAGATCCAGTAGCTGAGTCCTTCAAAATCTTATAAGACAAATTTAAATCACCTGTATTTTTAACAGTTATTTATTTGAAAAAGTTTCTTGTTTAAAATCAAGGTTTCATTTCTATAGTTTCAAATATTGATGTCATATGGACATTCATTTTGTTGTGAAGTGAAAAAGATTCAAAGCAGTAGTTGTGCACTAATAATGTTTTATTGCTGTTACTGCGGCATTTCAAGATTAGTTTTTTTATTTTATTTTAATTTATGGAAGGAATACATTAGTATTCTAATTGATACTAATAATTCTAAAGTGAAAACTATTAGTGTTATATTATTAAGAATATTACACATTAAATAAACAAATGCTATGAAAACTAAAATATCTTATTTCTTAATTTGAAGATGTTGAAAAGACTCTTGAAGGATTTTATCTCCCAATTAACTATATTTGAGATTGCTACTAAAAGTTTCTAATTAGTTCAGTTTCACGTTAAGGATCAAAACATAGAGGTAGTAGTCTAGTGAAGTCCAATGTTGTATAAAACATAGACATGTAAGCAAATTATACAAAATTTTGTTAAGGATAGATAAGTTTATGGTTTTGTTTTGCTATTACATATGCACAGTAGTATGTTAGACTATGAATGATGTGGTTATCATTAATGGCTGTCATTGATGTCAATATATCTAATATGAGGTTGTTTGAAAATTAATGACAAAAAATATTTCTCTTATATGAGGTCATGTATGTGGGTATAAAAAGTCACCTTGGGTAATTGTCTATGTGACATCCTATGTGGCAAACACACAAACAAAAAGTAGAGTTTTTTTAAACTTCTCACTTCCAAGGCTAATTTCTCCATAAAAAATGAAGTTCCTTCAAAAACTAAAAATACTCTTTGGTAGATCTCGGAGTCAAGATTATTGTCATATAAATTTTATAGTGTTTTGAGTAGTTATAATATGTTATACTTTTAAAATATTAGAAGTAGGTATTTTAAGATTCAAGAAGATGTCACTTAAAAAAAAAAAAAAAATTAGTAAATCGTGCTCAAAATTTTTTTAAAAATTATATGTAGCTTGAGAGGAGAGAGTTCTCTTTAAGAATATGTAACTTCTTTTAAAAAGATGTTGATTTGATAGGAAAAGTTGGTAGGGAGAAAATAATATCAATTTCTAATAAGTTCAACTTTGAACACTTATAACTTTAAAAATATACATCAAAAATCACAACTACTTTTTTGGTCCACTAGATATACATGTCAACTATAACATATTATGAACTTAGAGAAAAATATGATCGTTTTCATATATTTGTTTGGTAGGAATGAAGCTCTATATTTTCAACATTATAAATAAATAAATAAATAACTATAAAAATTTAAATAAAATGCAAAAAAAATATTTCTCAATTTTTTAAAAAAAAATTATAGACATAAATTTCATCCAATTTTACACATTTCATCAGTTTACATCATCTTCAAATTTTAAACACAAATGCCACTTTTATGTCTTTAAATTTGAACAATTTCAATTTTGAGATCTTTTTTTATTTATAAAAGATGACATAGGTTTGTGTTTTTATCCATCAATAAAGGTGTCTTGCCCCCATCTTAGTCGTCCATCCTTTGGTAAGTGATAATATTGTAAGTCTAAGTTTAACCTTGAAAATCTTAACTCTTAAGTTATGTCAGAGTTTGAGTCAAGTCATTTCTCACTAGGTTCCCCTACCCTCCCCCTTTATAGTTGTGTGGGTTTTTTAAGATTTCCCTTCTATTACTTTTCTTCCAATCACATTATATAGGTTTGGGTGGAAGAAAGTGCCCTTAACTTGTGTTGGGTATTTCACATATCTAAGTGCACATGTAAGTTATTAGAATCCCACCAGTGAGAAATAAGTCCAAGTAAAGATCATATTGTTCAACATTTTTTACTCTCCCAGCTCATGCTACTACTCTGGTAAGAGAAATACTCAAATGGCTTCACCCCTAAAAGAGGGAGCTATCAAATTATAGGTGGTAAAGTTACATGAAGTGTGGGAATATTCTCTTTATGATACATCATGCATACTACACAATTCAAGAAAGTAATGAGATGGGCAAGAATATTCTTTCAAGGATTTCCTAAAGATGCTTCTCCAGAGAAGAATCTCTTCTTCTATAATCCCAAAAAGAAGGAAAGGTAAGATAATGCAAGGCTTGTGGGAAAAGTGAAAAAAAGTTCTCTGGGTCTAACATCTCACTTAAGAGGCATCAAGAGCATGTGTACATATTTCTCATTAACTTAAAGAGATCACCTACTAACAACATAAAGCTAGGAATACAAAATTGAAAAAGTCATTGCTTGCAAATGGGAGTTTTGGATATTATGGAAATAAACTACAATGAACAAGATGTGCTGATGTCATTTCTAGTTGTTAACCATTGGGAATTTATTTGAAATTTATCGTTAACAAAAAGGGCATTCATCATTAAATGCAACACCCTTCATTTGTGTGGCACAAATTCCATGACCCATGATCATAGAGAAAATCCATAAAAGTGTATTTGGGAAGGGTTTTATCATCATAGCTCTAAAATGAATACCTTCAATTTCCACAACTAAAATAGAGCTTTGCCTACTAGTATAAGAATTTAACCATGTCGATGAAATTTTTTGGATAAGGTAATCTAAATGGGATTAACTACAAGTGGACAGAATTAAGAGAGACCCAACTCAAGTATTATAATTTGGGGGAACTACATAGGAGGTTGAGGTCTCATTCTATCCAACCCATTACACAAAAAGTGAAGGACAATGGTCTTTTAAAGGTTGTAGGGTTTCCCATGGTATTTCAATCTCTTGAGTTTATCTTGGAGTGAATTTCTCATTATTACCCTACTACACGAAAAATTAAGATTCTTAATGACTTCTACCCCTTCTCTAAAGTCATCATAGTTATGTAGAGTTTGTCAAAGTGAACGATGCCTTCAACATGAGGTTGTGTAGAGAGATCCAGGGATTCCCAGAGAGCAGATTGTCACAACAAGTCATCTCTTTCATAACCCAATTTGGAATTTATTTCATACATTCCCCACATTCACATACACAAGGATAAAAGGACTTGACAACTTCCCTTGGAAGCTACAAAGATTCCAAATGCTTGGATGATCTCGATAGAGCTTTACCACCAAATTCTACATGCAAACTCTCTATCTACATATGCATGAAAGGTGGGTATCCCTTTCCCCATCATAGTTTGAACATATTCATGTGCTTTTCATTCCAATGCAAAAAATATTTTGAAGGTGTTCCACAAGAAATATAATTTGGGCTCTTATGAGGTAATATGACTTAGGTTTGATCATGTTGACTATATCAAGAGCAATTTAAAATTGGGTTTGAGCTTTTAACATGTCCCTGCACTATAAGATTACTAGGTGAATTGTGTAGATGAATCAAACAATAGGGAAAGGTTCTACTCAAGGCTAACCATTCAAAAAATAATGTTATATGGTGTAAAAATTGATGTGGATGGTATTGAGGATGGTGGTCTACATATGAAACCATCCAAATATCTAAAGGATATTGAGAGAACTCCTATTGATTCCACACCAGCTATGGGACCTAAAATTGGGGTCCCAGAAGGATTGATGGCTAGCATCATAAAGAGGATAGACAAATGGGTGGAATCAAACAAGGCATGTAAGGAAAAGAATTGATTCCCTCATTTCTTCTATGAGCTCTACCACCATCACATCCATTTCATCAGATCCCACTTAAACTACTAGTAGAGGGGACCTATTCCAATCTAGCTACTTATAGAGGTGGCCCCACCCCAAACATTAGGTCAACAGAGGTAGCAGATAAGGATATGGACATTCATTTTGTTATGATGTAAATAAGATTCAAAGAAACTTTAAGTAACTATTTGGACACTAATCATGTCTTATTGTTGTTACTGTGGCATCTTAGAAATTTTTTTTTTTTTATGGAAGTAATACGTCTCATTTAATTGTTGGTATTCTAATTTATACTAATAGTTTTTAAGTGGAAACTATTAGTTTTATATTATTAAGAATATTACACATTAAATCAATAAATGCTATGACAAACTTGTACAGTATCTTAGTTCTTAATTTGCAGATGTTGAAAGATTTTGTCACCCAATTAACTATACTTGAGACTGATACTAAAGGATCCAAATTATTTTGGTTTCATATTAAGGATCAAAACATAGAGGGACTTGTCTAGTGAAGTCCAATATTGTATAAAACATAGACATGTAAGTAAATTATACAAATTGTGTTAAGGATAGATAAGTTTACAGTGTTTTTTTGCTATTTGATATGCACAATAGTATGTTAGACTATGAATTTGATGTCACTCATGTAGTTATCACTAATGGTTATTTTCAGTTATTACTAATTGTAGTTCAATCAAAATAAATAGAAAGAACATGTACCAAATTGAAGAATCGATATAGAAGGATTTTTACTATCTCAAATTGATGACAACTAGCTTTGGCACTAGAGGATGTGCCACACAAATATTGACCATCTAGTGAGAATAATTTTATCACATGTAGTAAGATAATTACATAGACTATGAAAACTAGAAAAATGTTTTTGTAATAGATGTTGGGAAGGAAAAAAGAAAAAATTATTCAACAAAAAAGACTATTCATCTACTAGTTTATTAGAACTAGTTTAGACTAAACTTTTTTTCATACGAGAACAAGAAGTTTACAAGGTGAGATGTATTTATAATTTTCATTATTTAAAATTCAAGGTTGAATTGGGTTGCATTTGTAAGAGAAAAATAAAAGGAATTTGAGATCTAAATAAAAAATATTCAATTCTAGAGTTGAAAATGAATGTTTTGAATATATTAAATGTTTGAGATCTAAAAAATAAGAAGAATTTACTTGTGATGTATTTGAAGATTTATGTGAGATAAATAGTATTAAAATTTGATGTTTGATGTGTTTCCCTCATTTTAGTCCCCTATCAACTTTTATTGAACAACTTGTCTTAGTTGAGCCCAAAAATGTCTAAGTCCATATCTTGTTTAAGTTTAGTCTCTTCTCATCAAGATTTTGGGTTTTTCCTTCTCTCCTTGCATTTCTCATTGCATTGCATAGATCGAGTCAAAGGTCTATGTGCACATCATGAGAGAGGGTCTTGAGTTTAGCTAGGTGGGATAGGTCCTTAGGATTTCCCTCAATGAGAAGTAAGTTCATCAAGTATAATATTTTTATTCACTTTTGAGAAGTCAAAATTTGATGGTTCAAGCTTTTGTAAGACCAGACAAGTGTTGAAGAAACTTCATATCTGTGGGTACAAATTTTACCTAGGTCATGAAAGACTAAGTCAGTGTGAAAGAATATTATGTGGAGATTCCACGGGCACACCCTGCAATTTAGGAAAATAGATGGTGTAGTGAGACTCTACATATTAAAGTTTAAGTTGAAGACTCCAAAGGCTTAAGAGAGGGTTTTTGGGATTTTAGTGCTCTTGCTTCTTCCCAAGTGGTTGTGTAGGGAAAATTCCTAAGTTGGGCAGTATTTGGAATTCCCCCTCTCTCACTTCTTTTCCAGTCAAAGGAGAAGCAATTTTGTTGAAACTTCATAAAACTACAAAGTGACCCAATGGTGAGAAATATACTCAAATTTTGGGAAATATTATTTTGGAAATTTTTCCAAGATACACCTTCAAGGAGAACATCTTTTAAATGATTCCACAATGAAGGAAAATGTGTAAATGTTATGGTTCTAAGAAACTAGTAAGGGCCCTTCTTCATTGCTCCCTATTGCTAAGACAATTGAGTGAGTCTCGAGGGTTTTGACCCTCAAATGTCTTGTCCAAGTTTAGGTTTACATGATTTCAGAAAAAAAAGATGTCCACTTATACCCCCCTTTTTGTACACCATCTTGGTGCACATACCCCTTTATCCTCTTATATATCTCTCTATCTATAATTCTCTCCCTTTCCCTTCCCATATATCTTTATCTCCATCTCTTGTTCTTCATATCTATTATCTCTCCCTTTTCAACTCTCCCTCTCTCTATTTGTATATGTTTATGTCTACTTATTTATGTCCTATGGATTTCAAATACAAAGGTTCGATGGATTTGTTTTACAATTGAAAATTATTTATATGCTATGTTGAATTAGTGAATTATTTATATGCTATCTTGAATTAGTGAATTATTTATATTCCCTAAACCTTGTACCATAAATATTTAACCCTAAAACCTATCATCAAGTGCATTTGGAAACAAAAAATAAGAGTATATTAACATGGGAAATTTAGTGATAAGTTTATGTTGACCTCTCTCTCTCTCTCTCTCTCTCTCTCTCTCCCCCCCCCCCATTTCCCTACCACTTTAATTCACACCTGTAACAATTTTACCATCAATATTAGCCTAAAGAGAGATGAATAAGGGAGGAAGAAACATAGATATGGAAGGGAGGGATAAGAGGAGATACAAAAATACAAATAATAAAGGAAAATAATAACATGATGAATACAAATTATAATATTCTCTTTCCTGTCTCCATAACAGTATCTCTCTTACCCCTCTCTCACTCTCTCTCTCTCCCCCATATCCCTCACTTCATTTTTATCTATATAAATTGTACTATCAATCAACAAGGGCATGAGAGATAGATATGGAGAGAGCTTAAAGGTAGGAATAAAGTTAGATATGGAAGGAAGGGAGAAGATAAAAGACTAAGGACCAAATATTTATAGGAGTAAGAAGATATTGAAGGATAGGTGAGAGACCAAGGGAGAGAAAACTAAGGTTATGGTTATTGATACAATAACTATATCACACTCTCTTTCTCTCTACCCCATCTCCTTATCACACTCTCACTCTCTCCCCCATTTCCTAACTACTTTATTTTCTATCTCTACCAATTGTACCATCAATCTTTCCATCTATAATAGAGAAAGAGAGGTAAGGAGGGTGGGGCAGATAGATAGGGGCGAGGAATAAGGTAGGAGGAATCCTATTTCTCACTATTTAATATTTTTTCTTTCCTTTTATCTATCTCTATATCCATGACTCTCTCCCTCTCTTCCTCTCCCTACCTCTCTCCCTCTTTCCTCCATCATCCTACCATACAGTCTCTCTTTCCTTAATGACCCCTTCCCCTCTTTCTGTACCCATCTCTCACTTTCACCTCCATCATCCTACCCTACACTCACTCTTTCGTCGAAGGTATTTCTAGTGATTTGGGGATTTCTCTTCTTCGGCACTTTCAACCAATGTCTTTAACTTGTTTTCTTTATATTTATCATCTCTCCATATTGATCTTCCCCTCTCTTTATTTTTGTTTCTCTATATCTAAATTTATTTCCCTATATCTCTCGATCACTCCATAAATGTCTTTATCTCTTCAGTATACTTTTCTATCTCTTTATATTATAATACTCTCTCTTCTACTCTACATCAACTTTTCAATATATTGAGTTATGTTTCCCTTTATCCACCCCCATCTCTCTTTTCATCTCTACCCATCTCTCTCATTCTGAACCTATCTTAAATGAGTAGAAAAAATATAATAACATTTACATTAATCACAATATACCTTCTTACATAGATCAATTCAAAGCACCTACTTCATTTAATTCCAACACCTTTATTTGGTGCCTTTTATAGAAATTGTCAATTTTCATGTGTCTTTACATCATGGTTAATTATTTCCCTCATTATCTCACACTTACTTGGCCTCACTATATTTTATATCATCCACTCTTTTAGGATAATATAGTATATACTAGACTCTCTTCTCCCTGATTCCTAAGAAATCATATAGGCCTCTATCATAACTAGGTCTAGAATTTAGGGTTTATGGTTTGTAGAGAGAGAGGGGGGGGGGGGGGAGAGAAAGGGAAAGGGAGATGGAGAAATATAGAGAAGAAGAAGAAGGTAGTGTTAGAAATGGAAAAAGAAATCTATAAATAAGCAATACCAGGAAAGAATCTAAGTGAGTAAATGCATGAAAATATATTACCATAAGATAGGAGAGAAAAATCTTCAAGATCCAACACCATGAGACAAGATATTTGGAAAGGGGAAAGCAAAGAAAACCCCTTGTGATATTATGAATGAGGCATGAAAAGCCTAAGAAGAAAAAGAGAGAGAGCAAGAGAGAAAGAGAGCAATTGCTCATACAATAATTGAGAAGAGGAAGAAGCCTCATTGTGTAATGAGAGAACAGGGTCATCTCTTAAATAGAGATGAGAGAGAGGAGTTAGAATGTAACTCCCATGTCTATGAATGCCACCATTCATAAGTGTTTGAGGCCAAGTGTGAGATTCCTCTTAAGGAGGAATAATCTAAAATTAGAAATTACAATATATATTTGTCCTCACATATTCCACTAGATGACAAAATAAGATGTAGTGGAAAAAGGACAAAAAAAAATATATTAGGATACCTTGGCTTATATCCTAATATATTAAAATAATAAATAAAGGAGGTCTAACCTTAGTTTATAAATACACCAAGGAAAGATTACAACTTCTAACACCCCCCTTTAATCTTTACTTGGGGTAATTACATTAAAGGGTATTAAACCCATAATTTACAAAAATCTGCAACTTAGTCTTTAATATGAAGTAATTTGATTGTCTTCAAGCCATATGGTACATTTTCATATCCAAGAGAAGCACATGAGTCCTTTGAATGTGGAAGCATAGACACATCTTCATATATGAAAAATCGAGAAAGTTCCTTGATGGATCACCTGAAAAAAAGAGAACAACAAGAGAAATATCCACAAGTAGAATGCCATCATATATGCAAATTCAAAATCCTTTGAATAAGGATAATAAAGTTCTCATAGAGAAACAATGAGTAAAACATGTTACCAGAAAACAATGGAGATAACCTGATATCAAGATAAAGTATATGCTCAAAAAATTGTCAACAAGGAAAAATTGAGTAAAAATAAATGAATGTGGTCACCAACATGCAATGGAGTTAACATGATATCTAAAATAAGTCATAAGCTCAAAATGATCATAATATGGGTCAAAATGACCAATCTTTATGCAATAAGTCTCTCATGAAAGAAATATACTAATGCACTAATGACCACAGACACGGCCAACTAATGAAATCTGCATCAATATTGGGTCAATTACATGGATATAGATAGTCCATTAATGAGTCGTCCCACTACAAGTGAATGGGTCGCGACTCCATCACCTACATGACCCATGATCTAGGCAATAAAGAATGCAGAACATTATCACATTGTATATTTATCAAAGGAATATAAGAGAGACAATAATAGATGAGTAGAACATGTGCCTCAAGCACTAAATAATTCAAGTTACAATTTTGCAAGAATTATAGCTGAAGTGGACCAAAGGAAGGGTTTATGAGGAGTAACAACATATTGCCTTCAAATAAGAAATTCAATTATCTGAATTTGGAGGGGAAAACGCCAATAATAACATCCTCTTCATTGAGGAGCAAAAATGGAACAATATGGAGGGAAACTCCATAAATATCAACTTTCAAAGTGGAACCAATAGAACCAAATGGAGGGAAACTTCATAAAGATATTATCCTATCAAAGTGGAATAGATAGGATCCAATGGAGGGAAAGTCCATAAAAAATGAGTGCATACCAATATAGAATGGAGGGATACTCCATGGGCCAGATAAGGAAACTATGTATCAGTTATACTGAGGGGACCTACATAGTTAACCTTGAAAAAATATTAAGCTCCCTATGCAACTCAAAAAATATCATATAAATCATGTATATCATTGGTGTAAAACCAAAAAATGCCAACATGGGCATAGAACAATGCTATAAAAGCATAAAAGTGCAACTATGGGCACATCAAAATATCACAATAAAGGAAAATGTGTAAGATTAGTGATAATCCAATTAAGTAAAATGTTTTAAAGAAGATCAACTAAATATAGATATCAGGTATAAAACACCATTGAGGGTAAACATGAGTACTCAATTCATTTGTGAAGGTATAAAGGATGGGCCCACCATCAAAGAGAAGAATCTGCAAAAAGGAATTATAAATGAGGATATTTAAAATAAGTTATCTTTTTATGTTAAAAATAAAAATAAAACTTTGATTAGTTTTAATATTGAATTCTAAGAGAACTTCTCAAAAAAAACTTGACTTCTCCTTTTTTACTTAAAATCAGGTAAAGGAGTAAGAGAGATTTAAAGTAAAATATTGTACTAGAGTTGGAGCTGTCTGACAATAAATGATAAAATGTCAGAAATAGATTGAGAAAAGGCAATGAAAAAGCAATGAATGAATTCATGCCAAAAATAGGTTGACAAGAGGCAATAATAAAAGTAAATGATGCCTCTGTCAAGAGCTAAAAAGAGAAAAAGAATCTTGCATGAAAAGACAAGAAAATGTTACTAGGAATAGAAGAGATATGTTATAGCAGACTGACAAAAGGTGAGAGAGCAGCAATCAGTCTGATTCTGCTTTTAAAATTCTCACCATAATAAGCAATTATCTAAAAAAAGGAAACATGAAAATGAAAGACCAGCAACTGCAATCAGTATGCTTCTGAGCTCTGTGAACCAGTGTGGGTAGAATGGCGCTCGGCATATAGCAGCCAGGGCCAGCACAAGCCACAGCTTAGGCTGAAGTGTAGCATGCCATGAGGGAGATATTTTTCATATTATGCAGATATGAGACAACTGCTTTAAGATGGTCTTTCTCATGCCATCCTAGACTCACAAAAACACCATCGGACGGGCCTGAGCCAGAAAAATCAAGAGTGAAAATTGTAATATTCGAAGGTAAAAGTATAGCTTTGGAGACGCTGCCCTGCTACAATATCCACAAAAAGAAAGAAGAGAGACACTAAACTATACCAACTAAAATCCTACATATCCCTCTATGACTGCAGCACAGTCAGATGGGTGGCACGGACAATGCAAACGCCGCAAATTTCTCCAGATTTACACAGGCTTCGAAAACTAACAATAATGGATGTCGTTCTGCAGACTGAGAAGCATGAACGGGCTTACTACACCCAATCTGTTGTGCAATTCCTCACAAATCAAACCTCGCCATGCTCAGTACATGGCCAACATGGGTTCCATCGCGACTCTACTCATGGTTGTTACAGTTAGTGACAGTAAGGAGGGAGGCAGGAAGATGAGCTGGCATTGGTTCCAGGATATTCTTTATGGGTTTTGCTGGAGTCATCAGGTTTTGGAGTGTCCGTATAGGTGGCCTTTCTGGCATATTTAAGCAACGGGATTATTATTCAAGGCATTATGAAAGAGCACCTTACAATGAAAGTGATATAAGGACTGTATATCATGGTAATATCTTTATTATTTCAAAACATTTCACAAAATCGACACTTCAAAGAGCCGATCCGAGCAGAAGAAATTCAAACTCGGACTGAAAGCTAGAATGCATTTTTCGGAGGTGTTTCCAGGGCACAGGGTGAGGCAGATGCTTGGATGTCAGTTCGTATAGGGATAACCGAGGCTCAACTGCTCTGCATTCCGCTGCGAGTAGAGGCCAATCTGAGGTGACAGAGGAGTGCCTTCTGGAATCTCCAGACAATATAGCTTCCACAGATAATTAAGGAAACACACCACTACATATAGCAGCATATAGAGGTCACGTGGGCAGACTGTCAGAAGACAAGCAACAAATGCATTACGATGCATGCAAGCTCTTGTGAGAGTCCAATCACAGGTCTGTGCAAGAAGGGTTCGACTGAACAAGCACCGGACAAGCAGAAAAGGGTGGCGATTTTCCGCACAACCCCACATTGCCGGTAAAAGCCGAGGGAGAGAATTTCTGCAACAAAACCTTTGAAATTTTGCCTGAAAGCTGATTGAAAGACACATTGAACTCCCTCAGAAAGCTCAAATCGGGCACTAGTCCCGTCAGAATGTTATTCTGCAGCTTCAAGGTCAAGCGGCGCGAAAGATTGCGAAACCCACTAGGGATCTGGCCGAGCAAATTGATGTTAGAAAGGTCGAGGCGGAACAAACAGGGTTACAATTGTCCTCCCGCTGAGGTGGATAACAATTGTCGCAGACATCCCCCTCAATAGGAATCAAAATTAACACAGATGAAATGAGATTCGAAAAGGTTTTAACATATAAGGAGGTTGGATTCTGAGCCTCCATGATAATAATTTCATCTTGTTCTTTGTAACCCCTCCCCGAATGATCTTCCCAGACCAAGATCAAGTGCCTCGATTTCCTGTTGCTGACTTGCTATGGATCATATAATATAACAGTTGATCTAGAGACCAGACCATAAAATGAAAAACATTGTCCTGTCCAGTCAGGTGGTCTTCCAAGCAAACGGAAGTGACCAGTGCTTTGAATGCTGTAAGAGGAGGATCATCGCGATTACTTAATTATTATTCCCAATCTCTGCTAGTGCTCATGCAGTATTAACCTCTTTCCTCGCCCAATGCAAATCAAAAGATAAACAGAACACATGATAATGCAAACCAAAATTTAGAAGAAAATTTTGATAAACAAGGAAAAACAAAGACCAAGGCTAAGGCTAAGGCTAAGTTGGATCTTGAGAAATCATATACAAGGCTAAGGCCAAGGTCATCAAAACCGAAGGAGGAGGTTGCAGAGAAAGCATTACAGCAATCTGCCTCCTCTAAAACAATATCAAAGGGAAAAAAGAAAGAAGTGAAATCCATACCATCTAAGAGTGGTGATGATAAAAATATATATATATGATATGAACAAACAAGGGAGGAAAAGCAAGCATAAAAAGATAACTGTTGCAGGAAAATGGTGCGGAAGAGTATGGATGGTGAATCAGGTTCATCCATATTTGAGAGACCCTGAAGTTCAATCATCTGTTATTTTTGCACCAAAGCCAATAAAAATTGGATCCAGTCAAGAGCAAGAGCATCTTCAGGAATGCATGGTCCATGATGCAGACTGTAAACCCGTATTAAAGTCAAAAAATATTATTACTTCAGATTACAACATGGTAGAACTACAAGATGGCTCCCACTTTCAGAAAGAAACAATACATGATCTAGATAGCAAGCATTTATTAAAACCGAGAATGACCATTACAACAGACAAGATCATAAAATCTGCTCCCAGAGAACGGCCATTAATGACTTCAGAAAGAACAAACACAAAGCAATAAGGCAAGAGAGATATCAAAAGAGCACAGAGTTGTTAATAAGGAAAACCCTTTGGCGGCAAGCCTTCCAAAGGGGGTTAGATGAAAACTATTAGAAAATAAGAAGTAACCTGCACAAATTAGAGCAAACAGAAGTTAAACAAGTTTGGCGGTAAACCAGCCAAACCCAAAAAAAAAAATTCAATTTCTTCCATCTTAAGACGATTGAAATCTCTCTCAAGAGTCTCCTTCGAATCATACCTTCATGCAAACACTCAAAACAAAGATTAAACTGCTCTGATACCATGTTAGAAATGGAAAAAGAAATCTGTAAATAAGCAATACCAGGAAAGAATCTAAGTGAGTAAATGCATGAAAATATATTACCATAAGATAGGAGAGAGAAAGCTTCAAGATCCAACACTATGAGACAAGATATTTGGAAAGGGGAAAGCAAAGAAAACCCTTTGTGATATTATGAATGAGGCATGAAAAGCCTAAGAAGAAAAAGAGAGAGAGCAAGAGAGAAAGAGAGCAATTGCTCATACAATAATTGAGAAGAGGAAGATGCCTCATTGTGTAATGAGAGAAGAGGGTCATCTCTTAAATAGAGATGAGAGAGAGGAGTTAGAATCTAACTCCCATGTCTATGAATGCCACCATTCATAAGTGTGTGAGGCCAAGTGTGAGATTCCTCTTAAGGAGGAATAATCTAAAATTAGAAATTACAATATATATTTGTCCTCACATATTCCACTAGATGACAAAATAAGATGTAGTGGAAAAAGGACAAAAAAGAAATATATTAGGATACCTTGGCTTATATCCTAATATATTAAAATAATAAATAAAGGAGGTCTAACCTTAGTTTATAAATACACCAAGGAAAGATTACAACTTCTAACAGGTAGATATAGGTAGGTATAGGAGAGAGGGAAATAGTGAGAGGGGGGAAAAAATGGAGCAGGGAGAAAAAGAGAACTTGGTTTTATGGTTAATGTTTTATAGTCATACGGTTTATTTATCTTTTTTTTTGAGAGAGAGAGATCTACCTACCTCTCTCTCTAAAACTAGAACCCTAAGACTAAGACCTCAAACCTTATAACTATAATCCCTAAAATACAAGTCTTTCATCATTTTCCCCTATTTCTTTATTCCTCTCACACTCTCTTCCTCTTCCCTATCTCTCTCCCTTTTTCACTTTATCCCTCTTTTCTTGACCTCCCTATCTCCCCCTCTCTCTTTCACATATCTAAGATCAAACTTCCTTTAAGTTAAAAATCTCCAATACATGACCAAATGTAGCCATATTTGGAACTACTTAATAATTTGGTTTTCTTCGTAAATGCAAAGGATATTTGCAAACCCTAACTCTTGTACCATCAATCTTGTACCCTAAACTATTAAAAAAGATGAAGAGAGGGAGATACAAAGGTTATGGGAGAAAAAAGAGGAGGAGAAGAGTAATGGAAGGGGGAAGAAGATCTAGAGAGAGGGAGAGAACTAGAGATGGGGAAATAGAGAGGTGAGAATCCTAAAGGGGGAGAGAGACATGAGAGACCAAGATGGGGAAAGAGGGAGGTGACATATATGGAGGAGGCATTACTAATATAAGTTTCAAAGAGAATTTTCATAATAAAGGTAGTAATCATCCTATGGCTTTCAATTACAAAGGCTTGATGACTTTGTGTTACCGTTGAGAATTATTTATATGCAATATAAAATTAGAGAATTGTTTATATGTCGCAAACCTTGTGAAATAAACATTGAGTGCTAAAATCTACCCAGAAAGGGCAAGGGAGATATAAATAGGCAATGTGAGAAATAAGAGGATGATATGGGTAAGGGTTTTGGGTAGGGAGGTCTGGAGAGAGGAAGATAAATAAAGAGGGGGTAGATAGATAGGGAGTTCTGTAAATTTCCCATATTAATATATTCTTTTTTTAAATTTCCAAATGCATTTGATGATAGGGTTTAGGGAATATAAATAATTCACTAATTCAAGATGATCAATAATAGAGGGAGAAAGGGAGAAGGGGAGGAAATAAGATGATCAATGATATATGACCATGAAGACCACTAGGCTATATATATATATAAGGTTGAATTACATGTCCAGAAGGTTGCATTACATGTCCACAATCTACATCCTTGGCATATCAAATCATCAACAAAATCAAAATTAATTCTCCATGCTTCATGCATATACCAAATGTGATCATCATGGTTATCTCTAAATACAATTTATAATTTGACATCGCAACATGGTTAATAATAGAGTGACAATGAAGGTAATATTAATATCTTACATAAAAATAATGACTATTTCTACAGTAATGAGATCATAATTCTTGATATTCTATAGGGCACATTTCTTATTATGACAACTATATCTTTAGTGTAAAATGCATGAATGATAATATAAAATGAAGGCCTTCAATGAAATCTCCATTTCTTGTATTCAACTTCTTGAATGCACCTGGAAATATCTCTTGTAAATGATGACTTGTGTGCTTAACTTCTTGAATGATTTCTAATAGAAAGACTTGATGGAAATAACCATCCTATGGATTTCAAATAGAAAGACTTAATGGCTTTGTGTGTACATGGGTCTATTCATCTATTTCCTCCTCTCCCACTCTCTCCCTATTTTCCTTCCCTCCATCTCACCCATCTCTCTCTCTCTCTCTCTCTCTCTCTCTCTCTCTCTCTCTCTCTCTCTCTCTCTACCAAACATCTCATCCTAGCATACTCCCTCTCTTTTATTTGAGATACATTTTCCCTATTTCATTCTCTCTCTCTCTCTCTCTCTCTCTCTCTCTCTCTCTCTCTCTCTCTCTCTCTCTCTACCAAACATCTCTTCCTATCATACTCCCTCACTTTTATTTGAGATACATTTTCCCTCTCTCTCTCTCTCTCTCTCTCTCTCTCTCTCTCTCTCTCTCTCTCTCTCTCTGGAGAGGTGAAAGGGAGATTAGGGGTGAGAGGGAGATGTGAGAGAGAGAGAGAGAGAGAGAGAGTAGTCAACATAAATTTATCAATAAATTTCCCATATTAATATATTCTTATTTTGTATTTGCAAATGCACTTGATGATAGGGTTTAGGGTTCAATATTGATGATACAAGGTTTAGGGAATATAAATAATTGACTAATTCAAGATAGCATATAAATAACTCTCAATGGTAACACAAAGCCATCAAGCTATTTTTATTTAAAATCCATAGTATGGTTATTGACTTTGCTATGAGAATGACTTTTGACCATTTCCACTCCCCCCCCAGTCAGCCCATCCATGATAACCAATCCGAGAAATCTTTAATGGGTTGGATTCTTTGTTGTGGGTTAACACATGATTTCTTAGGGGTTAACATTTTGTGTTAACCATTTTTCCTATTTGAGAAAGTGATTGTCATACCCTTTCTGAAATAATGAAATTCACTATTTCGGAAGGCTTACTTTCTTTCCTTTCTAAAATAGTAAATTTTACTATCTCAGAGAGCTTCTTCCTTGCCTCTATGAAATAGAGACACCAAGTTATGAAAAATGGGCTTGTGCCATGTGGTAGTGGGAAAACTTGCCTGTTATCTTGGACATTTTCTCTATTTCTCAAAGTTATTGTCATGCCCTTTTCAAAATTAAAATATTTACTATTTTGGAAGGCTTCCTTTCTTGCCTTTATGAAATAGTGAATTTCACTATTTCTGAGAGCTTCTTTCCTTCCCTCCACAAAATAGAAACATTGGGTTATGAAAAATGGGCTTGTGTCATGTGTCGATGGGAAAACTTGCATGTTATCCCCATTTTCCCCATTTTGGAAAGTGATTGTCATGCCCTTTCTGGAATAGAAAAAATTGCTATTTTGGAAGGCTAAATTTCTTACAATTGCGCTATTTTAGAGAGCTTCTTTCCTTGCCTCCATGAAATAGCGACATTGGGTTATGAAAAATGAGGTTGTGCCACATGACGGTGGGAAAACTTGCATGTTATCCCCTTTTTATTTCTATTTCCCAAGGGTCATTTTTGGTGACCCATGAAATTATGAAATCGATGTTGCCTCTTTCATTGTACATTGGGAAATGTACCAACCAATAGGTTTGTGTCATGTGACATTGGGTAAACATTTCATTTTATCTCATTAATACTCTTAGCAAAATGGTGAAACTAGTTGGGCTCTTTCTTCCTTATATTTCATAGGTGGGTTAACACACACTATTGGCTGTTAACATGTTAGGTGTCGTATTCTCACTATTTTGCAGTGCCACTTTCTAGCCTTTGTAAAAAAATAGTTAAATTTTTCTATTTCATGAAGCTTCCTTCCTCTCCTTTGTGAAATAGTGAACTCTTCCTTCCTTATATGACATAGGTGGGTTAGCACGCCCAATCGGTGGTTAACATGTCGTGTTTCTTGTATTCACTAACATAATTTTAATAATCTTTTATGGTCCTAAGGATGGAGAAAACTTGTTGGCAAGGAGAACTTTGTGTAGTGAAAGAGTTGATGAAGAACCTATTAGCTATTTCCAACCCCATTCAACCAATCATAGTAATAGATCTAAGATATTTTCAATGGGTTGTTATATGTCATGGGTGGGTTAACATGTACAATTGGTAGTTAACATGTCATGTTGTTCATTTTCACTATTTCGTAGTGCCACTCTCATGCCCTTTGTGAAATAGAATTTTTTTTCTATTTCACGAAGCTTCCTTCCTTGCCTTTGCGAAATAGAGAAGTTTTTATATTTTGCAAAGTGTCCTTCCTTATATGTCATAGGTGGGTTAACACACACAATTGTTGATTAGCATGTCATGTTATCCATTTTTTAGGATACTATTTTGACCCTCTATGAAATAGGGGAATGGGATAACATAAAGGTTAGCAAAGATAACCTAACCTATTATTTCACTATGAGATATTTTAGTCCATTGAAAATTTCTTAGATCAGTTATCTATAATGGGCTGAATGTGGCTAAAAATGAGAAAGGATTTGGGGTCTAGTTCTTATCTTACCCCCCCTCCTCTCTCTCTCTCTCTCTCTCTCTCTCTCTCTCCCCCACCCCCCCTCCCCCTCTCCCTCCCTCTCTCTCTCTCTCTCTCTTTCTCTCCCCCTATTTGCATTTTTCTATCTCTACTTATTTCTTTATTGTTATCACTCTACCCATCTCTCTCTTCCCCCTCTCTCTACGTCTTTATGTTTTCCTATCCTATTTTTTAATATCTTTAATTTTGAGAGAGAGAGAGAGAGAGAGAGAGAGAGAGAGAGAGAGAGAGGTAACTATTATAGGGGAGATATAGAGGGTGAAAGGAATAAGAGAGATCCAAGGGAGGGAGAAGATGAGAGAGAAAAGAATAAATAGAGATAGAAGATTAATATGAAATAGAGAGATAAAATTAGAGGGTGTGAGAGACCTACAAGAAATAAGATAGAGTGAAAGAGAAATGACACACTTAGAAAGGGAGAGATAGGTGATATAGGGTTTTAATGAGGAAGGGAACCCAAGGGACATAGTGAACCCAAAAAATAATGAAAGGTTTTGCCATTTTTCTGAGGGAAAATATGGAACCTAGTGAATAGGCCCAAAATGTTTTGACAATCATAGGCTACCAAATTGACCTCCCATGAAATAAAGAAACCAAGATAACATGAAGGTTAATTGCCTCAAACCTGATGTGTTAACACACTATAACATATTTCAACCCATTAAAAAATTCTCAAATCAATCATCTGTGATGTACTTAATGTGGGAAAATAACCAACAAGTACTTATCTAAGTGTCACTCAATCTTTAAGATTGATGATCTTTTTAAATTTCTCTTTCAAACTTGTAATTATTTTGTAACTACCTCCAATCAGTAGGAGTAACTATGGGATGGGATAACATGCAATGTTAACATGCCACATGGAATCTATCCTAACTAGTTTTACCATTATGCAAGGGAAAAAAGGGAACTTAGCGAAATAGCAAAAGGTTTTCCCATTTTGCAGGCTGCCAAATCAACCTTGAATGTGAAATAAAGAAATGGGAATAAAATGAAAGTTAACCATTACAAACCTGATGCATTAACCCACTATGCAAATTTCAACCTATTAAAAATTTCTCAAATCAATCATCTACAATGTGCTTAATGGGGGGAAAATAGCCAATGGGTATCCTTCCCAGTGTCACTCAATCTTTAGGATTGATGATCTATTTAATTTTTTCTTTCAAAGTTGTAATTTTTGTGTAACTAGCTCCAATCAATAGGAGTAATTATGGGATGGGATAACATGCAATGTTACCCCTTCCATATGGAAGATCCTAACTAGTTTCTCTATTTCACTAGGGACAAAAAAGGGGACCTAATGAAATAGCGAAAGGTTTCACCATTTTGTAAGCTACCAAATTGACCTCCATTGAAATAGATAAATATGGATACGATGAATGTTACCCACCACAAACTTGACATGTTAAGCCATTTTGACAAATCTCAACCCATTAATTTTTTCTCAAATTGATTATTTATGATGTGCTAAATTGGGGAAAGATGGCCAATGTGTACTTTTTCTAGTGTCACTCAATCTTTTAGATTGATGATCTTTTTTAATTTTTAATTTTTGTGTAACTAACTCCAATCAATAGGAGTCACTGTGGGATGGGATAGCATGCAATGTTAACTCTGCAAAATGAAAAATCCTAACTGGTTTTGGTATTTTGCTAGGGGCAAAATGGGAACCCAACAAAATAGTGAAAGGTTTTACCATTTTGTAGGTTAGCAAATTGACCTCCCACAAAATGGAGAAATATGGATAACATGAAGGTTAACTACCACATACCTCATGTGTTAACCCATTGTGACAGGTCTAAACTGAAAGGTGTTATCTAAGTTTTTCATAATTGATTATTTTCAATTGTGTTACTAATGTTTCACTTTCATATTGACATCATTAATTTTATATTTAATATTTTCTAATTTGGGTTGCCAATGTTTAATATTGATACCATTATTAGTTACATGCTTATTATAATTAGGCTTCAATGGTTCAGAATTGATTATTTTCAATTGTATTACCAATGTTTCATATTGATATCATTAGATTTTTGATTTGATTACTCCCCATTGTGTTGCCAATGCTTCCAATTGACATCACCACTTAACAAATTCTGACTATTGTCATTGCTCTTCAAATTTTCTTATTTTCTTAGGTGTGCTTCCAATCTATTAGATTTATTATAATTACCTATCATATTAAATTCTTCTCAATTATGTTACCAATGTTTTTTCAAATTTCATATTTTCTAGATTGTATTGCCAATATTTCAAATTAATATTGGTATATTTCATACCAGTATTCCCAATTATGTTAACAATATTTCAGATTGAAGTCATCACTTTTCAAATTTGATTCTTCTTAATATTTTCAGATTGATATCATTATTTTGTATATTTGATTGTTGCTAATATTTTTAAAATTTGTGTATTTGTCAATGTTTTTAAAATTTGATTATTTTCAATTGCGTTTCTAATGTTTTAAATCCATATCATTCTCAATTGTGTTTCTAAATTGTGATTCATTACTTTACAAATTTGGTTACCATTACCAATTATTCAAATAAATATCATTAAAAACATTACTTTTTATATTTGATTTGTTGTGCAATGGTTCAAATATTTACCATTGAGCAACCATTCTTATTTTTTCATAGTTTTGACCTTGCTAATATACTAGCAATGTCAAAACAAACAAACTATAACTCTTCAAAATAATATAGAAACACATTTAAAATTAAAGAATACAATGAAGAAAAATCTATGAATTTTTATTAATATTGATATACTACCTTTTGTAAGGAGAAAACAAATTGTAAATATTAAATAGATTTAATGATAAAAATAATGAAGATTTAGTTACACTTCCCCTCAGTTGTTGAAGAGATTTTTCACCCTAACACAAGAATCGATAATTAGAATACCAGAACATGAATATAAAAAAACAACATTGGGAACCAGGTGGGTAGTTTAATTGTTGGGCTAGTGATATGGAAGAACCTCAAGAATATTGGAAGCTTTGTGACAAGTTAAATGAAGTTCAGAGTTTTGAAGGCTATTTAAGACATGTAATCTGCTTGTCCCAAATGCCATGAGATGATGGAACAATGTGCTTAAAATAGATTTGTCAAAAATATTTTGACTTTTATTCAAAAATAATAACAAATGTCATAGTAGACATACATACAAAATGTGGAATCATAAGTAAAGGATATGAGATATTTAATACTTCTAAGAAACAAATCTCAAGGGATATTTGATTGCAAGATCTACAAATAAATTCATTAGAAGAGAAATTGCGTGTGTTGAAAGAGGTCTAGCAACATTGTCATAATAAAATATGTCTACCATGGTAGTGTACACATGAAGCATTTGTAAATCTCAGATCGGTAGCCAAAGGCCGAATCCACAACCTTATTGAATGATCTAGGAAAACAATTATCTACCACAACTGCAACTTCCTCTATTTTGCTTGCAAAAAGGACACCAATGAATGCAATAACGCAGCCGTGGCCACCTCTAGATACAGCAATCCACTATTTGCAACCACTCGACATACTAAAAATATGAACCACTATTAAAATGAAAAATCTGAAAATGTAGATGAATGGTGAAATTGCAAAATTAAAAAATACCTCAAATCGACTTGGTTTCAAGTAATTTACATATGTAGATATATAGAATAGAACATACACAATAAAGAATATAGAAATCAAAATGAACTCTACAAGGTCAACACTCTTACCACAAGATTTATGCTCCAGTACTACGAAAAAACCCTGCCATTATCGATGAATTTGAAGAAGATTTTGACTTCTAGAAATGTCTCTTTCAACCATTTTTTGTCATTTGTTTCAGATCTTTTCCTTTTGCATTAAAATATTTTAGAGTTATAGTGTGTGGGAGCCATTCAATTTTCTCTGCATACATAATTTCAAAAAAAATCCAATTATATCACAGTAGTACAATTTTTTTAAAAATTTACTCCCGCTAGGGTACTATCTACATAACCACTCACTTTGAACAATGAAAATATAAGTTCTTTCACTATGTAACACTTGATACTGGTGCATATAAATTGTCTCATATCCATTGGCCCGTTAACAACACCATTTCATTTTTTTTTTCCATCTGTATTATGTGTACAGTGAGACATGATACATGCATATATAAGAACGCATAACCCATGTCACTTTTTGTGCCATGTCAGGGTAGCTTTTGCACCTCTATATCTCTCACCTTTTTCTTTGACATATTTTTGTTTCTCTTTAATTCAATCCCCCTTTCTAACTGCTCTTCATTATTTTTCCATTCTTTGTTTGGTCCAATTCGCAGGGTTTTGATTGTATTTTATGGGACAGGCTAATCTCCATTCAAAATGTACTAAATACAAAACAAAGCCCAAACTTTTTTTTTTCATTCATGAAAATGTAGTGATTTTATTCCAATCTTTTTTTTGTTCTTGTTTTTTACTATAAACTATGCAGATCGTGAAGATCAAATGCTCAGAAAAATCATAATGTTTTCGATTTTTAAGAATTGCTCAACTATACAATTTGGATAGAGGATAGTGCGTCCTATTTTATACTCCTCTATTCACTCCCCATTTACATGGATTCTTGATGTCACCATATCCTCCGATTTTGGGTCACCTTTACCATATACATTCTGAAGTTATGAATCCACTATTTAATCATCATCACAGTGAGTCCATCATTTATAGGCAGCATACAGACCCATCGTGACTTAATACACAATCTCTGTTTTGTTGTCCGCTAACATCAGCAATTGGGCAACCTTTATTTCCACCGATACTTTTGTGGGTTCCCTATACTCCACGATGGTAATATTGCATCCACGTTGAATCGATTTGATGAGTGACGTGTACTATTCTTCATGTCAATAGTTTTATTAACTATTTTGTTCGCTCTTTTTTTATGATAATGTAGGACCATATGAAATATCAAACTATATTTTACACCATGTGTTACTGGGCCCAATCACCAATATGGTGTCATCCTTATCAGTAAAATTTGTTCATGTTAATACCATTTTTGTCGTCTTTGATTGAGTTGATGCATATACAAATTGCTTATCTTTCGCCTTTTTTTGTTGAGCCATTCATGAAATATTCTTTTTCTTTTCCCTTTTATAATTACAAGAGATGTTATGCCAACCTTTATAATTACCAGAAATTGGTTATAAACCAATAGATAATATATCATCTAGATATTGACATTTCATGTATTGTATTTCAAGACACTCCAATTACTTCACAAGTTTCCCATATTTTCAAACTTTGTATGACCAAGTTGCCCAAAGTTGTTGCTGAATGAGATCATTGTGATCAATGTATAGAAATCATCCCTTATGATTCTATAAACATATTCACTGATTGACAATAGGAAAATATTGAGAATCTTTGTCTGGTGAATATCCATACAATTTTATGTGCCTATCATAATCTTGCTTCCTCTAAACAAATAATAGACTATATTATGATATTTTGGCAATATAAGAGTTATCACTTTATTAGTCTAGTTTTATAATCATCTTCTATATCATTGGTATGTGTGATTCTATTGATCTTCACCATGTTAATTATTGCTTCATTTCTTAATTATTTCTTTCATTTTCAATGTATTCATTCTGATACAGCGCCATGGTGGTCCTTGATGCTAAATATAATATCAAACTTACAAATTGATATATTATATCATACGTTGAATTATCCAATGCCGAGTGTGTTGTAAAGTTTCCAACGCTGAACATTGTATCAAATACTAAACGTTCCCTTTGTTGATAAGTATATTTGCTGATCGTCTCAAACAAATAACATTTTAAATGCTTTATGGATTGGCACTTGTTGGTTTGATTGCTGTGTAAGGTTCTCCTCTTAACCGATGACTAGGTAATTTTTGAATGCTCATTCTCTTTACTGATTTCGTTTTGCCACTACATGTTCCTATGTAAGCTTGTTATGTTCTTGGTAAAATTAGATAATTCCCTAAATGCTTACAAATATCTATTGTTCATTATTACTTTTGGTTGAATAATATGAAACTCCTTCGATTTTACTTCTGACATACAATACACTAATTCTCCTAAACTTATCAATGGTTATCGATTCCAAGTAGTTTCTTTTATGTGGTCACACTCACAGTTTTTTCCAATGCAGATATATTCCTTATAGTATGGCAGGAAAATCTATTCCAATATCATTTATAATGTTCCTTTTCCAATTTTTAATTTTCCAGATCTATTTGATATGAAAGTTTTCCGAATAGCTTTCCCTGTGATAATATCTCATGCTTTATACTGATTTGTGGAGAAGGGTGTGTCTTTCTATTGCATTTATTATATTATTATTTTTTATTTATGTGGGGAGGAGTCATGCAGTTGTGGGCGAGATTTCCTGGTGAATGAAGGAATGGAGGCATCACAAAATAAATTACATTGTGCTTCTTTTATAGAGGTCTTTGACTATTTCTAGAAACATCTAAACTAACCGACATAGAAAAAATAATCTTCTCTAGAAATATCTAAACATAAATTTGACTTCTAGAACTTTACAAACCTAAATATTAATTTAACCTAACCCTATTCCATCCAGCTGGAGTTTCTAGAATCCTCTAATATGAGTTTCTAGAATCCTGTAATATGATTTTACATTTCATTTGAGGGAGAAATTACACATTCCAACACTCCCCCCTAATTTCAACCTCAAATGTTGTTACATACAAATTCCATTGCACCATGATTATTATTTCTCGTGTCCACATCCAAGCATGTGATTTTGAAACCTTTTGCCTCTTTGATGCATTTTTATAATCTATTTTTTTCTACCAATTTGATCCATAGCTCCATCCATAATCCATTTTTATGCTTCCATAAAATATTTATTGCACTATTTATTCCAACATGTCTTATCAAAGTGATTTTTCAAGCCAAAAATATCACAAGGATTTCCAACATATATCTTTTGTATGCCCTTTTCTATTATAGTGTGAACATTGCACAATCTTTACTCCTTCAATAAACTATCTTGAACCTTTATTCTTCCTTCCACTACCTTCATCATATCCAAGACCTTCATATTTTGGCCTAATTGTAGGCTCAATCAGGTTCTTTATTCCTTTCTCACGCTAGACATTTACCTTTGAAACCCATTCTTTTCATAATCTTCAAACCAATACTATTATTATCATAACAAACAATATCTGCAAACTTCTTGTCATTTTTGTTCTTACACTTTTCATCACAAACACTTTCAGCTTCAACAAAATCATATTTATCAATTTTATAATCACTCAAATTATTTGTGTCACATGATACATCACATACAAATGGTTTCACATTCAAAAATTCTTTCTCTTGTTTCAGAGTAGTCAATTCCTTCTTTAACATACTATTTTCCTCTTCCAATTTCTTCAAATTTTCTTCTAAAACTTTGTTTTTTTTCTCACCATCATCAAATAACTTTCACTTTTGTTCTAATTCTTTATTTTTCTCTCTAGGCTTGCATGTTTCCTTCACCTACCAATTATGTACTTCTTTCAAAAAAATTAGCCTATCCTGTAGCTCTTCTATTCTCTCTTTATATTCACTAATTTCATTTAAAATTCTACATTTTTCTTCTGACCTCTCTCTAATCATTGCAAACTTTTCTGTCTCTAGTTTCAATAATTTTTCTTTTAAACAATCCATCTCAAGAGTCAAAGTTATATTTTCTTTTACCTTGTTTTCCCATTTTAATAAACTCAAATCTATCAAATGAAAATCCAAGCTCCTCCTTAAAACACAAATATGACAAGCTTTATCACCATTAACTATTAACATCAAATTTCATACTTACCACATGATTCATATTGACACTCCTCAATGACAGTGACTGTGATCTCTCTTCATAGTCTCAATGCGCTCTGCAAAGACTTCAATGCTTTCTTCACAACAATAGTCTCTTTCATGGAAACACTTGAAATCCTCCACAAATAGGTGCCTCCAATAAAATGCTCTCTTTCTTTCAATGGGAGCAATGATTTTCTTCTTCTCCAAACAAATTTCTTCACACCAACAATTCTTTAGAACTTCCACATGATTTGACTCATTGGCTGGACAAAAAAAATCATATACTTCTCTATGTTATAAGATATTATCTTGGTCATGTCCCCTTTTCAAATAATTAAAAATAATAATCTTTGCTAAGGCAGGCAGACCCAAAAAGGTGAAGTTTTGGAAAAAGGGGATAATATTTGGAAGCTAATGGACTAATAAATGAAAATTATTATTAAAATATGTTTTATTAACCCCTCTCAGACGTGAGTTAGGGTTATGTCCTCTTTTAAGGGGTTTGGAGGCATTTTGGGCTGATTCTAGAACTTGATTTTTGCTCACTTCTTTGTTATTCTTCAGAGGCTGCCAAACTTTTGGAGAAGGAGACCCAAGAATGGGAGTTTGTAGGTTTTTAAGAAGGCTAAGGATGGGTGTTTGAATCCATTCTATGTGCATGCTCATGTAGAGTTTTCCTTGTGCTAAACAGTGCAGATTTGTGGGTTTTCAGGTGTGTTTTGTGTAAGAGTTTGGTGTTTCTAGTTGAGTATTTCATATCAGTTTGGGTTGCTGCTGTATTTCAGACTTTTAGATGTTAAAATAGAGCTAAATATATGTATTTGGTCATGATTATATGTCTGTGATAGATTATTAGTGTTTTTGTGGTGTTTTCGACTATTTTGTGTTGTTTTCAAGAGCTTAATGAGCATTGTTTTGTCCTCCGTTTGGGAGCTATTGTGTAAATGTTATACAGATCTGGAAATGTCATTTTGTAGGCTGTTAATCTACTGCAGAAATTTCTATAAAAACATCCACTTTCATATTTATTAATAATATGTGAAGCTGTGAAGTTTTTGGCACTATTTCCAGCATACCCGATTTGGGGTTTATTGAGAAATTGGTGGATCTTTGAAATATTGGTTGTTTGATCTTAAAGATCTGATTAGAGGCTTGAAGTATCATATAAAATTAGTAAACGGACATTTCAGTGGTATTAGAGCTATGATCTTGCCAGCTTGAGGGTTTGTAGATGTTTGCATGTTAGTTCTTGGTGAATTTGGTGGTTGCATGTTGCTTCTAATCAACTGCATGTCAAAATTTATGGTTGCATGCTACTTCTAATCATTTACATGTTAGTTCTTGGTGAATTTGGTGGTTGCATGTTGCTTCTAATCAACTGCATGTCAAAATCTATGGTTGCATGCTACTTCTAATCATTTGCATGTTAGTTCTTGGTGTTTGAAGAGGTTATAACCTATTGGGATTACACTCTACTTTATCCAAAATGGACAAGTATAGTACAGAGTCTCAGAGGACATGATCTTGGAAAATTGATATCCAGAGTCAAAATAGAAGAAAGGATGGTTATTTAGACATTCGAGATAAACTTAGGAAAATAAGCCATGACATGTCTAAACAGTTGGTTGAGCACCATCGTATGATGAATGACATATTTTTCGACCCAGCTAAGGTGGATAAGTTGACTAGATTTCTATTTGGTAGATTTTCTCACAAGGTAGATGACACAATTACTAAGAATTTTCATGAGGAGTTTGAGAAACTAGCTTATAGCCAGGCAGAGGTCTCAGATTCTACTCTGCCATAGGAGGTAGTGGGTTTAGATGATGATTATGAGGATGTTGTTCTGCATGATAGTGAGATACTTGGTAGAGATGGGTAGACATTAAGCATTCATGACTTTGCTGAGAAAGAGTACCAGACATAGTTAGATGCTTCATCACATGAGGTTGAGGCAGGTAGTACTTCACATGATTTGTCCAGCCAGCTGAAGGTGAACAAAGATAGTATTGTGACTTCATTATCTCATCATGACAAGATGCGAGATATGATAGAGGATCACATTCAAATGATTCAGTTATAGGGTAGACATAAGGGAGTTCAGGCAAATTTTTCTTGTGTTGACTTACACGTGATTAGGGAAGGAATGGGAATGATTAAGTTGAGTCTTCTATTAGATCATGACCATCTTCTTAGCCTTGTTGGAGACTATTTAGATGCCTTGAGGAGGAAGGAGGAGGAACTTGAAAGGATTTCTCACAAGCTTGAGGATACTCGAGCTTCTTTGGTGAATACTCCATTGGCATTACAAGACTGGGAGAGACATGGGGATAAGCATGGCATGGAATTGAGTTTAGTTTCATCTTGCACTCCTGATACTCAGCTTTCTGCGAATGGTAGATCATATGTGGTCATTGATAATGTTGCGAGTTCATCTTGCACTCACATCCAGGATATAGGGACAATGTCAGACATGTATGTGGAATTAGTTGGTATTGGTCATATTACTCAATTGAGGAGTTTTCTTGAGTTACCAGCTGATTATAGTTTATGGATATGGACTCGAGATTGTTATATTGGCATTTGGGATTCAGTTGACTGAAAATCTTTAACACTTTTTAGTAGCAGTGATTGTTTGGGTGCTATCATGGATTTGATTAGCAGATTGCATGGTGTTGTTTTTTCTTGTGCTAGGAGCTTATCTGATGTTGGTATTAGTTTTTATACACCGGTGTTGGGCTTTGTTCATATATCCAGTTGCCCATTTTTTCTGGAATGTGTTGATGATCTTTCATATTTGGCAGTGTGTATAGATGAGTCTCAGGATCATATTGGCATTGATGACATCCAGGAGGATGCAGTGGGTAGTTTTGAAGACTTAATTTCCTTGGTGGTTTCTTTTGGTACAGAGGATTTGGATAGCAGTGCTACAGTTTTTGATACTCTGTATGTTGATATGAGCTTTGGAGTTGATTCACATGATATGGATGGTAATACTCTAGAGACTAGTAACCTTGAGGATACTCCTTTAGATAGTGCGTCAGAGGAGGTTTGTAGGATAAAGTCTAGCTAGTGCCATCATGTGTCTAGTATGTTGACAGTTAGTGAGCGAGACATTGGTATTGCTTGACAACATTTTGATGTTGTTCGTTAATTGTTAGCAGTTTATGGATGGGGTTCTCCTACTAGTGATGAGCAGGGAGGCATTTATCTTTTCTTGACAGAGTTCCACTCTTTATGGGAGGCTATCTGAATTTTGAGATAGGATTATATGCAGTTGGTAGCTAATAAAGATTATCTTATGGAGTGGGGCAATACAGCATACGATGCATTGTTGGCCAAGGAAGATGAGGTGAGTGAGCTTACTTAGTAGCTTGAGGTGACTTTTGAGATTCTTGAGAGTACACAGTTGGCTTTCAAGGAGTCATAATTTCATTTGGCTAAGGTGACCATGGAGTTAGAGAAACTACAATCTTTACCAGATTCTGTACAGTCACAAGCTGTGGTGTCTAGTGATATGAGGATGTCCATGGTCGAGATTTTCAAAGATAGTGGAGATGGCGATGCATCCATCCTTGATACTAACATTGGCATATCGGGTTCGTCCCCACTAGAGTCAGGTTCAGTTGAGTTGGGTGCTACATCAGATTGTTGTGGTATACTTGACATGGTGGTGACCTCTAGTAGTAATGGCACGAAGACTAGAGATGTTGTATCAAAGACCATGTGTGATGTTGGTGAGCTGACAGTTGGCATGGTTCCTGCTAGTAATACAACTCCCTTGGCGATGTCTTCAGAGGTAGTAGTCAGTTCAAACTTTGTTAGGGATCAATTCTAGTTAGCTACATCTAGATTGCAGTCTGAGCCACTGACTAAGATTGGCGCATTCTATCAAAATTAAATTGTGAGGTATGCTCATCAATTCACCTTTGATGACCATATTGATGAGATGATGATACAGAGATGTACTTTGGTTCCTAGTGCTTATCATTAGTTATGGGATAGTTTGACACCTTGGGATGAGAGTTGTGATGGGCATGACATGGCAATAGGTTCTGCAATTGACAGCTTGATAATACATGACTTAGAGTAGGAGTTTTGGAGTGATGCTTCAACGGGTGTTGTTATTGATTCTACTCCTTTGGCTATGACATCTCCTAACTTAGATGGTGATCAAGCACAGTGGGTTGTATCAATTGTTCATGGCGAGTTGTTGACTGAGGTTGGTTTTTTTATCAATATTATATTGCAGGGTATGTACATTAGTTAGCATTTGATCCTTGTGTTGAGGAGTTGATGGCAGGCAAATTTGGTTTGGGTTCCATTTCTTGTTGTTTATCTTGTGATGGCTTTTCCCCATCAGGGATGCATGGGATTTATGGTTATGAGATAGTGGCTGGTGATTTGCAAAGTTGTGTTGACTGTAGGAGTTGTACAGTGTGTGGATTCTCCGTACTTGGTATAGTTTCATTTGGGAGCATTCACCATTATTGCAGAGTTGGATTGTACATTCCATATAGGCCAGTGGGATGCGTTGATGGTATTTACTATGCTAGCAGTTTGATTTGTCCACTTTACTTGGGTTTTGAAGTTCTAAGAGTTTGTATCTCGTGGGTTTCTGACTGTGGAAGTTGTGACTTTGGAGATTGGTTGAGCTGTAATTGTCAGTTTGATTATGGATTCCTCTTGGTTATATTACAGAGGATATTGCAGGAGCCTGTGTTAATTGACAATAGTATAGTTCATGACTACATTTGGGATCCAGGTGGATTGATTGATTTATTGTTTAGCCATTTCTTGAGCACAAGAAATATTTGGAAGGGGAGGACTTGTCATGTCCCCTTTTCAAAAAATTAAAATTAATAATCTTTGTTAAGGCAGGCAAGCCCAAAAAGGTGAAGTTTTTGAAAAAGGGGATAATGTTTGGAAGCTAATGGACTAATAAATGAAAATTATTATTAAAATATATTTTATTAACCCCTCTGGGACGTGAGTTAGGGTTATGCCCTCTTTTAAGGGGTTTGGAGGCATTTTGGGCTGATTCCAAAACTTGATTTTGGCTCACTTCTTTGTTATTCTTCAGAGGCTGCCAAACCTGCGAAGAAGGAGACCCAAGAATGGGAGTTTTTAGGTTTATAGGAAGGCTAATGATGGGAGTTTGAAGCCATTCCATGTGCATGCTCATGCAGAGTTTGCCTTTGTGCTGAACAGTGTAGACTTGTGGGTTTTCGGGTGTGTTTTTGGTAAGAGTTTGGTGTTTCCAGTTGAGTATTTCATATCAGTTTGGGTTGCTGCTGTATTTCAGAATTTTAGATGTTAAAATAGAGCTAAATATATCTATTTGGTCATGATTATACTTCTGTGATAGATTATTAGTTTTTTTGTGGTGTTTTCGGCTATTTTGTGTTGTTTTCGGGAGCTCGATGAGCATTGTTTTATCCTCCGTTTGGGAGCTGTTATGTAAATGTTATACAGATCTGGAAATATCATTTTGTAGGCTGTTATGCTGCTGAAATTTCTATAAAAATTTCCACTTTCATAGTTATTAATAATATGTGAAGCTCTGAAGTTTTTGGCACTATTTTTGGCATACCCGATTTGGGGTTTATTTAGAAATTTGTGGATCTTTGAAATATTGGTTGTTTGTTCTTAAATATCTAATTAGAGGCTTGAAATATCATATAAAATTAGTAAAGGGACATTTCAATCTTCATCATATGGGCTTCACAACTTAGCTCTAATACCAATCTGATAGGGGTGGATGGATTGGATCCACAATGTTAAAACACAAAATACACACTACAAGCACTTATAGAAATTATAAAATCTTTTCATTGCCTGATCATAGAAAACATTACATTGTGACTCTTTTATAGAGGTCTTTGATAATTTTCGAAAACATCTAAACTAATTGACATAGAACAAATAAACTTTTCTAGAAATATCTAAACATAAATGACTTCTAGAACTTTACAAACCTAAATATTAATTTTACCTAACCCTATTTAGTAATCCAGCTGGAGTTTCAAGAATCCTCTAGTATGATTTTATATTTCATTTTAGGGGGAAATTATACATTCCAACTATTAATTGTTCGAAGAATATGATAGTTATCAATAGATTTATTGGTGCAAGGTTTAATAGACTGTAAATTAGAGAATGGATATCTAAGCATTGGTGTAAAGAATATGTTCTGAAATTCATTCCAAAAGGATTTTTCATCATTGGTTTTGAAGAAGAATGAATCAAAAATAAAATCCTGGAGCAACAAAATTGGTTTTTTAAATCTTCTCCATTATATTTGCAGCCATGGCAATCAAATTTTGATCTGACCCCATTAGCAGCATACAAGGAACCGATTTGGATTAGATTATATAATCTTTCAATGGAGTATTGGGGTGATGAGTGCTTGGAACACATTGGAAAAGAAATGGGTACTCTATTGGAATTGGATGAAGAGATCATCAATAAAGATTCATATCTATATACAAGGATTAAGATTGCAGTGGTAAAGAGGATCCTGTCAATCATCAACCTCAAATCAGGGAGTGACATTTGGAAATAGAAATTCCAGATTAAATTGCCAATCTCTAATAGGAAAGAGGGTGATAATCTCCCAGTGAGTAATTGATGGCCAAAGAATAAATTAGAGAAGGTTTGGGTTCCAAAGAAAATGGTTACAGAAACTGCTTCTATGGAATAGAAGATTGTTACTTCAAAGCAAAACCCTATTGTGGAAAAAGTGGACAGTTCTATTTTGAAAGAAAATCAAGTAGATAGGAGAAAGCTGGCCATGGAAAATAATACCACCCATTTGTGGCCAAACACAGAAGTGGACTATGATCAAGTATCTGATGATAGTTTTTTCTATTCAAAAAAATTAGAAAATTTTGATCCAAGAAGTGTGAATCAATTGGTCAATGTCCTTCTTGGTAAATCCAAAGGTGGTAGGGCAAGGAGGTCTTATAGGAAGAAAAGAGAAGAGAGGGCCAATGAGAAAGGGTTCGTAAATGTCTTTGATTATTGAAGAAAAGCCAAGGGAGTAGAATGCTCCCTCAGTGAGAAATGAAAATCTCTACATTGAATGTCAGGGGACTACCGGCCCTTGACAAGAAACACATGGTAAAATGAGCATTAAATAAAATCGAAGGGTAGCTAGTTTTCTTACAAGAGATGAAGATCAATCTTGATAAAGCTCGTAGCTTCTTGTGGACTTTCCATAAGTCGAAAGGTTATTTATAGAAAGCTATTGGAGCCTTGGGAGGATTGGGTATATTATGGAATTCAAACATCATAAAAGTTATAGAATTGGAAAGATCTCCCCAATTAATCTTTTGGAAAGTTATTTTTTAGTAGTATAAATTGAATTCCCCTTTTTTAGTGTCTACAATCTCACTAAATTTGGTGAAAAACTTAAGGTCTAGACAAAGATTTCAGATAAGCTTACTTTGATCGATAACATCAATGTGATTATAGCAGGAGATTTTAATGCCTTACTTGATCAAGAGGATAAGTCTAGGGGTTTAGGGTTGTCTTCACAAATCATGGAGTATTTCAAAATATTTCTTCTTCAAAATTCAGTTATTTTATGTAGTCCTAATAAATGGTAAATACACTTGGACCAACTATAGGGATAAATTCACTATCTCAGAGAGGTCGGATAGATTTTTGGTTGGTTCTTTTTGTGTTGAATCTTCTTTTATTATGGATTGCTATACCCTTTCTTTTTCTTTGTTTGATCATTTTCTAGTTTAACTCTCTATCAAAGTATCTTCTCAAAGGTAAAAAGGTAGCTTCAGATTTCAAAATATGTGGTAGAGAGAAAAGGATTTTTTTCCAAATTTAGAATCATGGTGGAAGGAGAGTAATATTTTTATCAGGACACTGAGTTATTGTTTCACAGAAAGATTGAAAATTTTAAAATGAATATTAAAAGATGGAATAAAGATTCATTCAAAAACATTTTTCATAGAAATTTAGGATTGAATCAAAATTGGGTTGTTTGAACAATCATGTCATTGTGGATGGTATGTCTAATGAATATTTTCTTCAAGAAAAAGGATTGAAAAATGATCTAGGAGAAGTACTTCATAGAGATGAGGTTTTTTGGAGGGATAAATCTAGAGATAATTGGATTAGTGCTGGAGATCTCAACACTAAATTCTTTCATGCTTCGATTAAATCCAAGAGAGTTTGCAATATAATTAATTGTACTCAAAAGCATCATGGAGTTTGGTGAGAAGATGAAGATGTTATAGAAAAAGAAGTAGTTGACCATTTTAAATCTCCTTTAGGGGAATCTATTGACTCTATTTTTTTAGACCCTCAATGTTTTATTGATTTGATTCTAAAAGTGGTTTCAAAAGAGGACCACTTGGATTTAATGCATCCCTTTTCCATTATGGAGTTTTAAAAAGTCATCTTTGATAATATTTCAGATAAGATGCCAGGTCCTAATAATTTTACCTCATAAATTTTTCATAAATTTTGGAATTTTTTTATGGGAAGACATTGTAAAAATTGTGGAGGATTTTAGAAAGAAAGGGACATTTGTGCAAGAGATCATTAATACAGTCTTATTCTGATTCCCAAGAAATAGGACTGCATTTTTATGTTGGATTTTAGGCCAATTTTCCTATGTAATTCAATATATAAAATCATCTCCAAGGAAATGGTTAATAGATTGAAGTCAAAGCTAGATAGATATATTTTGGCTAAACAACATGGTTTTGTCCTTAGGAGAGAAATTTTAGATAGCATTCCTATTGCAGGAGAAGTTATTGATTCTATGAAATCAGGCAAGAGACTAGGTATGATTATCAAATTAGATGTTAATAAAGCATATGATAATATTAGATGGTCTTTTCTTTGTGAATTTCTTTCCAGATTTGGATTTTGTCAAAAAAGGATTAGATGTATCATCCATTATTTATCTTCAGCTCACTTCCCAGTTCTAGTCAATGGCTCTCTTTGTGGCTTTTTTCAATCAACCAATTGATTGAGGCAAGGTGATCCTCTTTCCCCATTCCTTTTTGTTCTGATGGCAAGGTGATCCTCTTTCCCCATTTCTTTTTAGTGTTTTTAATAGTTGACTATTTTTAATTTTTAATTCTTTTAATAATGTTGTTAAATTGAATAATCTTTAGAAAAAGTTTGAAACAATTGTAATTACAAAATTGATCTTATTAATTTTTTCTATTGATAAAAATCTTAGCTGATAGGCTTTAGTTTAGATGCTCTACAATGTCATAATAGAGATCCTATATCTGGAAAACTATACATTCCTTGATTAAAAACTAAAACTCTTTCCTCCAATTTGAATTTTTCAAATTGTGCAAATTGTTTCAATTTTTACCATTGAAGCAAACTGTGTAATACATTTTTTGTTTTATGATATAAGTATAATAATTTATATAACTATGGTCACCCACGTCATTTGTACATTTTTTTTTTTTACTTTTACATATTATAGCTCTCATACTGCTCAACTTCAATTTTTTTTAAACAAATGTATATAAAACTTTTTTTTTTTTAAAGTTAAAATAGTTGAAGGAGATGAAGCTACATAGTGCAGGCATAAGATAATGATAAATATGAGGTTGCATCATTGAGATTATTATAAAGATCAAATATAGCTATAGGTATGAGGTGTACAATTATATTTAGATGGAAATCGTTAATGCCCAATATGGTAGCTGCAAACTATTTAATTGTTAACAATTTTTTATTTCTTTTAATGGGATGATTGTATAGAAAAATAAGTGTATAACTTTTTCTTTATTGAATGACTAGTTATTTAAAAGAGAAAGAGAAAGAAAAGCTTTAGCTTGGAGCCCATATGTTATTTCATTTGAGAAGTAACACATAGATACTTGCCAATTAATGGAAATTTAGCCTTCACATATAAGGTACAATAAATAATGTTACTCACAATGGTGAATGGAAAAAATGCACCAAAGCATAGAAAAGGATTCAGAAATTGAAGGTTTTTTTAAACATACATAGAAGATAAATTTGGAGTCTTGGTTTCCTTCCTAACATCTTTTGATGACTACAATGCTAGAGCAACTAGGGCATGGAAGAAACAATTTATGATACATTTTTTCAGAAATTCTAGCTATAAGGGACTTTTTTTGCTAGGCTCTTATGGCCATGATCAGGTCGATAAGAGTCTTATTCTTGCTCAAGCCTCAAGTTGTGGTGGATCTTCTCTCGGGGCGAGTTCACAGAAGAAGGAGACATTTAATGTTAGCAAGTGCTCAAAGTTAAATAAAGTTAATGGGTTCCTTCCATGTAGCCAGGATCAGCTTGTGTTGGTTATCCCTTCAAAGGCAATAATAGAAGATGGGGACTATTTGGTCATACATGCATTGAGATGCAAGTTTCTTGGTATTTGAGTTTCCCTATCGACTCTGGAAGCCTAGATTCACTGTTCATGGTAGGTGGAAGGTGATATGGATATTATGCTAGCTAGTAATAGCTACTTTTTGGTGGCTTTCTCTTGCATGTCAAATTAGAACCAAGTCATTTGAGGGAGGCCCATATTTTTATGATCGTGTGGGTCTTTTTGTCAAACCTTAGCATACAAAGTTCAATTCTACTAAGGATCTCCCTTTGAGGGTTCCTGTTTGGGTCTGCCTGTTGTGGCTTCCTTTGGAGTTCTAGCAAGAGGATATCCTTCGATAGATTGCCGTTGTGCTTGGGAAGCCGACTTCTATAGCACATAAATCATTGGATAAAAGGTTATTTCTTATGCTTTTATTTCTATTTAAATTGATTTAAATAATCTCTTGCCAGATTTTGTAGAAATTTTCCTAGACTCTTCTTCTTGGATTCAGTAGCTAGACTATGAATCCCTTCTCTTTTGATGCCGCATTTTTCATGTGTATGCTCATTTAAAATGCTAATGCTCCCAAGCCTCTAAAGGAAATGGTACCCTTGGAAGGTTCTCAAACCCAAGGATGGCTAATGATGGTAAGGGGAATGGTCAAACTATTAGCATTGGAAAAGGGAATGTTCAGACTGAGAGTACTAGTAAAGGGAAAGCTCAAATGAATGCTTCAAGTCAGGGGCAAGGGCTATCCAATATTACTAGTCCTAATAAGGACGGTTTTATCCCTACTTGAAACCATGCTAAGGGGAGGGGTTAGAAGCAATCTCCTCTAGAGAAACAAGTGGACTCAGGATTCAATCAATTTGAGGTGCTCAACAACATGGTCATAGAAGAAGGCATTCCTATGGAGGCTCAATATGGGGTTACTGGCTTAGAGGGGAGGATTTTTATTCTTAGTGGCAACTAGGATGCTATAGTTTAGCAAAAGTTAGAGACCTCTATTAGCCCTAAGTATGGTGCCCTTGTGGTTTCTCTTTCTCCATAGGAAAAGGATATTCTTTTGGTAGATTTGGTCAAAGATGTGTTTGCCTCTGGTAAAGGAAAGGGATCTTATCTTGCTTTGGGCCTAATGCAAAGACCATTTAAGAAAGTCTCTTTAGCTACTCCCTCAAGAGTTGGCCAAAATTAGGATTAGGAAAAAATTAAACTTACATGAGATTTACTGGTAGAGTTTGGGGCTATAAATACCATGGATGAAAATTTTCCCCACTCTACTCAATGGTTATTTTCTCATTGAATGTGAGGGGCTTGAATAGAACCTCTAGACAAAAAACTATTCACGAGCTGGTGGATGATCATTCTCTAGATATCCTTTGTATCTAGGACACCAAGGTTTCAGTGTATTTCACATTTAGATGTGCTCCTTAAATTTGGTTTTCGAGGCAATGTCAGTGTGTTGGTGCTTTGGGAAGCTCTGGTAGTCTTTCTATTTGTTGGAATCCTAGGAAAGTCATGCCTCTCTACTGGATCTCTTGCCACTTAGCTCTCTCAATGGTGGCCTCTTCTCTGGAAACTGGAAAGATGATTCTTGTTACTAATGTGTATGCCCCTATTGATCTCCCTAGCAAGATTAAGCTTTGGGATCATATTAGGAATGTCAGAAGCTACTACCCATTCTTGCCTTGGATTGTGGTTGGGGATTTCAACTCTGTCATCAATCTGGAGGAGAAGTGGGGTGGGCTAGCTCATTTGGGTCCTTCTTCAGAGCTTGTTTGGGAAAATATAGATCTTTTACATCTCTCTAATGTAAAACCTCTTAATGGGCTCTTTACTTGGAACAATAGAAGGGTTGGAGGTGATTCCATCTTGGAATGCTTGGATAGGTTCCTAGTTTCTTGATTTTGGAATTCTGGCTCTCTTTCTCTCTTTCGAAATTCTTGATTGGAGAGGCTCTGACCACTAACCTATCAAAAGCTTCTAGTGATTTAGTAGAGTGAGATCTTAGAGAAGAAATTTATTGGAAACAAAAGGCTCGAGTTGATTGGTTTTAGGAAGGGGACAAGAACACTACATTTTTCCATAAATCTATGTAGCCTCGACATAACACCTGAGTTACATTTCTTCTCTTGTTACTTCTAATGGGACACATCTAACCTCCTCTCAAGATGTGTCCAGGAAAGCTATTTAGTCTTACTCTACTCTATTTTTATTGAGGAGAATATGATCTTGTCTTGTATTTCATCTATTGTGACTAGAGAGATAAATGAATCTCTTATGTGACCAATTTGTATGTCCAACTTGGAGGAGGTGGTCTACAACTTGCGTAAGGGAAAAGATCTAGGGCCTAATGGCTTCCCTATTGAATTCTTCCAGGAATTTTGGGATATTATAAATCATGACCTTTTGGATGTGGTTCGAGAGTCCTATTCCAATAAAGATATGCTTCGGGCCTTGAATGCTACTTTCCTAGTCCTTATTCTAAATAAGGAAGAGGTTAATTAGATGGACTTCTTTAGGCCCATTTCTCTTTGTAATGTGGTCTATAAAATCATTACTAAGCTCCTAGTGGAGAGGGTTAAAGATTGCCTTCCCATGGGTATCTCTGAGGAACAAGTGGGTTTTGTGGCTAGAAAACAAATTTTTGATAGGGTGGTTATTGCTTCTAAAGCCATTCACTATATGTGTACTTCTAGAGAGCACACCATGTTCATCAAGCTTGATATGGCTAAGGCTTATGACAAAGTCAATTGGGGTTTCTTGTGGAAAGTTCTTCTAGCTTTTAGCTTTAGTTAGGAATGGGTTAGATGGGTTTTGAGCTATGTTAGTACTCCTTCCTTCTTGGTCCTTAATGATGAACCATTAGAGCTTTTTTGGGCCTCTATGGATCTTCACTAGGGAGATCCCCTTTCTCCTTATTTGTTTATCATTATGGTTGAGGGACTTGGTAGACTTATCAAGTCTCATGTTTCCCAAAATCTAATTTAGGGCTAACAATGGGGAAATGGTCTACCCACTCTTTCCCACCTCTAGTTTGTTGATGATATGACCCTTGCTAGGAGAGCTCAGATTCAGGAAGCTAAAGCCTTTTAGCTCACCTTGGATACTTATTTGGCTACCTCTGGTCAAAAAATCAATGACCACAGGTCCTATATTTTTTTCTTCAACACTCTTGAGCCTATCAAGAGGAGGATTGCTAATATCCTAAGATTTTAGATTGAGTCTCTCCCTCTAACTTACTTGGGTGTCCTTATTGTGGTGGGAAGATGGCCCAGGATTTTCTGGTATAGCTTACTCAACAAGCTTCAAAAGAAAGTCAATCATTAGACTCATAGGTGGCTCTCTACTACTAGAAGGGTGACTCTCCTACAATTTGTCATACAAGTGCTTCCCATATATAGAAGCATAGTTCAGGCTGCACCAACATATTTTCTTAAGGAATTTGATGCTCTTTTTTGCCAATTCCTTTGGAGCGACAATTTTCAAAATACTAAATGGAGCCTCATCAATTGGGATACTATTTGTAGGCCAAAAAAGGAAGGATGCCTTGACCTTCATTCTGCTATCTTGTAGAGTCAAGCTTTTACTACGAAGCTTTATTGGTGCTGGTGTTCTAGTTAGTCTTAGCTTTAGGCCCATATCCTATCACACAAGTATTTACTTGGTGTTGAACCTTCATATGTTTCTAGGTTTCCTCTTGAGGGAAGAGGCTCTATGGTGTGGAATACCCTCAAGATTGGTGTTCACCTAGTGAAGAGAAGTCTATTTTGGATCTGTAATGGAGGCACTGAGGCTCTATTTTGGAGGGATTCCTGAATGGGCATGCTACTCTCTTGTCCTCTCATCTGCACTTACAACCTCTTTGTGATATTTTCCTTTCTCCTAGATGGAATAAGGTGGCTCATTATAAGGAGGCTTATAACTTGGGCCTTACTGTTGGTTACAGATGGAATAATTCTTCTTATTGGCCACTTGGTGGCTCTTTAGGGGATTGACTGGAGCTTTCTCAGATCTTGGCTTCTAGGGAGTGTAACTCTCTGTAAGGACCTAATGTTTTGGCTTGGGGATATGCTTCTTCTAACAAGTAATTTGTTTCTTTAGGGTACCTTGTGCTGACTAAGCAACTTTTTGGTGAGGTGGATGTCTCTTGGTGGAAGAAAGCTTGGAATAGCTTTTCTTGGCATAAGTGTAACTTTTTCCTTTGGATTCTAGTTTACAATCATTTTCTTACTTGGGAGAATTTATACAAGAGAGGCTTCTAGGGGTCTTCCATCTATGTTTTATGCCACAATAGTGAAGAGACTATTTCTCACCTTATTTTCTAGTGCCTCTTTGTCAAACAGATTTGGCACTTCTGGTGGAGTGTGTGGGGATGCATGTGCTAGTGTGTTTCCTCCTTGTCTAAGTTTTGGGACCGTCTGGGCCATCCTACTTCCAAGACCTCTTTTCTTTAGGTTTCTTGGACTATTGGCCCTTCCCTTACTTTATGGCATGTTTGGCTTGAGAGGAATAGGAGGATTTTTCATAATGTGCAGTTGGGGATAAGGCACCTGTGGGGGGAAATTGCTAATTCTCTTCATGAAACACTGCTGGCTAAATGAAACTTTGGTGGATTTTTGGACCCTAGACATGTTGGTATTTACTTATGTCTTTCCTTTAGTCTTTAGGGTGATACTCCCTCTCTCCCCCATAGATGATTTGGGAATAGAGCTAGGCAACACTCTTAGTGTGTTAATCGTGAGGGGCATTGGACTCCTCCCTAGGATGGAGTTCTTAAAATCAACATTGATGGATCTTCTTAGATAAATCCTAGACCAATTAGTATTGGGGGAGTTGGGCATGATAGCTCTAGTAATGTTCAATTTCTATTTTCTATCTACAAGGGTTACCATAAAAATAAACTTATGGAAGTCCTTGCTATCTTGGTTTTAGTGGAACAGTACTCTCAACATGGCTAGAGAAGAATTACCTATGAGACTAAATCATAGGTGGTTATAAATTTATTGAATAGACAAAAACTTGTGGATGTGGATTGGCATTTGGCTTTGGTTATTCAACAGATCATTCAGTTATGCAATTCTCTAGATTCTGTGTCTTTTATGCATATCCCTCACGAGTGGAATGGTGTGGCTGATTGCTTGGCTAAAAGGGCCTCTGAGCATGTGCCAAATTGTAACATTATTTATATCATAGGATGCTTCCCCCTAATTTATCTTAGAAGCTTGCTCAACTTGTAGACCACGATAAAGCTCTTTAGTGCTCTTTGTTTCTTCTGTTGTCTATTCTCTTTGGTATTTAATAAATTTTTTATCCCTCTTTTAGTCAAAAGCCATATAAAAAAGATACAACATGGAGAAAATACTCAATAAAAATGAAGACAATGGAAAATGTACATATTTTCAAGGAGATAAATCCTCATAAATGTCAAACACAATTAAAGCTTTAGGATGGAAACCTTCCATTAAGAAATGATCAATTTTGAGTTTTTCTATTTATTTCTTTTCATTTCAAAGCATATGGAGATTATAGTCATTGATTCTTATTAAGGTCATTTTAATAAAATATTTTGCAATTACAAAGAATTTTTTTATATTAAACTTTATTAGAAACCACCTACCTTTCTCTTTGTATTAATTCTTGACAAGAAAATAAAGAGAAACCAAATGAGTAGATGGTTTCATTTCCTAACATTGTTCTAGAAATCTACTTGAAATTATAAGGTATGCATACTTTCCTAGGGTCACCATTGTTGATTCTCATTATGATTTTCCTTTATGAATATTGAAGTCTTAAAACTTTATGCTCAGAAATATCTAGTTGTGCTTGATTGTCACAACCTTTTGTTTTAGTTCTTTTTAATTAAAGTGAAATGCTACTTTTACTGTACTCTAATTTTTTTACCCAAAATTGTTCATTTCAATTTCAGACATGCCCACTTGTTAAAATTTCAAATAAAAATGGTTGGTTCTTTTACTTTTGACATATTTCTCTTCTTATTAGCTTCAATTCTATGTACCTACGACCAAACTAAATCTATTTACAATTTTAACCTGTTATTATTTTGTTTCAAGATGACAATGATGCTTATTATTTTACCTACAAATCAAAGGATAGAGTGGTTTATATACGAGTTAATATATTTGGATTGGACTCAAAATATAATTTATTTTGAGCTATTTGTAATGTTTGAGATTTGTGGGTGTTGGAGCTATTGATCTAAGATTGGTTTTGACAATTGACTGTCAATACACTTAAGACATTTAGTTAGTTTATGCCGAACTAGTAATACATGCTGACTATAACATGTAAATATAAAACCATGCCAAGTTGAAATGAGTGTTGAGTCACTCATGTGCCGAGTCACTCAAGTGGCAGGTAGATAGACCATGTTGAGTGATTCAAGTTCTGAGTGAACATTAGGTGTTGAGTAGTTCAAGTGCCGAGTTAGAAGCAAAATTATAGTATATACCAAGCATCAGTAACTACATATGCCAAGTAACACAAATTGGACATATTTGTTTTTTATGGCACAAACAACTATATAAACCATTTTTTAGCCGACATAAGGATAGATTTCAATTCTTTAGAGATAAGGAAAAATATACATGTAAATTTCCTATGTAATTACATGCATCTAATCAAAAAATGGGAAGATCTAAGTGGCAAAATGGATGAATCACAACCATAGATTCATACCTAACCCTAAGCCACCTCAGTCTTCTTAAGGAGTATAAAGCCTTAAATTTTCATGAGAGAGAAGAGAGAGAAGAGAGTTGAGAGCATTATGAAGGGGTGAATGATTGAATTGAAGGAGTGAACAAGATAGTTTGCAGAGCATTCAAGGTGACTTAACAATAAGAGTGAATTGCAGAATCAGTTAAGTGAAGAACAGAGGATAGAGGATACATCATTGGTACATTAGATCATGAAGGATTAATTAGAGATTGGATAGAGGTGATCTATTATAAAGCAAGCAAGTGCCAACTACAAAATCTATGCTGAGACATTTTGACAAGTTATTTTAGTTAAATATACTAGGTGAAGTAGTCCTAATAGGCTTTGCAAAATCCTTTAACAAGGTGGTGTTCCAAGTGAATGACCTAAAGTCCTTTAACTAGGCACACTTCTAACAAGGTGTTGAAATCCTCTAACAAAGTGGGACTTAACAGTCTTTGTAAGCCTTTAATAGGGTAGGCCTTTAATAGGGTAGATCATGATCATGGTCAAACCATTGTAACCTTAATTGGCTACACTTTATTATTGTAGTAGTGAAGATTTTTCGGTGTCATCCACATCCCAATTTTACCTTCTCATTGGAGGGTTTCTAGGTAATCATATCTGGTGTCAAGTGTGTGTGTTTAATTGCTTACATGCTTTAGATGCATTTACTTTATATGTTGTTTTAGTATGTTAATGCATGTGATGTATGAATGGTAAAATTTTTATGGGTCCAAGTTTAAACTCTTGATTCACCACCACCCCCCTTGTAATTCCAACAATTTGTGTTATAGTCAAGTTCTCTAAAGGAGAAGCTTTGCAACTTACAAGAATAATAAAATTGTTTTAATATTATTTTTATTAATAAAATTTATTAAAAGTTTTAATTTATAATAATTAATTAAATGTTATTTAAATAGTTATTAATTTATTTAAAATAAATTTGTAATAATTAATTAAATGTTATTTATATAGATATTAGTTTATTTAAAATAAAATAAAATAAAATATATTATGAGCATTAGTTAGTAAGATAGGAGATCTTTTTAAATTTGTTGAAGATTATTTAAATTCTGACTCTAATAGAATTACTATTATTTTATCAAAAATCAATGAGAATCTTACCTTAGCAAATTCAAACAAATATAATATTTACCCTTAGTAAATTTTAGAAAAATTGATTTCAAGTATTATTGGGGTAAAGCCTTATTTTTATTCCTACAAATATATGGGTTAACTATAGGGTAAAAACAAAATCTTCTTACTTGAAAACATACTTTGAAATGAAAACTGAAACCTTATATTTAACTTAACCATGTGCTTTCGAGACAAACTAAAACATGAAACTTACACCTTGTTTTATGTGTGATGTCTATGTTTGGGGTTTGGGGTTGACTAGATTGTTGACTAGTTCTAGGACATCTACCAAAGGCTTTGGAGTTCTATGAGTGTGAAAGTATGCTGACTCGATTTTGATTATGTTTACTAAACCATGGTAATGTGTTGATATGCTCTATGTTGAGTGTGTTTATATTGCTGATTACTATTTTTAGTGCCTTTGTGGGATGGCAAGATTTATGCTATGAGATATTTGACTTAACCATTTTTAAGTAGTGGATCAGTATTATTGGGATACTTGATGGTTGCTCGTCGACAACTGATGGGTATTGTGATTTATCTTTTGATGCTTTCCAGTCACTTGTATTGGACTGAGGTGTTTTACTATGATTCTTTGATTTTTTATTTCATGAGCTTAGGGTATGTTATCTATATGTAATTTCTAGAAGTGGCTTGCAATGGGGGCTAGGGCCCTAAGTGGATGCTAGGGTAACCCATTGTAAGTTGTTTAATAAGTGAAAACACTAGACTAAATGAGAGTAAAATAATCCTAATAAGAGTCTTTGTATGTTCTCGCCCATACCTTGAGTGCTAGTAAATACTAGGATGGGAGTAGAGAGAACACTTGGTTGTGACCTTGCATCCATAGTATTCCTTGTTAGTATGAGAGGATGCTAGTAGCTACATAGGGATCACTAGGGGGTTGGGGTCCTAAGAGACTACTAGGGTAACTCTAGTGTGATTCATTCGATGACACTTGCCCACTTACATAGTAAGTTTCCTATGTGTCTTGTGTGCCTCTGGGTATAGATGTCAACCTATATTGGAACCCTTGAGTTAGAATACTTTTAGGATTTCCTGGACTTAGAGAGTATTTTTGATATTTGGTTCGATATCCTATTTGGGACTTGAGACTATCTCCTCAACATGGTGGGAGTGGGCCATTTAGGTTCCATGTAGTTGGGTGGTAGTGCTTTTTTTACTCTTACCATTGACATCTGTCCATAGTCACCGTGGCTAGAGCATTCTTTGTCTGCATTTCCTTTCATTCTTTCTATGTATCATTATGATGGATGGTTATATTTCATGATGGATATTATATCTTTTATGATGGATGGATATATCATGTATGGTGGATGGTTTCATTAATTTATTGTACTTGTATCATGGATCCGAAGAGGATGATGTATTTCTATTTCTACATATGTATATTCTTTTAGCCTTTCATACCCTGTGACATGTATAGTAGATGATTGAGCATTCCAAATTAAATGGACATTGGACTTTTTAATTATTCTTTCATATGGATGTGGTATTTGATGAATTTAGTATTAATTAAATCTAAATGTGCTTCAACATCATGGGATCCTTAAGAAATGTAACCTGTTATGTATGCTTTTAGTTGATTGTATGTTATTGCTTCCACTATTATTTGTTTGATGTGTATGTTATTCATCTTGTTCAAAAAAAAAAATGTTGGCAAACTTAGTAAAACTTTAGGTTATTTCTTTTGGATCCCTTAGCAGGGTGTTACATCATCACTGTCTTAATTGATCTTTGTACTCCTTTTTCATACCATAATTCAATCTTTCCCTTAGGAGCTCTTATTACCTTATTTGATCAAAACCTCTCCATTAATCAAACAAATGATAGTACTCAAATCAACTAGGCATTTGTCTTACCAAAAAGTAGTAGGTTTGACATCAATGACAAAATAATGATTGTTCCATTACAAGTTCTTCAAAACAATCTCATATCAACAAGAAGATCAAGGATGTGGACTCCACTAGAAATGAGAAGGATCATGAACAAGAGGCTAGAGATGTCACATATTGGCATGGGAGCTTGCCCAAATTACCAAAGAATGGAATATATTAAAAAAGGTTAGTTTTCTTTCCTATTTTAGTTCGTAGATCACCTGTTGCAGAGGTATAAAAACTTATATTAGTCCTAAGCTTAATATGGTTTATATTATTTTAAACTTACATATATTTAGGACCTTTACATTTTTTATGTTAAGTACTTAAGTATTTTAAAGATTTGTTACTATTAGAACACTGTTATATGCATAGAGTTTATATTGAATCCTATATTTTGGCTTGATTTCTTTTGTTGCATGTTGTTTAGTAAAATTTTAGTTTCATGCTATCTCTGATTAGTTATGATTCTCTCAAGATGTGTTTTAGTTTCTTGGTAGTTGGTTTCTATTTTTTATTATTTTGTGGGAGTAATCTCTTTGATGGTTTTGGTCTTTTGGCTAGCTGTTAGGTTGTAATGGCCCTTAGCTTGCCTTTCTATAGTTGTAACTATGAGAACTCAGGGCCCCCTCCCTTCCTCCTTTATCAAAACTTTACCCATTTAGACAAAAAATGATCTATTACACATGTTCTTTAAAATTAATCTTACATAGACCCTTTTATATGCAATATTAGCATTAATTATTGTATAATGGAATAGCTACATAATTATGATGCACCCACTATATATCCTATATAATGACTAATATTACTTAAAATTAATTTTTACCATGAACATCTAGCTAACATTTATGGATCTCAATCTATTAAATATACATGTCATTAATTTTTTAAGATCTATCTTCTCTTTCCTTTATCTATCTTTATAGTATCTCATTATGTAACTAGTGACTCAATTGTATGTTTTTAATGATTAGTAATCCTATAGACACATCTCTCATGTATTCCCATACATCCAATAATATAAAAGTGATTCCATTAAAAGAGACATTAATTAATCAATAATGTGTATACATAAATTATTAGTCCCTATCGTTAAGGAAAGAGACTAAAGTTTTGGGATATCTATCTTACAATAGTTCAAGCCTCGGTAATGGTGAAAATATTCTAATATGTGGTATATCCTATAGTTTCATAACCACTTCCTATTGAAATCCCCCTGGAAAATTCTTATTTTTTGATTGGCTCAACTTATTTTTCCTGACGATCTTTTCTTTTTCTTGCTAAAAAAATTCTCCAAAAATTTGAGCTTTGAGAGCTATGAAAACTATTGGTAATATACAATGACATGTGCCTTGTCAATGTGTTCACATTTCACATGCATCTATGAAAAGTGGGAAAACCCCAATTTAATATAGAACAATTTATGCTAACATGTACCTTGTCAATGTGTCCACATTTCACATGCATGCATGACAAGTGGAAAAATCCCAATTTAATAAAGAACAATTTTGAACTTGTTGATGGGGTTGGACCTCATACTAGTAATGGAGTAGGACTCAACATTATCAATCCCACTTTGCATGTAGATAAAAAACTCCTTTAGTAAGGAGACTCAAAATTGTTTGTAAAAAATAACTTCTTTAACAGGTAGACTCACATGTGTTTGTAAAATATTGGAAACATATTGAGTTTTAAATTGATTCACTTTTCACCTAACAACTCACTAAAAAATTTGTAATTAAATTTTTAACTTCAAGCAAGTAATTAGGAAACTTTCAAACCTCAATTTTTCCATCTATCTTAAGAGAGTAGCATACAACTTTGTACTTAGCAGTTGTACTCTTTGAAATTCTCTAGAAACATTCCCATCAAAAATTTTCTTTGTATATCCTCTTTTGATTTTTATTCACCTTCACCAAAAGCAACACTCCTTATCATTAGTAGAATTCTAAAAGAAAATTCCTTTATGATTTGCGAAGAAAAAATGTCTGAAACATATTAATTCAAACTTTCCTTGAGTGGATTGTGCAAACTATACTAAATACAAAAAATTTCTTTAGCTTTGATGTTTGATTCTAACATTTTTCATTTATTTTTCCCGTGGTCTCTCAAATCTTCATCATGACTTGCTTAGTCCAATCCCATGTCTATCTCCCTTTAATGAACATTTCATAATTCCCACCACACTTTGATTGTGAAACCTTGAATTGTCTTCAAAACAACCCTATCTTGTAGACTATCAAAGAAGGTTGCAAAGAATAGGATTTTTTTCCTAAAAAAAGTGATATAATTTTTAGTAAAATTCTTCATTAAGTGGAGTTCTAGACTTGTCATTTATGTTTTTTTTTTGGCTTCCAAAAGCCAAAGAAAGAGCCATGATGTGTGACCTAGTCATGAGCTATTGTCTCAATGCCAAGGAAAAGAGCTTCAACATGGTGAATTTTCTAGAATCTAATTTGATTATAATAGGTAGAAAGCCTTCTTTTTTGTCATGTTATAATGTTAGCTTTCATAAGGGTTTTTATTTTCTATCCTCTATTTTTACAAGTCTTCTCTTTTTAATACATCAGAAAAATAATTCATACTCATGTTTTATAACACATCTATAATACATCTATTATACTACAGGGTTTTTCTTTATTATAAAACCAAAGATTCACAATTTTTATGCACTCCAAAACATCAAACAATGTGACTCCACTCATCGTGACCAGTTGAACTTTTGTGTGCCTTTTCTAGCATAGCAACTGCAACTAATTTTTTTGCTATAGAAAACAAGTATTTATAGATGTATAGAATTCATTTGTTTATTTTTTAAATTTTACTTTAAGTATATTTAGTTAACAAGATTTCCAACTATAAAGGAACATTTTTCTGATATTTAATAGTTATTTTTGTATGCCTAAAATGTGGGCATACTTCTATGAGTCATTATATTCAAGATTGTAAAAAAAATGAGGTCTCGAATGGTGGCTTATAGCTCTCTATTCATGGAGTGCAGGGGTTTGTAATGGAGGCCCTCAGCTTGACCTAGTTTATGCCAATGCATGTAGTGCCTGCCCTCGTTCACACCTTTTCTAGACATTTTGTTGCTATTATTATTAGCCTATGATAGACTAGTTTTATGTTTATGGATTAGTGGTTTTTTTTGAGACTATTAGAAATTATGTTATGGATTCAGTGGTTATGATGAGATCATTTAGACTTTACATTTCATGTATGCATGATGATCATTACATTGCTTTTAGTTATTGTTGATGATTAGTTAGATGGTTTATTTTCTCATGTGTTTTATTATGGATACTTACCCCATACTTGCATGTGTATGGTGTGCATGTTTTCTCTTATTGTATGACATTTCTGATAGGGTTAATGAAGGTAGTTGTAGTCACCTGCTTAGTCAGGATCTACACAATGCACCACTTCCTGCCATTGTCTGTTTAGCTTAGCATTATATATATTGTATGTACATGCATGATTTTTTTGCAGGTTGCAGGTACCGGGTATCGACTTTCCTGAATTGTCAGGATGAGCGTACCCTATTACACCATCTCAATGATAAGAGAAGGGAGATAAATTCTCAAGTCCAAATCCCATACCCTTAAGCCATTTGTCCTAGTGAGGTAGGAAAAGTATCTAGATATTTTACCCATCGAATGTGTCGAATGACATAATTCGTAATTTTTAACCCTTTTGACTGATTTTGTGTGAATTGCTCTATGATGGGTTTTTCATATTTTTTCTTGGAGGTCTATGGTGAATTTTTTATTAATTAAGTCTTAATAAATAGATTTAATTAATAAATTAATTATTTGAAGAAAATTAATATAAAATATCATGGTCTTTGATATTTTGATTATAACTAATTAAATGAGAATTAATTGAGGAAAAAGAATTAAATAAAAGAAAATTAGAAATTAAAATTATTATTAATAATAAAATAATAATAAAGTAATAAATAAATAATAATAATAAAAGTTATAAAAATCAAAATGAAAGTTATAAATATTTAAATAGAAATTATATAAAAATTAAATTGGAGTTATAAGCTTACATGGGAGTTAATCCACTCTTTTCATTTCTCATGTGTGAACAACACTGGGGTTAGTGCATCAATTAAGCACATGGTGTCTACAACCCTATGGCTCATCTAGATCGTTGGAAAAGACCCATGCTTAGTTGGTGACACCTTCTAGTTGTTTGTAGAAGCATTCTAGATGTTTCCTAAGAGCTATTTATATTTAGGCATTCCTAGAAGCTTAGGAATAGCATTTGGAGAGCAATTGGAGCATTGGAGGATTTGAGAACTCTGAAGAAGGGAGCCTTCTCTGTGGGTTTTATGAGGAAGAGTGAATTAGCATCAGAATCTGGATAGATTCTTTTGATTTTACTTATGCTATTTCCACATCTTGCATTCCCTATCTTCTTCGTGTCTTCCATATGTCTTTTGAAAATTTTCCTAATTTTTTATTGTATGCATTCTCAATATGGGTACTTAAATTTATTTGAGAATCTTATATGCATAGATCTAAAAAGAACACGGGGCTGGGAATTAAATTGTAGCCAAGCCATTAGATAAACTATTGAGTAAATTTTGAGATCAAAGGTTTATAGGAAAATTTTGAGAATTGGAATTTATATATTGTGTATGTATATGTTTATATTTTTAAATTTGAATACATATATATATATATATATATATATATATATATATATATATAATTGTATATATATATATATATATACATACATATGTATATATACATATATATATATATATAATTAAAAGTTGAATAACATATATTTCGCAGTGAGCGAATGAACGCATCGCGATTTACATTGGACGGAAGCATTTTTTAATAAAATGCAATATGTAAAAAAAAAAAAAAATTGAATGGGCGAGGGGAACATAAATAATTAATATATTGATAGATGATTGGAATTTAAAGAGTAATTCTTTTATAACAAATTATTCTATAATGTTGAGCAATATAGGTTCAATTTAATCTTTTAGTTTGGAAAGATGAATATGAAAAGAATTTCAAATATTATTTTGAAAATGATGGGCTCATTATCATCAAAATGTGTGTATAAAAGACATTTAGAACATTAGAAAATTTGATTCTACGAGTTAGAGGGAAAAACCATTATTAGTCAATTAAACACATGGGTTTTAATCTCAATCTTTATAAACCCAACCATGGATATATGATGGAATACTCTATGTATTGGTTATAATTACTGATTTTTATAGTTGAGATTCTTATGTATGAGACACTTGACTTAACCGTTTTTGGTCATCAATTACTTATTCTTGGTTATTTTCTAGTCACCATGATGGGACTAAAATGTGGATTTATTCTTGATGATGTCATGTTGTGACATGCTTGACTCAACCATTTTTGGAGTCTTCAATCTGTATGATTGAGATATATTTTGGTTATTGAGAACCATTGGATACATTTTGATTATCAGTGAAACTTCAGTTGACAATAGAGAACTGTTGTGTTCATGATTTTCTATAGATGTTTTCTCATGGAGATTTGATGCTTTTGTGCGTATTTGATGATTTTATTATGGATTATCTTTTGTGACTTTGAGATTTATGATTCCATGAGCTTAGGGTAGGATATCTGCATGTAGTGTCGGGAAGTGGCTTGCAATGGGGGCCGGGGCCCTAAGAGGCTACTAGGGTAACTCATTGTAAGTTGGATTAATAAGTGATAACATTCACACCTAATACTAACTGAATGATCCTAAAAAAATAAGAGTTTTGGTTCTTGCCGATGCCTTGAGTGCTTGTACAAGCTAGGATGGGAGTAGTGAGAACGCATGGTTGCGACCTTGCATTCCATAGTATGCCTTGTCAGTATGAGAGGATACTAGTGGCCACATAAGATCAGTATGGACCCATGGAGTTTAGCTAACTGCCCGGGTAACTTGTACGTGATAAATGAAATGACACTTTCTCGCTTGCATAGTAAGTTCCTATATGTCATTGTGTGCCTCTAGGATTAGATGTCGATTTTGTGTTTGGAACCTTTGAGTTAGTATACTTTTAGGATTCATGGACTTATAGAGATTTGTGCTATGTGTTTTGGATAGCCTGTTTGGGACTTGAGATTATCTCCTCAACATGGTGGGAGTGGACCACTTAGGTACTACACGGTTAGGTGGTAGTGTATTTTCCACTCTTATCATTTGAGATTTATTGAGACATCATGGCTGATGCATCCTTCATGATGGTGGATATGTATCCTTTCATTTATGATTAGGATATGTTAGATGATGTTATCTTATGCTTTTATTTGCATGTTAGATTACTTTCTGCATATGATATAGTATATGTTAGGAGTGACATTCCTACTATGTTAATATTGATGATCTCTTTGGTAATTTGGAATGTTATGCATGGAGGGATGGCTAAGATCCATGATGATCTAATGTTGCTATTAATGGTTGGGAGGAATTGTGCACTCAATTTATTATGTTTGATCTTTATGATGGATGTTTATGTCTTATATGATGATGTATCATGTGATTATCTTTATTTTAATGTATCATGGATTAGAATAGGATGATGTACCTTATTCTACATATGTATATTCTTTTAAGCTTTTCATACCTTGCGACATGTACAGTGGATGATTGAGAATTTGAAATGTAATGTATAAACATTGGACTTATCATTATTATTTCATGTGGATGTTTTACTAGATGGATTCATTAATGTTAGTTGACTTGGATGTAATTCAACGTTAAGGGATCTTAAAGAATGTAATTTGTTATGTATGTTATGTTTACTTTAGATGGACATTGCTATTGCTTCCATTATTGTGCATAATTTATATGTGGTATTTACTTTAATGTAAAAAAATAAAAATGTTACCAAACTTAGTGAAATTCTAGGTTAATTCTTTGGATCCCTTGATGGGGCATTACAATGCAAGTACACCATGAAACAAGAGATTCAAGGATCCAATATGCATGCAAATGGAGATGAAAACTAATCTAAATGATAACAATGCAAAACAATGCAAGAAGGGAAATTTAATAACAAATGCAATACAAAAACAAATATGGATCTAAGTTAATATGAAAATGCAAGGATGAAAACTTGTGATGGAAGCCATGCATGCAAGAGAGAATAAGACAAGAAGGTAGAAGTTCTCCACAAAAAGATTTAGTATTCAAACTGCTTCTTCAAAAATTGCTCTCCAAACCTACAACATAACAATAGCATAATAATGGATGTCCAAAATGAGGAGAGGGTTCTCCCTTATAAAGAAGATTGTATGATCAAGATTAAGAGGAAAAAAAGATTTAATCAAGGGTGGAGAAACAATGATCTCTGTGAAATAAAGATCCACCAATGAGAAAATAGAAAAATAATTAAATGGAGAAGAAAGTGGAAAGAGGAAAAAAATAACTCCCACATTAAGTGTACAGAAAACAAAAAATAGATTTATTTAATTTTTTATTTGTTTTATTTCCTTTTTCATCAAAAAGAGATATTTAAGTGGGATTTTTATTTAATTAAAAGGGAGCAAGTTCTTTTAATTAAATAGGAAAATTTAATTAAATTAAAATGGGGATTTTTCTCTTAATTAATTAAATGTGGATGAATTATTTAATTAAAAGAGAGGTTTTATTTTAATTAAATGGGGACTTATTTTATTTAATTAAGAGGGAGATTTTCTTTTAATTAAATAAGACTTAGGATAAAATGATCATCCTTAAAAATAAAAAAAATTGAATTTGATTAGGGAAATTGATTTAATAAAATATTGCAAACTATTGATTCAAGAAATCTAATAAATTAAATAATGGGGGCCCATAGTCTAGGCGACCATTTTAGGGTGCATACAATTTTGACTATTTTGCACTTAGAATACATAATTATTTATTTATTAATCTCCTCTATGTGTATCATCATTTATATCTCCTTTTGTGAACATTGTGATTTTAAGGTTATAAGCTACAATGTATGAGATTTTCCAATAAATAAGTTCTTGAGCTTGAATTTTATGTGTAAAACCCTAATGGGACAAAGAGTTCTAGTTCTATTAATGAAATATTTGATGAGATCGCTTATGATAACACTACAAAGTTATGTAAAAACATAACCTAACACTCTTTGAATAAGATATAATAATGATACAAGAAACCAAGCTTAACAAAGAAGAAGGGGAAAAACTAGGAAAAAGACTAGGTAGATAGAATGTAGAAATGAAGCAATAAAAAGGAGCATTAGGTGTGTGGGAATTTACAAGTGGGAAGAATACTTTTGAGAATGAGGGGGGATGAATCAGAAGTACCAAACTTTTAACCCATAATTTTTCTAACTGAAATCAATACATGCATGAACATTTCTAATTAACATGAAAGTAAAGGCATGCATGGAAATAGACAACATAATATTTGATCACCTAGATACCCTCCAAAATGAGAAGGTAAAACTGGGGTGGGGATGATACCCACAACTTATCACTGCAACAATATGCAACTTGTCAAGATTACAAAGTTTGACCATCATCAATGGTCTGCCCTGTGAGAAGCCTGCCCTAGTAAAGGCTCCAACACCTGTTAATGGTGTATCTGTCTAAAGGATTTTACAAAAACTCAATTTTGGAATGTCACCCTATTAAAGGATTTACAAAATGGCTATTAAACCAAATTATCTTTATAGGATTTTCATTCTCCTAATACAATGGCTAGAAAGTATAGTAGAATGTGTTGACCTAATAACTTACAATCTTCAATTGCTGATTTCATATCAATGTTCAGTCCATTATGATATGATCCTCTTTGATCTGATATGATTTTGTATGAAGTGTTGATACTCTGTTCTGTTAACTGATACTGCAATGCTATCCTTCTTCTAAGTCATTTCGCCCCTTTCACTTTCTTCAAACTTCACTTGTATTCTATCCTTGCATGCATTCTGTTCTCACATACTCTCTCATACATTTTTGGATTATGGGGTTTTGACCTCCTTAAAGATCTTTCATGACTTAGGTTTAGGTATGAATCTACAATTGAGATTCATCCATCTTTCCCGCTCAATTCTTTCCATTTTTCTTATTGGCTGCATGTTGATTTTATAGGGAATCAAATAGATTCGATCTTATCTTTTAATCCTTCTAGAATCATCATATGCCAACTTAGAAATGGTTTACATCTTAGTTTTTGATGACACAAACTCTTATGTTGATTCTGTGTTACTCGACACTTATTGATTATTGATGCTTGACACATAGAAATTTTGTCTTGCTTGACACCTATAGTTTACTCAACACATACACTGGCTCGCCATCTATTAGTCACTTGATAGTTGAAACTTGCTTGACACTGTCTATCTGCTTGACATCTGAATGACTAGGCACTTGTTAAATTCTGGCTCAACACATATTGTAACTTGACATCTATATTATACTTAGCATGAACTTAGAAAATTTCTTAAGCGTGTTGACACTCAATTGTCAAAACCAATCTAAGATCAAAAATCACTCCCTTTGACATGAGTGTCAAAAATAATTAACTATACATGATGAATCTAATCTTTTTGAGTATAATTTACATCTGTTTGACATATATACAAAACTTCAAAAATTGTTCAAATTTTTGTGAAGATACCTCAAAATTTATAACTCCCCCTGATTTGATGTACCTTTTCTATCTCCAAAACTTCTCATGCTAGATTTGTCTCGCTAATTCTAATACTCTTTATCTCTACCTTTCCTTGTCATTCTTTCTCTATCTACCCTATTCTATCTACTCTATTCTAAACTCCCCATTTCACACATCTTCCCATGCAGTTATTGTATCCTTTTGGCTTTTCTATTTCTCTCCCCCAAAATCTATCTCCCAAAATTTTTATCTCCCCATTTTTTGATACTTATGTCCAAGGGATCTATACATTAATTGAATATAAAAGCCAAAAAATATTTATTTACCTCCATTGCTATCTTGAGAGCAGCATCCCAGTTGTCTAGTGCAATTTCTAGTGATTTAAGTTGGATGGCTGACTCTGCTGCAAGGTGAACTAGGGTTTCTAATGTAGAAAGATTGGGGTCTTTCTTTAACACATTTTCAGAATAGGTCAGTTCTTTTTGCAAAATTTCCATGTGTGGGGTTATGGCAAATTATATTTGTATTAACTTGGCCTTAGTATTTGTCTCATCTACTGTTAGCACAACTAGTTCCTTCTGAGTGTGAAGCATAGTTTAAAAATGCTTCTCACTCTGAGCTAGATCCTTGGGTAGTTGCATGCTTGATATCTTTAAATTCCTCTCCAAGCTCATTATCCACTAGCTAGTTTCTTATGTGAAAATTGATGGGTCACACAATTTTGAGTGCAATGAGAATATATTCTCAAGTACTGCCTTTACCTTTTCAATCTTCTTTGCCAGCTCCACCTGTGATAGTGCTATTTCACTTGATATTCTTTCATTCACCTTTTTTTGAAACCTCTTTTCAAACCATTCTAACAGTTTTGCATTAGTATTAAGGTCTTCATTCTGTACATAGTCCACTATAATGGATAGTTGTTCCATAATAGGCTTGGTTTCATTAGGTACTTGCAAGCTAAATGCATCTAGAAATATATCTTTAATCTCAATTAATTATTTCCTTTCTTTATACTCATTTCTAAGTATCTCCTATTTCTTTTTCTTTTCTAGTGCCTCTTGCACTTCATTTATCTGATCTATGTTCATGGTTGCATAGTCATACTTAGGAATGACTATTTCTTCATCTAGAGTAGGGTCTCCATAGTGAAGTACCCTTGCAACCTTTGTAGAGCTCAATCTTGATGCTGAAATTTGAAGTCCTATTGCTTCAGTGCTAAGCTTTTGTGATGTTCCAGTTGGAGTCCATGTTGTAGGCAAATTTATCAATGTTTGTATTACCTCTTGTTCCTTATCCTTAGGAATTTCCTTGTCCTCTTCAAAATTTTCCTTATCAATTATTGTGATTTGTGGGGGTGCACCTTATTCTCATGCTGTAGAGACAGAGGTATCCATTTGTCTTGTCTGATCCTTTACTAGCTCCACAACAGTTGTAGAGACTATAACTATGGAGTCAACCTTAGCTAATGTATCTTGTGCAACTTGATCTTGGGGTTGTTCACTTGTAGTTGTTGTGATATGAGAAGGTGGTTCTTGTGGATTCACCTTATCCCTTTTGATTTCAGCTACAGCCTTTTGCAATTCTTCCATACTCACCAAAACTGGATTTGTACACAGTTGTGCTTGTAGGGTAGTCTGGTGAAGGATTCTTTTAAGATCCTCTATAGTTAGTAGATTTATGTTCTGACTAGAATTGTCAGGAACATCTTGAACAATTACTATATCTGTAGGTGTGGGAGTTACATGTGGAGGACTTGGTGGCGGCAATTGTATGTCTTACACACTCTGTTCTATTTGCTACTGTTTAGTAGTTGCCATTTCATCTTTTTGTGTCTGCTTCTCCACTATAACATCTACCTTATCCTTTTCACCTTCTTCTTCCTTATCATTGTCTTCTTCATCTCCATTATTTCTTCCCTCAAATGGATCCGCCTCTCCTTGTTTCACAATTGTGAGACCATAGATTAACTTCCACATTAGAGTGGACTTCTTCACAATATCCTCAATTTTATTTTGTAGAATATTGAATGCTCTATATTTGGGTGCAAATTTGCTCCCATGTTTCTTATTTGATTTGCTAATTTTCCCTTTAGTGAGTTCAGGCATTACTCAAACCAATGTTGACTCTCTTATTTCTTTTTCATATTAAGGCAATAATGCCATTTATTTTCTACAATGGAATATAACTCCTTAGGCATTGAATTGTCAAGTTCAAGTGGAGTGTTCTTGAAATTTTCCATCATGGTGTAGACTGACTCTTCAACCATGTTCTATTCCTCTCTATTCAACTTATTAAAATCAATACTTTTTATCAATCTTCGAAGTAGCTGGTCATTATAGTTTCAAAATTTTCCTCCATTTGATCTATTTATTCATTCATGTGTACTGCTATTTGCCTATTTGTTTTCCAGCTTACCTTTCCAAAAGAGGGGAATTCATTCTAAACATAGAAAAATAAACATATCAAATTGATCCAAATTTGCATTGGGTACCCTTGGACCTCCTTATTGCTCCCAAATTTTCCATTATCTATTGTAGTTGTAGTTTAGCTAGATCATAAGTATGATCTTTCTTAACAATTTTGTATCCCACATCAGCTACAATACAAGGTACACTGTTGAGTTAGCTTGACTGGTAGAATTTATGAGATATGGTGCTAACAACAAATTCTACAAAAGGATCTTTGATGGTGTCAATAGTCATCCCTCTCTTCTTCCACTTTGCTCTAGTGTTCTTCTCCATGGCTTCTTTAGAATCACTCCTTAGGGTCTTTGGCCATTCTAGGGTTGGGTACTCGATTACTCTGTGTATAATTCTTTTAGATAGTTTAATGCATCCATCTCCCAACCATAGGCTTCCATCATGGATTCTACTTAACACAATTCTTATCCATTCAGTTCTGAACACAATAGGCAAATCTAGGGCATGGGTTAAGCTCTTCCTTTCAACAATATGAAACTCTTCCTTCAATACCCTATTCTCACAAAGTTTTTCAGATGCTTGCTGAATCTCCATGTCACCAATTGCACCTATTTTATAGTAATAACACCTTCTAACATCTTCCACCATCACAACTTTAGGTGGAATAATAGATAAAGCTCTGGTAGGGTCATTTTTTTATGCAACTTTGGGAATTGGTCTAAAATCTAGTTGTTTAACTTTATTATTGACCAATTGAACCTCAAACAACTCCTTGTCCTAGGGTTTCCTAAAGCTAGATGCCATTTTTGAAAACTAGCATTTCAAGACATAAAAATTGCTTAACTGCATAGCTCGACACTAGTGTAAATACCTTAAATTGATGAAATGGTGCTAAATCTTGGTTGGAATCTTTGCTAAAGCTTCAATCTCTTCTTGGAAATTGTTTCTATGCTCTTCTTGCTCTTGCTCTATGTTTGTGATGATGAAAAATGATTGAAAACTCAACCTTATACCTTTCATTTCATAGCATTTAATGCTTAGTGCATATACAAATGTCCACTCGGCTCCTTATGCAATTCTATTTTACTCGACATACATTGGAGTTTTCCTTACTTAGCTTCAATAGGAATTTCCCTTCACTTGATATCCACTACTAACTCGGCTTCTACTGACTTTGGCAGACAACTCAGCATATACTAGGATTTTACTCGGCATCTGAAGGAAACTTTCCTTACTCGACAACAATGTGAAAATATTGAAGATTTAACTTTGCATCTCTATTCATGCTGATCTATCCTTTTTAGTACTAGTTTAGTCTTGGAACTAATGTATGATATAACATTTAAATATTAGTCCCTCATACCTTCTTTTTCTTAGTTGGATGAAATGTGACCACTTGACCTTTTAGGTGGAGTGATCCCTCCATTGGATGTGTTGCTTCCACCTTTTCTTTTCCATGTTCTATTCATTTCTCCTCTGATGTGTTCAATATCAACTTTTCCTTTTCCTTTGTTGAACTTAGAGTTGGGTGCCTTTGACCTAGTTGGGCAATACTTGCTAATGTGTCCAATCTTTAGGTAGCTAAAACAAGTGATTTGACTCAACCACCTATTGTAATTTCCACTAAAGTGTGTTCTTATGTAGTTCTCAGGAATGTGTCCATATTCTTGATATTAGTGACAACTCTGCCTAGAGTTGTAGTCCCAATTGTAGTGATGTCCATGACTATTTGTCTTTGCTGGTTGGTTTGGTGTCCATATAGGCTTAGATCTACATTCAAAGGCTCTATGTCCATACTTCTTGCAATTGTAGCAGTGACCTTCAAATCTTGGTGTCTTGATGGTTTTAGTTCTACAATCATATGCCTGATGACCTTTCTTATTGAACTTGTGACAGTGTCCCATGTTTTTAGGTTTGTCATGCTGATTGGCATTCTTTCTTTTTTATACATTAGAGGTATGTCCCTTTTTACCAAAAAAATGACAAGTAGGTTTTGTGTTCTTACCTTTTTCACTTCTCTCTTTTGTAGTTTTTGACAACTCTCATTTTTCAGTGCTGGTGTATCTAAGTCCTAAAGTGTCATTACTCGATCTTGGTGATTTTAGTAGCTATTCAAAGTATTTGATAGATTCATTAGGTTTTTTGAAACTCTCTAAAAATTTCTTCTCTCTTCTCAAGTCATTTTGCATCTTTAGTGTGGAGATCTCAATGTCCTTGACATTTAGCTCATGATGGGCATTCATCATTTGGCTTAGGACATCTAGCTACATATTGGAAACTCTTGCAAGCTCAATTAAATTTTCCTCTAGCATGTTGGAAAGGTTTCTCTTGTCATCTTCTATCATATCTTTATCTTCAATAGCTCACTTCTTCTATTCAGTCACTTCATAAAGCATCATGGCTTGTGATTCTTGTTCAATGTTTAGAATTCTGATCTCTTCTTTTTGAGATCTATTCTTCTCCATTAGGTTTGCAATTGCTACATCAAAATCCTTAGAATCTCTATTGACAAATACTTTTGTAATGTCAATCTCCTTATACTATGTATCATTTTCAGCTATGGTGATTTCTTTTGTTCTCTTTAGGGATTTCCTCAATTCTTCTCTAGCTTCTTCTAGAGAATTTAGAATGAGATGTATTTCAATCTCCTAATTCTCTATAGTCTTCCCAAATTTTTTGAACCAAACTTTAATCCATAAAACTTTTAACTAAAATCAATACATGCATGAAAAATTTCTAATTAACATGAAACTAAAAGCATGCATGAAAATAAGAAATGTAATATTTGATCACCCAAAAACCCTCCAAAATGAGAAGGTAAAACTCGGGCGGGGATGACACCCACAACTTATCACTGCAACAATATGTAACTTGTCGAGGTTACAAAGTTTGACCATCATCAATGGTCTACCCTGTGAGAGGCCTGCCTTGTTAAAGGCTCCAACACCTTGTTACTAGTGTACTTGTCTAAAGGATTTTACAAACACTCACTTGGAATGTCACCTTGTTAAAGGATTTACAAAATGGCTATTAAACCAACCTATCTTCATAGGATTTTCATTCTCCTAATACAATGGCTAGAAAACATAGTAGAATGTGTTGACTTGATAACTTACAATCTTCAATTGCTAATATCATATCAATGTATAGTCTATTATGATATGATCCTCTTTGATCTAATATGATTCTATACAAAGTGCTCATACTTTGTTCTGTGAACTGATACTACAATGTTGTTCTTCTTCTAAATCATTTCACCCCTTTAACTTTTTTCAAAATTTTCTAGTATTCTATCCTTGCATACATTCTCTTCTCTCATACTCTCTCATACATTTTTGGATTATGGGGTTTCAACCTCCTTAAAAAGGTTTCATGACTTAGGGTTAGGTATGAATCTATGATTGAGATTCATCCATCTTTTCCACTCAATTCTTTCCATTTTTTGATTGGTTGCATGTTGATTTTATAGGGAATAAAATAGATTTGATCTTATCTTTTAATCCTCTGAGATTCATCATATGTCAGCTTAGAAACAATTTGCATCTTAGTTTGTGAGGGCACAAACTCTTATGCTGATTCTGTGTTGGTTGACACTTACTGATTATTGATGCTTGACACATAGAAATTCTATGTTTCTTGGCACCTATAGTTTACTTGGCACATACAATAGCTCAGCATCTATTAGTCACTTGACAGTTGAAACTTGGTCAACACTATATATCTAATTGGCATCTGAATGACTAGGCACTTGTTGAATTTTTGGCTTGGCACATATTGTAACTCAACATCTATATTATACTCAGCTTCAACCTAGAAAATTTCTTAGGTGTGTTAACACTCAATTTTCAAAACCAATTTGAGATCAACAAAGTGCAATGGGAATCATTTGGAATACTAGGACAACAAAAATTAAAAATATAGTATCAAAAAATAACTGGATGGGGAGTATGGTTTCAAGCATTAAGCATAATCTCTAATTCATTCTAATTAATGTTTATGGCCCAATACAAACTTTAGACAAATGAAAAGTTTGGAATGATATATTTTCCTTTATGGAACTATATCCTACAACAAACATGATCATAGGTGGTGACTTTAATGCCATACTTGACCTCAAAGAAAAATTTGGAGGTTTTGAGATTTTATCAAGAAATATAGTAGAATTTAGAAAATGGGTCAGAGTTAATAAATTGATAGAAATACCAACCAGTAATAGAGTATTCACATGGAATAATAAAGAAAAGACTTCAATTATATTGTAGAAAAATTGGACAAATTCTTTTTCAAAGGAGAACTAACAGAAGTGGATTTCACAATCACCACCTCAATTCAACATATTGCAGGATCGGATCATTATCTTGTTAAAATTGAATTCACAAAACCTATAAAACCTAATAGGGATCCTTTAAAATGTGAAAAGATGTGGTTCTTACATAAAACATTAATGGAGAATATTAAACAATGGTGGGATGAAGGGAAGTTTATAGGATCAAAGATGTATTATTTTGTATCAAAATTTAAAATGCTCAAAGAAAACATACAAAAAGAGAATAAAACACATTTCAATAATATATTCTAGGAAAAATTGAATAACGAAGAAGATCTTAAAATGTTAAATAATGAAATCATTAAAAATGGCATGGACAATGAAAAATACATTAAAGAAAAAGAACTACTAATCATATAAGAAGATATTTTAGCAAAAGAAGAAGTCTTTTGGAGACAAAAGTCAAGGGAAAAATGGTTACCAAAAGGAGACAGAAACACAAAATTCTTTCACAATCTTACAATACACAATAGAGCTTTTAAAACTATTACTCAAATTAAAGATAATAATGGTAGTACTATTGATAATCTAGCAGAAATTGCTCAAACTTTTGTCACATATTATGAGAATCTATTAAACAATTATGACTCATCTAATTTAACTAAACAAAAAACTATGCTAAATAATATACCTAAAGTTATCACAGAATTTGACAACAAGGAGCTCAATAAACCTTTTACAAAAGAAGAAATCAAATTAGCTCGTTTTAAGCTTAGCCTAGATAAATCTCTAGGGCTTGATAGTTTCCAAGCTTTTTTCTTTCAAAAATGTTTGAAAATCTTAGCGCAAAAATTATGGAAAGCAATAGAAGCAACTAGAAATGGGGGATCAATCTTAACTGAAATTAATCATACCTTTCTAGCATTAATACCAAAAAAAGCTACAGTAAAGTCACCAATAGATTTTTGCCCCATAGCATTATGTAATACAACATATAAAATTTATTCTAAAGCAATAGCAAATAGGATTAAAACTTTGCTTCCAAAAATTATCTAAGAAGAACAAGCTGGGTTTGTATCTGGTAGATCAATTCTCGATGGAATATCCATCATTTAGGAAACTATACATTCAACAGTTAGAAACAAAGAAGCCTATATGTTTATGAAGTTAGATAAAGAAAAAGCATATGATGTAGTAAATTGGAGGTTTTTATGTAAATGCCTAGAAAATTTTGGATTTTCCAAACAATGGATAAATATAATTTATAACTGTATATCTACTCCAAAAATCTCACTACTTATTAAAGGTACTCCTAAAGTCTTCTTCAATATTTCAAGGGGTATTCAACAAGGAGACCCTATGTCACCTTTTCTTTTTATAATTAAGGAAGAAATATTTGGTAGAGCTATTCAAAAGGCACAAGGTGTAGGATTAATTAAAGACATTACTGTCACTAAGAATATTCCAAACATTACCCATTAGCAGTTTGCAAATGATACCATTCTTCCCAGGAAGTAGTACAAAGGAAGAAATCAAATCTTTTAAACAAATTATATTGGATTATTCAGCAACATCAAGACAAAAGGTTAATGAAGAAAAATCAGAAATTTTCTTTTTAAACACACCAAGGAACATGGAAGAATATATATATATATATATATATAGGGATATACTCAGAAAAAGGAGTTAGGAGAAAAAAAGATTGGGACAATATATTAAAAAGAGTAGAAAAACAAATAGAATCATGGAAAGGGAAATGGCAAACTAAAGCTGGGAGAGGAACAAAAATTAATTTTTTTCTATTAGCTATTTCTACTTATCCTCTATCTTTCCTTCCATTATCAAATAATGTTAATAAAAAATTGAAAGGAAAATTTAGAAATCTTTTTGGAATGAAATAGAAGAGAAAAGGAAAAAAACTCTAGTAAAATGGGATAAGATATGTAGGCCAAAGAATAAAGGAGGATTGGGCATAAAAAATCTGAGTTGGCAGAATTTGGCATTAGGAGAAAAGCTAGTATGGTGCTTATATAAGGAAAAAGATAAAAAATGGGCAAAAATACTTTATAATTAATATCGCAATCCATTAGATCCTTCCTATCTCTTTAGAATCAGAAATCCGCTAAGAGGTTTAGAAAATTGAAATTTTATGATGAAATGTAGGCCTCTAGTTAGCAAATATCTTGGGATTTAGTTAGAGGTGATGAGGCATTATTTTGGTATGATTCATGGGATGATCAAACCCTGATTATTAATTCTAGAATATCCAAAAATAGCATCAATGTCATTGCTAATATTTGGGGACCCAAGGTTTCTGATGCCAAAAATCTTATCAAGATTGACGAGACCAAAGAATTTGGTATGGAAATCTTTGGATAATATCAATATTCCAAGTATAGATAAAACTATCCTTGAAAATATCCTGAAGGGTAGATCTGTGACTCAAAATAATCAAGCAGATAAACTCATCTAGGCAGCATCTAATGATGGAATATTCTAAGTTAAGCTAGGATATGATCTTATAATTAACTCACAAAGATGGGATAATATTGCTTTAGCCTTAGATCTATGCTAGGATTCAACATGCCTACCTAAGGCTGGTATCTTTCTTTGGGGGCAGCAATTTAGAATCAGATTCTTACAGCTGATAGACTCTCTAAAATGGGATTTGAAGGACCATCCAAATACAGTCTATGCAAAAATGAATCTCAAGATATGGAGCATACTTTTTTTAAGTTCCCCTTTGCACAAGACTATCAGTATTGGGTTAAGAATAAAATGGATTGTACTTCCCCTTTACCTCAACATATTATTAGATTTCTTAGGGGTTGGGCAATTAAGAATAGGATAAGCATCTATGAGAAACTATGTAATATTGCACCTAAAATCATTATGTGGGAAATATGGAAGGAAAGAAATAGTCAAATATTTCAAAATTTAGAACTTAGTAAAATAACTTTTTTCAATAAAATTGAGGCAACCATCATAGAAGTTATGAATTACTATCTCAGGAACACACCAAAGGGGGAAGGTACATTCTTAGCATGGGATGAGAATATGAGGAAAAATTGGCTTCACTTGTTTCATAGGCCTCCTGCGATTCCTTTTGAAGTTAGCAATGGCTTCTCTGACATCATCATAGAGATAAGCCCACTTATAGAACCCCTTCAGCTTACATAGTTCTGTATCCAAACTATCATCCTCCTCCAATGGAGTTACTAGAAACCCATTATAAGGATGATGTTTAAATGCAGAAGCATCATAGTCCACAATCACAACATTCTTCACACTCGCATATTCCATGTTTAAATCCTTTTTAGAACACCAATATCCTTACACAGCCAATAATCTTGGCAAGAGTCTCTGTAAAGTCTACGGTTGAGATGAAAACCAATGTCCAGCTTATCAAGAATAGGATGTGCCTGTTCCCGAGTATAACGAGTATAGAGAACAATCTCATAGTTTTGCTCCAGCTCGGCCAAAAGATTGTCCAAACTAGGCCTCTTCGTTACATAAGTCGTGCAAAGCTCTCTAGAGATACGAACCGGAATAGTGAAATCATGCTTCATAAACTCCTTGCTTCTCTTCACCAAAGTGTTCATCAGCTCCAAAACAATAATCTTCTTTTGCGGTGCTATTGCATGCAATCCACGTTGGCGTCCCCGTAAAAACTCATACTCCAAATTGTGACAATCACCTACAAGAAATACACATTTGAATACATATAAATTAATTCAAGATATTACCAGATATAAATTTAAGTTAGTCTATTAATTCGAGAGATCAATGAAACCCTAATTATTAAGGATGAAGGAAAAAACTGACAAATAGAAAACTAAATGCAAAACATTGTGCAAATAAAAAGAATTATTAATGTTATTCCAACAACCCTATGGCCAGATATATTTTGATGGTCTCTCTCCCATCGCACGACAGCGCCGCAATGATGGAGAGGTCTCTTACCCGGCACAGCTCTCGATCGTTTAAGTCCCCGGAAAATGGTTTCACGGGGAAGGCATTTTCCGGGTGAAGTTTCTAGCTCGCTGGATTATCGTCCACAATTATGACATTTTTGAGGTCTCTTTTGAGGACTGTGATGTCTTTGACGTAGCCGTCTTTGTTAGAGAGGAGGCAGGAGTCTCTGTAGAGGCGGATGTCTATGTTGGCTTTGTGAATAACGTCGATTTGTAGCTTGTCGAGAATGGCGTCTGCGTTTTCTTTGGTGGCCGAGGTGAATATTATTATCTCGTAGTTGATTCTCACCAGTTCTGCCATCAGAAGGTCTATTGCGGGCCTCTTCTGTACGTAGTATGTGATTGTACTTGGGGCTGAGTGCTCCTGATGGCCTCTCAGGGAGATTGTGTAGTCATATTGGGAGATGACTGTGGACCTTGAATAAACAAGGGTGTTCTCCAGATCTAAGACTATTGTTTTCCATTTGGGCTTCTCGTTCTCGTTGCTGATCGCTTTGTATGATGAGTAGTGCTCCATTTCTTAGGGTTTTGCTGTCTCAATCAATTTCAAGGTATCTTCAATGGTGGATGGGTATTCTATGCTGACATGAAACTCCGGGCTTATGTTTATATGGATCTTAATGGTGGGGTGATCAGTCGCAACCGCTCCTAACTTTTTTCAATACCAATATCATCATCTTAATAATAAAAATAATAAGAATGATTCGAGCATGCTAAGAAACATATACAAAAATATATAATGCTTTGTCTTGCTTAACTCTATACAAATGCTTGCAATCGGGCACACCGCCCTCGATCTGGGACAGAGATTGCTGGGCTGAGAAGACAAAATCCAGTACCAATGCCATCTATTTATTTGCCAGGAGCTGGAGCACTATGGTTGCATTATGAAGATGAATTCTCATATCCTCCTCGTCTAGTTGACTATCTATTTTTCATTTTCTTTATTAGAGGAGTCAGAAAAGTGTGTGTATATATATACACACACATACACACACTTTAATATACTCAAATAGAATTTAATATTCGTTACACCATTTTCTAATACAATTTATCGTTTACAATTCATATTTTTCTCAAATACATGATACTTGTTTATACTTTCTTCAAATTCTGTTTTATTTAATAGATGAAAATAAAACCTTGACACACTTATTGTTAATTCCACTTATGTAGCAGAGGCTTATGTTTTCACTTCATTTTCTATGAATAGTACGTCAGCCGTTGCAATTATCTTATTTTATTTTATATATTTTAAATACTACTTTTTTCATTTTGATTTTCAAATATTGTTTGCAACCAATTATAAACAAAAAATAAAAATAAAAAATTATTTGCCAACATTTAATGTCTTCAATAAGATTCATAAATAAATCAATTAGACCAACTAAACTAACAAAAAAAAAACAATAAATTAAACTTAATACTTGAGTTTGACTTGTCAAATTTTTTCAAGTTCTTATTAAATAATAATAACAAGAAGCATGAGAAATATTGTTCATCATTGACTTGTCAAATTTTTTCCATATTTTAAACTTCAACCATTGTATTGGGTTCATCAAATCCTTTAAAGATTATGTTTAATCTGAACAACTTTGATAGTATCTCAAGATGTAATAATATTTTACAAGCCCGCATGATGTATCTCAACATGGTAGACATTTTCTCTCAAATTCCTTTAAAAGATCTTCCAAAAATCATTCAATTAAAAAATGGTTTTTATTTATAGTTGTTTTTTATTAAAGGAGGTGGGAAGGCAGTCCTGAACCTGTAGAACTAGAGAACATTTATGCGTTAGGCTATTACAACCAAGCTACATAAAAGACCATCACTAACACGAGATTCACCACCAAACAAAACTTAACAAAAAACTATAGTAATAACTACTAATTCTAGAGTCTAACTAATAAGCAAATTTTTTTTTGATAATCACAAAAAATAACTGAGTCTTAGAGTACTGTGGATTAACATAATTTAGTTTAAACTTAGCAATATTAAAACTATGTCCCAAAATTATAAGCAGGAGCACAATAACCCACACCAAAGCTAAAGAGAACAAACAAAATATTAAAAGAAAAAGAGAAAAGGAAGCCCAAGGCCTAGAAAGCTAGGCCTTCAAGTTATATTCTCCCATTCCTTGATTATGTACCTAAGATCTTCAGCCCAATTGTGAACATCCTTTGCACTTTTCATTTCTACTTGAACATTATTCTTCTGAATTCTAACTTTTTAAAATTTTCTATGTCTAGTAATAGATAGCCTTCTACATCGTCTCTTTTTGGACCTTGCATAAAGTGGAGATGACCACACCCATTTCAACGCAAGTGATTTTATTATCAAATATGTTGTTCAAAGACACCACTTTTTCATTAAGGGCCTTAATCTGGTCTTCTAGGTCATTTTTTATCTTTCAACCTTTCCTTCATCATTAGTAGAAATAATCTCCAGGGTTTTAATTTGTTCTTCAGTAGGGTTATCAGCATTGGGGATCTCAACATCATGCCCTAAAACAACCTCAATACAAGCTTCCTAGGAATCCTTCTCGACCTCATTTGAGTCTTTTCCATCAGCATTGGCTTTGAATTCTTGCTCAGTAGTACTATTCTCATCTTACTTAGGTGTTTCTTTGATCCTAGTATAATAAGCATCCTCTTCATTTTTATCTTGGGTTTCCTCTATACTTTCTTCCTTGTAATTCTTTCCCTTTTCAAAACTCAATCTCTCTGACTTCTTTCACTAAAGCTGGCCTCAATATGGTAACTTTGAGCTTTCAAATTCTTGTCTCCAAAGCTTCCCTATTGGAATCCTTAGAATCCTATTTATCCACCTCAATAACTTCTCTAAGGATTTTACTTTTCATAGGGGTACTAGCAAGGTTTGATTTGGTGGAATTTTCCATTTAGTTGGGGTTTCCAACATAAAGGATTCTTCAAGTATTTTGGTTTTACCCTTAAGTTTCTTAGACTCTTGCTTAGGATTAACTGATTCTCCAGGCTCAAGAAAAGGGTTTTCTGGTTCATTATCTGACTTAATTTCTTCAATAACCATAGAGTTTCCAAGAGTTTCTAGAGAGCTCTCTTTATCAATAAGACACTTACCTAAACCTAGATGATGGGAAAACACATGGTGATAGAGGATGAAAATCAAATCCTGGTGAATGAGTTGATTATCCCCATTTTTATACTATTGGCTAAAGACAAAAATAAAATGAAAGCAATGTTTATCTTTTCACCATGTCTTAACATGTTCGAGAGTGGGAAGTGATAGCCATGATAAGTTGTAAACTGTCTTTCTAAAGTAAAATAATGCATAACCCAAAGGGAAACAATTGCAAAGGGCAAGGGAGAGAAGTATGATCACACCCATTACTAGAGTTAATTCTAACTGGCTATTTAATACCTTCAAAAAACTTGTTCTTGAATTTTCTATAATTTCCTATCCCTTTCCTCTCCACCTTATCCCCTTTGCATCTCAATCTTATCACCTCGCTAATTAGTTGGGGAGTCACAATAAATTTAACACTACCTATGGCACCTCATCGTTGTACCAAGAATTTGGAAACTTAGTAGAAAGCATGGAGTTGTGACTTTTCATCACTGCAATGTAATTGCTCAACCCTGCCTTCACAAAGTAGTTCTATATTTCCTCATTTTTCAAAAAATTCTTGTAGCTTCTTGGCTTGACACATTTGAAAGGACCCCCCAAATATAAGCCTTTAAAAAAACCCAAGCTTCATGAAAAGTAGTAGTATTAAACCTACCCTAACTTTCAATGTCTTTCTACATTTTAATTATCCTCCTCAAACCTCCTAAAACCAAGCAAAAATAGTTAATGATAGTATACAGGCAAAGAGAAAAATGAGAAGTGGTACAAAATTTAACTTTTTACCACATTAATTGAGAAATCCTTGACATAAAAAATGATAACTTTTAGACCTTTCAAATGACAAGGGTCATTATGATGCATTAAGCCACATCCCCCATTCCATAAATAGGTGTTTTACTTTCAATGATTCATCGAAGTCTCCTTAGATTTCAAAATTATTACAATATCATGTGTCATAGTCTTCCTTATTATAGATTTTTTCCAAAAAAGTTTCATGATTAAAATGCAAAAGGTATCTCCGCTATATTTAGGATTAATTTTTTAATTTAAAATATGTTATTTAGAAAAAAAAAATCGACCAAGTTTCTCACTCAACACTTTATTTATCCTTCTAACTAAATTCCACTTCTTTGAGAAATTACAAAATTGACTAAAGACACCAAATATTTTTCCCTTTTTAACATTGATATTTATGGAAAAAGAGTAATCTTTTCCATTCATTCTCTTTCTAGAATTCGGTGTGTCTTTGATCATTTAATACTATAATCTTTAACTCCTCATGACATTCAATATCAGAAACTTGTCCCCAATTTTAAAAAAGAAGCCCCCAATTAGCCATAAAATCAGTAGCTATATTTCCTTCTCTTAAGGTATGTCTTATTATAACATTTTGGAAGGACTGGAGATGTCTTTTGCAATCATCCATAAGACTCTAAATGCACCATCAGCACTTAGTTTTATTAAGAATGATATTAGTTATAAGTTTTGAGTCTCCTTCCAATTCTATATTTTTAGCTCCATAGTCTTGCAAGAGTTCAACTCCATACCACATAGCAACTCCCTTAATAAAATTGTTAGAGTTAACTCTAATGTTCATAGAATATCCCATGAGAAGAAGACCATTATTGTTTCTTATGATACCACCTACTTCCGATATGCCCAAATTTCTTTTATAACAACCATCCATGTTGCATTATCCAATTTTCGTAAGGAAGAATCCTTTTATACTACTTTATTTTCCAAATATTGTTCTAGTTTAAATTGACCAAGCTTTGTGACATTCCAATTTTGTTTGATTCTTATCAGTGTAGGATAGAACAACCCTTTAGGGAAGTAGACAATTATTGTTTCTCTCCCTGATAATTCTCTTACTAATATAGAAAATAGAAGGGGTTTTCTTTTTCTCTTCTCTAAAGATTCTATTGTTTCTTTCCTTCCATATAGACTAGGCAATAATGGGGGGAATAAGAGGCCATAGGTTGTCAAGGATAGGGTGGAGTTTAGAAGCTTTGCTGCATTATGGTATAAGAAGATTGATTGATCTCATCATCACTATGTTAATTCTTGTTTCCTACAACACAAAGCTCCATATATCTCTAATAATGGAACATTGAATAAATAAATGGTCAATAGTTTCAGTGACATTCTCACATAAAACACATCTATTAGCAAAGTTGAAACCTCTTTTGTTGAGATTATCTAAAGTTATGATTTTCTCATGAGCAACTGCCCACCAGAAGCAATTAATTTTTGGGGAAAGGTTAGCCACCCAAACTTCTTTCCACAAATTAGAATCTTCTCCCACCAGTTCTATCATAGAGTAAGTAGACTTGATTGAGAAGAGACCATTATTGTTATGTTTCCAAATCCATTTTTCTTCCTACATAATGTTTACTAGAGAAGGGCTAGGAAACTGGCTTTTTAGAGTGCACACTCCCTCCCTTCTAATGCCAACAATTCACCAGGAAGCCAGGTTTTAAGAGTTCACACTTCCTCCCTTCTAATGCCAACAATTCTCCTTAACTCCCTTTACATTGCTTTATCTCAACCATAGGTTTTCTAGGTCAATCCAAAGAACCTTTGCATTCCTCCAAGAAAGGTATTTTTCTACTTTGATACCTATAATAGATTAGAGCCAATTCTGTAAGTCTTGGTTAACAGTCATCTCTTGGAATGCAACACTAGTAGCCCAGGATTCACTAAAAAATAAAGTGTTTCTTCCATTACTAATACAAGGTATAGTTGTTAAGCTGGCTTCTACAAATTTTTATATTACATGATTGAATATGTGATTTTATAAGTTCTTTGGTAGTTAATTGTCTAGAATTACTTTTATGGCATGTTGAAAGAGGCTTTGTTCTTGCATTGTGCTTTACAAATTCATTGGTTTATTCATCAACTATTTCAAACGTGTACTAATAATAATACAAGATTTCATAGATGAAAAATCCATAAGAAGTAGGAGTTTCTCATGGTTGGAATTTGAATTATTAATAGTTGGATAGATAAAATACTCTATTCCATAATCCTCAAACATCCTAACTCTATGGTATATGTGGACGTCTATCTGTATAAAGATAGTCCATTCTATAATAATAACCATGGTCTTTTAATCTTAATGTTAATTTTGAATATAATATATATGTAATTTACTATGTTTTAGGCCAACATTTTATTTCTACTTATGTCATATGTGAACTAGTTGGTCATCATTAATGTTCATAATCCACCCAACAATATATTGTATACCATTTTTAATCTCGGTATTTTCTAATCTTGTGCTAGCTATCTGTACTATCGTGTTGTTAGAGTGAATATTTTCTATAGATTTTCTACTGAATTGGCTCCTTTTTATCACCATCAATTACATTTTCTTATATTCTTCAAAATATTTCCTAATATTCAATGACATACACACACTTCAACCACATTCTATATACTTGGGTATTCTATCAAATAGTTGATGTGCATCCTTAATGATTCCACTTTTCATCTACTTTGAAAGTTTCTAAGACTTATAAACATAGACACAACACAATTTGTAGGTATATGGTCAAACTTGACACTGATTATGTGTTCATATTTTGTACCTCACCAATTATGTTTGCTTTAAATATCCTTAGCTTTGCTGATAATCTATATTCATAAAACTTCCACATCATCATGATATAATGAGATGGCATCTAAATGAGCCATTCTAACAAATAATTTAAATTCCTTTTTCTGTGCTTCCCATTTCTCACAACTTGAAACATAATTTTTAATGGATGTTCCTTTGAAGGCTTTTGTCAAGCAACCACCACACTTCTTTCTTGCACACATATTTGCTAAAGTAACATGTGATCAACAAGGGACATGGTTGAATAGTTCAAAGTACTAGTTATGATTCTCCATGTTTTCTCTTTGTATCAATGAGGAATTGGCTTTAACCTCGATACTTACAATCCTTTCTATCCAAAATCTCCCATTTCTTTGGAACATTTTATGAAATAGTTAGTGTTCCTTGCTTGCAATCCTACATTTTGTTGCAATATTAGATTGTTTCTAATATTGAATTGATTCTTTGAACTAATTCTTTCCTAAATTGATTCTTTCCTTTTTTTCCTGTAGTTGTTTCATTTCCTGTAGCTTTATGTATTTGGCACACAACTATATATGTACCTATACAATTTTAGGTAAATATATGAATGAAAAATATTCTTCTTGATCTTTGAATTTCAAGTTGTTATAATAGCTTTGAAGCTTGAATCATTTGTATCCCTTTATTGAACAATGGCTGATTTATATTCAAAAGTATTTGAGAGCAAATTTTCTCCCATTATTATTCAATCCAAAGGTTCATCATTCAAGGCAAGGATTACACTCGATGAAACAAACTATGATTCATGGTCTAAAATCATGGAGATGCATATTGCTAAGAAGGAGAAACTCTCTTTCATTCATGGTAACTCATAGCCAGCTATCGAGAAGGATGATGGATATGAGAAGTGGTATGCAGATAATCAAAAGGTCAAAAGATGGCTGTTAATATCCATGTCTCAAGAAATTATGAAGTGATACATTCGCTTACCCACTACTCGAGATATTTGGAAAGCTCTTTCTAAGGCTTTTTATGATAGGGCAGATGAATTGAGGTGTTTGTCTTAAATTAGCAGGCTTTCTTAGCCAAACATAATGGTAGAACACTCTTTGTGTATCATGGAGAATTAACCAAGATTTTTGGTGAGTTGGATCATCATAATAAAGTGATCATGGAAAGTGAGAATGATGTAGAATCTTACCAAAAATTAGTTCAGTGACAAAGGGTGTATATTTTTCTTGTTGGATCAGATGATGACTTCGAACAAGTTTTTGTTGAAATTTTGAGAAAGGATCCTATTCTTGAATTAGAAGCATGTTATGCATTGGTCCATTGTGAATTTTTTCGATGCACAACAATGATTAGAGAACTAGAAAACATTGAAGCTTTAGCCATGGTGACTTGAAATCGATCTAATCAGAATGGGCCTCCTCAAAACTTTCTTAAGATCACTAATGGTGCTGATAAATCCACCTACAAATGCACCCATTGGAATCAAACTAGTCATACCAAAAGTCACTATTTTGAACTTGTTGGGTATCTAGAATGGTGGCATTGTAGCCACATTCATTGAAGAAGAATTCCAAGAAGACCTCCAGTGCATCGTTTGTTGAAACAAAGATAGAGGATAATGTTGCTAGACAAATGTCAGCATTAGCAACAGCAGTAGGTAATGGTGATAAGTCTTTAAATATGTCCACACTTGTTTGTAATAGTGCATTAATAATTGATTATGGTGCTAGAAATCATATGATGTTTGATTCTAGACATGTCTCATCCCTTAAACTGTCCTCCAAAATTATTCTTTCCACTGCGAATGGCTCTTCAGCCCCAATTATTGGTGAAGGATCCTTACCTCTCACTGATACTTTGTATCTAGATTCCAGTCTAGTGGTTTGATCTTTAGATTACAATTTGTTTTCAGTTTCCCAAATCACCACTACTTTACTTTGTGTTGTAATTTTTTGGCTTGATTTCTATGTGTTTAAGGACATCCAAATGAGGCAAATGATTGGTTGTGGTGTTAGGTGAGGGAAGCTATATTACTTGGACTTGGTGTGAAAGATTTTAGAGAAGTTGTGTCAAGATCTAGTGATGGATGGCTATGAGGGGGACAAGCAAAAATCTAAAATCTGGTTATGGCATCGACGTCTAGAACATGCTTCCTTTGGTTACCTAAAGAAATTATTTCCTAGTTTATTTGGAAAATTTGATGTTTCTAGCTTCCGGTGTGGAGTTTGTTAACTTGCTAAAATCCATCATGCTTCTTTTCAATTAACTTTGAATAAAAGTCCAATTCCATTTATGATCATACATTCTAATGTTTGGGGTTTGTCCAAAGTCACTACCTTGGGTGGATCACATTGGTTTGTTAATTTTATTGATGATTGTACTAGGATGACTTGGGTATGCTTAATGAAGTCTAAAAGTGATCTTAACTTGTTATTTCAAATATTTTATAACATGATTCATACTCAGTACAATACACAAGTTCAAGTTCTTCGTAGTGACAATGGAGGTGAATATTTGAGTTCTAAAATTCAGTAGTATCTGCAAGCACATAGGACTATTCATCAAACTACTTGTTCCAATACACCTTAGGAGAATGCGGTAGCCAAGAGAAAAAAAAATGTCACTTATTGGAGGTTGTGCATGCTTCTCTAATAGAAGCCCATATGCCATTATCCTATTGGGGCAAAGCACTTACTTCTGTAGCATATTTGATCAACCGGGTACCCTCTTGCACTATTGATTTCCAAACACCATCTGAAATGTTCCTTTCTCTAATTTTACATGATATTTCAAGCCTCTAATCAGATTTTCAAAATCAAACAACCAATATCACAAAGATCCACCAAATTTCTCAATAAACCCCAAATCGGGTATGCCAAAAATAGTGCCAAAAACTTCACAGCTTCACATATTATTAATAAATTTGAAAATGAATATTTTTACAGAAATTTCAGCAGCATAAAAGCCTACAAAATGACATTTTCAGATCTGTATAGAATCTACACAACACCTCACAAACGTAAGACAAAAACTATGCTCATCGGGCTCCCAAAATAACACAGAAATGCCCGAAAACACCACAAAAACACTAATAAACTATCTCAGAAGTTGAAGCACGTCCTAATACATATACTCAGCTCTATTTTAACATCTAAAAGTGTGAAATATAGCAGCAACCTAAACTGATATGAAATACTCAACCGAAAACACCAAACTCTTACAAAAACACACCTGAAAAATCACAAATCTGCACTGTTCAGCACAAAGGTAAACTCTGCATGAGCATGCACATGGAATAGCTTCAAGCTCCCATCCTTAGCCTTCCTAGAAACTTGAAAACTCCCATTCTTGGGTCTCCTTCTGCATAGGTTTGGCAGCCTCTGAACAATAACAAATAAATGAGCAAAAATCAAGTTCTCGGAATGAGCCCAAAATGCCTCCAAACCCCTTAAAAGAGGGCATAACCCTAACTCAAATCCAAGAGGGGTTAATAAAAAATATTTTAATAATAATCTTCATTTATTAGTCCATTATCTTCCAAAGATTATCCCCTTTTTCCAAAACTTCACCTTTTTGCGCCTGCCTGCCTTAGCAAAGATTATTATTTTTAATTATTTGAAAAGGGGACATGACAAGTCCTCCCCTTCCAAATATTGCTTGTCCTCAAGAAATGGCTGAATAATAAATCAATCAATCCACCTGAATCCAATATGTAGTCATGAACTATACTATTGTCAATTAACACAGGCTCCTGCAATATCTTCTGCAATATAACCAAGAGGAATCCATAATCAAACTGACAATTATTTCTCAACCAAACTCCAAAGTCACAAATTCCACAGTTAGAAACCTACGAGACACAAACTCTTAGAACATCAAAACCCAAGTAAAGTGGACAAATCAAACTGCCAACATAGTAAATACCATCAATGCATCCCACTGGCCTATACAGAATGTACAATCCTACTCTGCAACAATGGTGAGTGCTCCCGAATGAAACTGTACCAAGTATGGAGAATCCACACACTGTACAACTCCTGTAGTCAACACAACTCTGCAAATCACCGGCCACTTTCTCATAACCATAACTCCCATGCACCCCTGATGGTGAAAAACCATCACAAGATAAACAATAAGAAATGGAACCCAAACCAAATTTTCCATGAACAAGTGATACAACCCATTGTGACTGATCATGAGCTAAGTAAGTAGATGTCATAGCCAAAGGAGTAGAATCAATAACAACACCCACTGAAGCATCACTCCAAAAATCCTACTCTAAGTCATGTATTATGAAGCTATCAACTGTAGAACCTATCGCCATGTCATGCCCATCACAACTCTCATCCCGAGGCATTAAACTATCCCATAACTGATGATAAGCACTAGGAACCAAAGTAGATCTCTGTATCATCATCTCATCAACATGGTCATCAAAGGTTAATTGATGAGCATACCTTACAATGTAATGCTGATAGAATGCGCCAATCTCAATCAGTGCCTCAAACTGCAATCCAGATGTAACTAGTTGCAATCAATCACTAACCAAGTTGGAACTAACTACTACCTCTAAAGAAATTGCCAAGGGAGTAGTATTACTAGCAAGAACCATGCCAACTATCGGCTCACCAACATCACACATGGTCTTTGGTATAGCATCTCTAGTCTTCGTGCCATTAGTGCTAGAGGTCACCACCATGTCAGGCATACCACAACAATCTGCTGCAGCACCCAACTCAACTAAACCTGACTCTAGTGGGGATGAACCTGATATGCCAATGTTAGTATCAAGGATGGATGCATCCCCATCTCCACTATCTTTGACAATCTTGACCATGGACATCCTCGGATCATCAAACACCGCAGCTTGTGACTGTACAGAATCTAGTAAAGACTATATTTGCTCTAACTCCATGGTCACCTTAGCCAAATGAAACTATGACTCCTTGAAAGCTAACTGTGTACTCTCAAGAATCTTAGAAGTCACTTCAAGTTGCTCAGTAAGCTCACTCACCTCATCTTCCTTGGCCAACAATGCATCATATGTTGTACTGCCCCACTCCATAAGATAATCTCTATCAGCTACCAACTACATATAATCCTGTCTCAGAATTTGGATAGCCTCCCATAAAGAGTGGAACTCTATCAAAGAAAGATAACTACCTCCCTGCTCATCACTAGTAGGAGAACCCCATCCATAAACTGCTAACAATTGACAAGCAGCATCGAAATGGTGGCAAGCGATAACAATGTCTCACTCACTAACTCTCAACTGATTAGACCCATGATGACACTAGCTTGACTGTCTCCTACAAACCTCCTCTGATGCATTATCTAAAGGAGTATCCTCAAAGTTACTAGTCTCTATCGTATTACTATCCATATCTTGTGAATCAATTCTAAAGCTCATATCAACATACAAAGTATCAAAAATTGTAGCACTGCTGTCCAACTCCTTTGTACCCAAGGAAACTAAGTCTTCAAAATTGCCCACTGCATCCTCCTGGATGTCATCAATGCCAATATGATCCTGGGACTGATCTGTACATACTGCCAAATATGAAAGATCATCAACACATTCCAACAAGTATGGGGGTAAAAGCACAAACCTGTGTCACCTTTTATAAAGAAAAGTGATATCAGAATCTGACAGTTCAATATTAATGACAAAAAAAATGGTATTTGCATTTAAAATATGAAGATGATGTAAACTGATGAAATGTGTAGAATTGTATAAATTTTATGCCTATAATTTTTATTATTTTTTTGACTAAGAATTTATTCATTTTATTTTATTTTGAAGTCCCTTTTTTAACTATAAAAAATATAGGATGTAGTTCCCGTCAAACAAGTATGTGCAAATCATCTTTTTTGTTATGAATTGAAAATATTTTATAGATGACATGTATAGCTAGTGCACAAAAAAATAAATAATTATTTTTGATGTATATTTTCTTTGTTATAAGTACTCAAGTTTGACCTTGTCAGAATCCAACAGTTTTTTCCTCCCGTCAAAACTTTCCTATAAAATCTATACCTTGTTGAAAAAAAATTGCATATTCATGAAGAGGATTCTCTCCTCTAGTGATAAATATATATTTTTTATTTTTTTGATATGATTTACTTTTTTTTTTTCATTTTTTGAGAGAGCATCTTCTGAAATGTTGAAATATTTACTTATAACATTTTTAGATTATAACATATTATAACTAATCAAAACACTCAAAAATTTATATAATGATGATATTGAATCTAAAATCTATAAAAGTGTAGTTTTAGTTTTTTTTTAAATTGAGTTTTGATAGAGAAATGAGATTTGACCAAAACAGATTTTTGTATCACAAACGGTGACACAGATCTATGCTTTTACCCATGGTCAACTAGATATATGAACAAAGCCCAACACTGGTGTATAAAAACTAATGCCAACATCAGACAAGATGCTAGCACAAGAAAAGACAACACTATGCAATCTGCTAATCAAATCTATGATAGCACCCAAACAAACATTGCTACCAAAAAGTGTCAAAGATCTCCAGTCAACTGAATCCCAAATACCAATTGATATAACAATCTCGAGTCCATATCTGTAAACTAGAATCAGCTGGTAACTCAAGAAAAATCCTCACTTGAGTAATACGACCAATACCAACTAACTCCACATACCTATCATGATGAGATAATGAAGTCATAATATTGTCTTTGTTCACTTTCAGCTGGCTAGAAAAATCGTGTGAAGTACTACTAGCCTCAACCTCATGTGACGAAGCATCTAACTGTGCCTGGTACTCTTTCTTAGCAAAGTCATGAATGCTCAATGTCTGCTTATCTCTACCAGGTATCTCACCATCATGCACAACAACATCCTCATAATCATCATCTAAACCCACTACATTGTAGTCACTACCTGTTGTGACTCTACCATCCTGAATACCTGTGATATCACCCTTTAACGACCTATATACAATTGTCTCAATTTGAGTATCAAGTTGACCATTACTATCAATTTGTGTAATATCCTTTCTCACTACCTCCTATGGTGGAGTAGAATCTGAGACCTTTGCCTGGCTATAAGCTAGATTCTCAAACTCGTCATGCAAGTTCTTGGTAATTGTGTCACCTGCCCTGTGAGAAAATTTGCCAAATAGAAATTTGGTCAACTTATCCACCTTAGCTGGGTCGGACAACATGTCATTCATCATACGGTGGTGCTTAACCAACTGTTCAGACATGTCATGGCTTATTTTTCTAAGTTTATCTTGAATGTCTAAATAACCATCCTTTCTACTATTCTGACTCTGGATATCAATTGTCCAAGATCGTGTCCTCTGAGACTCTATACTATACTTGTCCGTTCTGGATAAAGTAGAGTGTAACCCCAATAGGTTATAACTTTTTCAAACACCAAGAACTAACATGCAAATGATTAGAAGTAGCATGCACCCATAATTTTTGAGATGCAGTTGATTAGAAGCAACATGCAACCATAAATTATGACATGCAAGATTTGGGTAGTTGTCAAAACTAACATGCAAACTTCTACAAACCCTCAGGCTGACAAGATCATAGCTCTGATACCACTGAAATGTCCCTTTATCTGATTTTACATGATATTTCAAGCCTCTAATCATATTTTCAAAACCAAACAACCAATATCACAAAGATCCACCAAATTTCTCAATAAACCCCAAATCGGGTATGCCAAAAATAGTGCCAAAAACTTCACAGCTTCACATAGTATTAATAAATCTGACAATGAACATTTTTATAGAAATTTCAGCAGCATAATGGCCTACAAAATGAAATTTCTAGATCTGTATAGCATCTACACAATAGCTCACAAATGTAGGACAAAAACTATGCTCATCGAGCTCTTGAAATAACACAAAAATGCCCAGAAACACCACAAAAACACTAATAAACTATCTTAGAAGTTGAACCACATCCCAATACATATATTTAGCTCTATTTTAACATCTAAAAGTCTGAAATATAGAAGAAACCCAAACTGATATGAAATACTCAACTGGAAACACCAAACTCTTACAAAAACACACCCGAAAAACTACAAATCTGCAGTGTTCAGCACAAAGGAAAACTCTACATGAGAATGCACATGGAATGGATTCAAAATCCCATCATTATCCTTCATGAAAACCTCCAAAATCCCATTCTTGGGTCTCCTTCTCCATAGGTTTGGCAACCTCTGAAGAATAACAAAGAAATGAGCAAAAATCAAGTTCTCAGAATGAGCCCAAAATGCCTCCAAACCCCTTAAAAGAGGGCATAAACCTAACTCATATCCAAGAGGGGTTAATAAAACATATTTTAATAATAATCTTCATTTATTAGTCCATTATATTCCAAAGATTATCCCCTTTTTCCAAAACTTCACCTTTTTGGGCTTGCTTGCCTTAGCAAAGATTATTATTTTTAATTATTTGAAAAGGGGACATGACACCATCCTAGGATCTCAATAAGGTGGTTGTTCCTTGAGCTATCCCAAATTTACCTCCTCATGTCTTTGGTTGTGTAGCTTTTGTACACCTCCATAAGCATCACCACAACAAGTTATCTCCTCGAGCGCTGCAATGTGTCTTTCTAGGATATGTTGTTTATCAAAAGGGCTACCGATGCTATCATCAACAAACCCAATGAATATTTATTACATTGGATTTAGTTTTTCATGAATACTTGATATATTTTTCCTTTAAGCTTGAACTTTAGGGGAGCACCAGAAGGAAATTCAAACTCTAGACTATGATGATCACATCTCTGAAGATGTGGATGTTCACATCTCTTAAGATATAGGTAGCTTGGAAATATTTGAAGATGTGGATAACACCTTTGAAGATGTGGATGTTCACATCCCTGAAGATGTGGGTAGCTTGGACATCTCTAAAGAAGGGGAACTTTGTGAAACTATTAATCAAGAAGTAGGTGAAACTTTGGATCAAAGTAGTGATGAACACCCAGAAACTAAAGCTATGGGTCCACCTCCATCTGAGTCCCTCACACCATACCAATCACTTACCAAGGATGTTCCCAAACCATCTAGAAAATAGCTACCTTAGAATCTCACCAGAGGTATTCCTAAATCTACATATGAACCCAAATTTTCTAGTAAAGTTAAATATCCTATGAGTCGTTATGTGTCTAACGATTATTTTGTCAGAATCAAATTAGTCATTTGTAAATCAATTATCTATTGTATCTATTCCTAACAATGTGTAGGAAGCCTTAAATAATCCAAGGTGGAAAGCCACTATGAATGAGGAGATGAAATCATTACAGGAAAATAATACTTGGGAACTTGTTAACCATCCACAAGGAAAGAAACTAGTTGGATGTTAGTGGGTTTATACTATTAAGTACAAAGTAGATGGTATAATTGAATTCTTTAAGGCAAGACCGGTAGGAAAAGGGTACACCCAAACCTATGGGATCAATTATATAGAGACATTTGTACCTGTAGCTAAAATTAATACAGTACAAGTCTTGTTGTCTCTAGCTACAAACTTGGGTTAGCCATTACAATAGTTTGATGTGAAGAACACCTTTCCACATGGAGAGTTGTCTGAAGAAGTATACATGGAACTCCCACCTAGCTACATGATACCAGAAATACATAGTTTGAAGGTGTGTAGATTAAATAAGTCACTATATGGGTTGAAACAATCTCTGAGGGCATGGTTCAAAATATTCATAAAGTCAATGAAAGCCTTTGGTTATCGTCAGAGCAATTCAGACCATACTTTATTCATAAAGAATTAGTAGGGTAAGATCACTACACTTATTATGTATGTGGATGACATGATAGTTATAAGAAATGATCTTGAAGAAAGGAGGGCTCTATAGGATTACTTGTTCAGAGAATTCAAAATGAAAGACCTCAGTCCCTTAAAATATTTCCCTAGGATTAAAGTGTCTCGATCTGATAAAAGGATCTTTCTATCTCGAAGAAAGTATGCCTTAGAATTGTTACAAGAAATTGATATGCCAACATGTCAACCCACTGACACACCTGTAGATGAAGGATTGAAGTTATGTATTGAGTCTAATCAGGTACTAGTTGATAAAGGTAGATTCTAGAGACTTGTAGGAAGATTGATGTATTTAGCACACACAAGGCCAGGCCTTCCCTACGCATCAAGTATTATTAGCCAATTTATGCATAATCCTAGAGAGCAACATATGAATGCAGTTATGCACATTTTGAGGTATCTGAAGTCTGCTCTCGGAAAAGGAATTTTATTTACTAGAAATGAGGATTATCAAAGTGTAGATGCATATACTAATGTTGACTAGGTTGGAGCAATAGATGATAGGCATTCTACTTCAAGTTATTTCACCTTTGTAGGAGGTAATCTCATTACATGGAGAAGGAAAAAAAAAAAATTGTTGCATGATCAAGTGTGGAAGCATAATTTAGAGGTATGGCACTTGGAGTATGCAAAGCATTGTGTCTAAGAATTTTCCTAAGAGATTTGGGCTATCTACCTAGGTGGCCAATTCAACTATATTGTGACAATAAAGTAGCATGTGATATTTCTCATAATTTGGTTCAAAATGATTGTACAAAGCATGTGGAGGTAGATAGATTCTTTATTAAGGAGAAGTTGGATGAGAAAATTGTGGAGCTACCTAAGATTTGATCAGAAGATTAGCTGGCCAATATTCTTACCAAAGTAGTTTCAAGTCGAGTGTTCTCAAAGTTTTTGGGAAAGTTGGGCATGTGGGATATCTATGCACCAACTTGAGGGGGAGTGTTGCAATATTGGATTGTTTCTAATATTGAACTGATTCTTTCCTAAACTATTCTTTCCTAAATTGACTCTTCTCTTTTTCCTATAGCTGTTTCCTTTCCTGTAGCTTTATGTATTTGGCACACAACTATATATGTACCTGTATAGTTTTATGTAAATACATGAATTAAAAATATTCTTCTTGATTTCTAATTTTCAAGTCATTTTGCATGCATTTCTATTAGAGCATTCAAAATCTCTATATTTGACTAGGACTTTTGATATACAAATAGATGTAGCATCTTTTGAAGTAGTTCATGATTAGTGAAATAAATCTACCTTATATATGCATGTGATGCAGGTGGCTAAAAATACAACATTTAACAAAGGCCTTTATTACTTTTGTCCATTGCCTCTAGAAATTTGTCCTTTTGATCACTGATCTATTTCCTCTAATGTCACAATGCAATTTGAAAGTTCTTTAATAATTCAAATCTCTTGAACGATTCCATTGACTAGATCACTTTTAGTGCTATTTTATACAGTCAAGACTTCTTGTCATTTTGTGCATATAATGCAATCATTGGATTTTGATAAAAAGATATTGCTATATGATAACCTACTGCTTAGTTCAGGGACAACCTAAATTGCCATAGTTTTATAAAATTTAGTTTTAGAATATTTAAAATTGCTCAATAATTTATTTTATTGAAAAATCTAAACTCAACTATTTGCCACAATATTCAATATATGATTAGATTTGAGCCACCTAAATACTATATATTATTGTAGAAATTAAATTGAACTGATCAATAATTATCATAATTATTAGTTTCTTTAAGAATATATCACCAATATTTTGATTTGATTTGTAATATTCCATGGCGATTAATGAACTTCCTATTCTTATTGAGATTCATCAATGTTTTATATAAAATGTTATGATTTGGAAATAATTGCTAATATTTATCATATATGGAATAAAAAATTGAGAGATTCACTAATAGAAATAATTTTGTTTTTTCAAAATAATGAAAGGTTCACCAATATTTTATGTCTTTTTTGGAGGCAACTTTCTTAAAGTTTACCCTGATTATAAGAGTTTCCCGTTATGCTTGGAATATAAAATATTCAAGTAATACGAATTTTAGTAAACTGTAAGACAAACATAATTACTATGTAGTGGTTTTTGTTTGTCATAGTTTAATAGTTTAATCTGATAGAATATATTAAGCATAATAATTAAATATTTTAAAAGAATCAATTTATTTGATGGTGATGACAATATATGAGATTATTGATTTTAAATTTTAATGTTTTTCATTATATCATATATATATATATATATATATATATATATATATATATATATATATATATATATATAATTCTAATATTCAATTAAAAAATATTTTTAATTTATAAATTTTCATTAATTTTTTTAGTAAAAAATTATTTATCATTGAAAAATATTTTATAATATATAATATAAATATAATGTTAGTACCTTAACATATTGTTTTTTAAAAAATTCAAAACCTTTTAAAATTTTAAAAAAACTTTTCCAAAACATTTAATTATAACCGTAAACTAAATTATATTGAAAACACAACCTAACTAAACTAAATTAAATTAAAGTATTACATTAAACTAAATTACTATCATTAACCAATATTATTCTTAAAATTGAATAAAACTTGTATACTACTAATAAGGTAAATTAAAATTTAGCACTAAATTGTAACCCTTATTATAAATCAAAGTAAAGTGTAATAAAAAATCAAATTTTATAATAACTATTATGATAATATTCAAACTATTTGTTGAATCCAAATAGAACCATGTCTCTATTAGTGAAAAAATATGAACATTGACTAATCTTAACCAAATTGATTTCCCTAAATAAAATTACACTATAATGAATCCTCACTCAAATCATAATTAAAAATTAGGGATAGAAAAAGCTAAACTATATTGAGCCCTAATCTAATCAAGAGATGGTGGTAGGGTACAATAGCTCTTATAATAGTCATATCTTGAAAGGATATTCTTCTCTTCAACTAGGCAGAAGAAAAAATTGATTGTAGAGTTCTGACTTGATCTTGTGTATAAATTTTTGTTACACCATTCCAGAATATCACATGCATTTTTGAATTTCGCTTTTTCCTCAAATTGTAATTGCATTCTACTAAGGGCTCTCTTCACACATGCACCGACACCATCATGTTCTCCTTTACCATGTCCAACCTCAAAAAATCTCCACACATGTTGGATATTAGTTTTCCTATGTGTACATTCTAGCATTCTTGAATTGTCCTATACAATTATCTGACCATATCCAATGTTTTGTCATTTGAATTTGTCTCTCTTTTAAATTATCATAAAAGACCTTGAAACAATATTATAAAAACTCAAATGAATAAATTTTATTATTACTCATATAGAAATGGTACTCTCTTAATATCTTTCTATCCTCCTCTGTACTATTAGGTTCATGCCTATAAACTATATGAACATAAATTGTTACTTCCACTATATTGTAATATTGTGGTTGTACCCCATCTTGCAGTGCAAGTGAGTAGTTCTCTGCAAATTCAACAACTAAAAGTATAATACCAATTGGAAATATATTCTTACATATGTGAATGTGTCCATCAAGCCATCTATCACATTGAGAGTGTTTAAAATATTTTGGTATGATCACACTCTTAAACTCATCCATAAATGTATGACACCTAACTTTATTTGTATCAAGATCACACCTTCTTCCAATCTTCCCATCCTTCAATAGATATTCATTAGTTTTGAATCTTTTTACATCAACTAATTTTTGTCCAAAAGTAGTCAAAACATTTTCATGAAAACATTCATCTAACAAAGAAAGATTGCCACACATATCACATTTACCAGAAAGACATGCATTGAAAAGGAAGTATTGATCATTAGGTGGCTTACAAAACAAACTTTATTTGAAATCCCCTTAGAGTTTGAGGTGGTATTTTTATACCACATTCTTGCAATAGTTCTTTACTATGTATAGTACCATGTATAGATTGAAATACATCATAATGGTAACAAAATTGAACATGATTTTTACAAAAACATGTGATTCTTTCCTTGGTAATCCTTACATACCATGGTTTACACTTTTCAAAAGATTTTTGACTAATGGTAATAGTTAACACCTTACCATCTACAATTTTTTTGAACAATTTAGTTTGAGTAATATCCAAAAGGTTTTTAGGATGTGGATCATGTATTTTTGAGCCAACTCTCAATTTAAGAACATCTCTTAAATTAGGTGATACTCTTGTATTATCATGCCAAGATTTTTCAACCAAACTTTTGACTTCACTATTAAGTTTCATATCACATCTCGGGAGTCTACCACTAGAAGTCCACAAAATATTTTCTGGATCACATTCAAAGTTAACCCTTCTCTTTACATCTCTTTCTAAAGTTTTATGATTCACATTAAGATATCCACTTATGTTACTAATCAATCTTTTGTCAGTTGTTGATTTTTTAACTAAAGATCTTGTTATTTCTTGTCATGCTACATTCTTATCTTTAGAGTGACTTCTCTTTCCGATAACATCAAAGGCACTAGAAATAGTGGATACAACTTTTTTTAAAGACTCATTTTTATTCTTAGGTTTTGCATACATTCCTAATATTTTCATTACTTTTAACTTTTTAGACATTTTAATTAGTTACAACATCAATTGACATTGAAACCCAAATTTCTTATAATAAAAAAAGTCTATATAATCTATTAGCACGTGTCCTAATTTGTCTCCATGAAACCAATCCATGAATATTATCTAGCACATCATTAGAAAAATGAAAATTACGTTCATACACTTCAATATCATTTTAACATGTTTGTTCAGTACTTGGTGTTTCCATGTCTATATTCATACCATTTTTATTTTCAATTGTCATTTCATTTTCAATGTTATTTGGAATTTGAATCTTATTTTCATTTTTTCTTAGTATTTATTTCAGGGCATGCATTTCTATTGGAGTTTGTTGTGCATGATTGTTTGGCAATTTATTCTAATGAAGAAAATATAAATCATTTAAATCATAACTTGCTTCTAAAAAATGAACAATTTCATCACGAGAAAAAACTCAAGGGTTTGGAGACACACCTATATTGAATGTTTGATTAGAATTTAAACCTGATTCTCCTTGTATCGGGTTCTCTTCTTCAGCCTCTTCATCCATCGTGGTATCCTCAATGTCTTTCTCCTCTAAAAAATTGCTCAACTCTCTAATTCTTTGTCTTCTCTCTCATTGATGTTCTGATCCCATGTTTGCACCAGTTTTGAATTCAAATCAACAACTTGCAAATTGTAAAAGAAGACAAGAAAATAAAATAATTATGATAGACATTCACTATTGCAGTTTGAAACTATCATTCATTCATTGCAATAATTGAAAGATTCTTTGTGGGGCATCTTTTGGGGCCCAACGGGTACATCAAAATTGGGTACCTAATTTTTAAATAATTGGGTAGCTAATTATTTAAAAATTGAGCATTTGATTTGGTTAACGACTAAATTCAAATCAGATGCTTGATTCTAGTGACATGGGCAAGAATTTTCCATGGGTGGGAATTCACATCAGGTTTTTCCTTGGGGAAAGGCATGGCATAGGATTGGTGGGACCAAGCCTATGCTTTTATGAACTTTTGACTAAGGCATTTAATTGAAAATTTTAGGGATTGTCATAATTTTTATATGGTCATCCTGATTGAATTTTTTGACAAAATTAAAACCCATTATAGGTCTTACTATTCTGATTTCAAAAGTGTAAATTTTATAGTGTTATGAGTTCATTTTCTATTTTTCCATTATTTATTAATCAAAAGTATCTCTTAAACATTAAATAATGACAATCACTAAAATTTTAATATCATTTTAATTTTTCATATTTTTTAAATTAATTTACATGTCATCAATTCTCACACAATTCTTTTGAGGTTAAAAAGAAAATTAAAAAAATAAAAAATTGATTAAATTATGGCGTCCGTACATGAGAGGTTTTAGAAATTAGCTTAATCGTCAATTAAAAATTAATTTAAAAAATCCACTAAAAAATTGAAGAAAATTATTCTCATCAATATTTGGTGTGTTAGGTAACTTCATTTAAAAGGATTCATAAAAAAATCATTTAGTTGTGTCAAATTATGGTGTCAGTACATGAGCATGGTATGCTCTTGAAGAAAACATTTTGAAAAAGTGGTTTTTAAAGATCCATACCGAAAATATAATCTATCATATGGGTATACAAATAAATTACATATTCAAATAGAAGATTTTAGGCACTACTATTTTTATTTCTGATTTTTTTTATATTTATTCTCTAAATGGCTCAAATTTTGGCATCATTTGAAAATATATTTCAAAAATAGGAAAAACACTTGTACTTTTTGGCCAAAAGTGAAACCAACTTCTTACACTAACCCATATATGAATATTTATACTATAGTCTCATACATTTAACTGAATGAAGCTACCAAACATCAACACTCCCTCTTAGCTAGGGGGGATTAACAAGAACACGAACAACATATTACCTCAATGTAAAAAATCATTTCTAAAATGTCAACTCATTTGATATCCTGGTTTATTGAATGCCAACTCATTTGGTAAATGTCAACTCATTTAACATTTGAAAGTTAACTCATTTGACATTGGGTAAGTGCACCAAGTTGTGGTGCCAAAAGGGGGTTATAAGTGGACACCTTTTTTTTGATATCAGCAATTTCTAAACTTTAACAAAAATTTGAAGATAGTTATGCTCAAAATTTTAAGATATGACAAAAATAAAAGTAGTAGTCCTTTGAATCTAGTTTCTAAACTACTAATTTTTTTCAAAATGGTTTACTTGTAGGTCCTCACAAAAGGAGGCGACAGAAAGTTCTACTATTTATTTCAAAAAAAATATAACACAATACAAAGTGTGCCCCCCTTAAAATTTTAACTTTCTTTTTGAAATTCTTTAATCACTCTAGTCAGAAGTTATCTAACACTATGTAGTTTATCCTAAATTTTTTGGGTAATTTTATAATGTGTATTTTATTTAATGAATTTTTTAATTAGACACATCCCAAAAATATGAAATATCTATGTGCTCTGCCTAGAAATGATTGAAAACTAATCTAAAATTAAAACTTCCTTTTTCTCAAAGTGTGTAGAATGTAGTCCAGTTTCTAAGAAACTAAGTTGTTGCAAAATTTGATGAATGAGCTAAAATCTATAGCCCAATTAGTATATGTTGGTTTTTGACAAAAAATGGTCATATATTCAAAAGAAATTATAGATGAAAGGCTTAAAATAGTTCAAATAAAAAATTAATTATATGATTATATAGCTAACATAGAGACCTACAATGTCATGTAACCTGATTTTACCGATGCTCAACCACAAGGAAACTTGAAGGAGAGCACACAAGAAAAATCAATCATTTTTTGTATGTTTGTAGAAAAACATGTCTCAGACTAGTTTAGAGACTCCAAACCTTTGGGTTGGATCCCCAAGGAAAAACCAAACCTTAGGCTTGGTAGAATACAAAGCTTTGAATAACACGTGCACCCTATAGCGCACACATGCTATTTAAAGCTTTTAAAATTTAAGTCTTAATAATGCGTGCATGCTTTAGTGTGCACACACTATTGACACCTAAATAGTGCATAGAGAGGGAAGGAGAGAGCTAGAGTGAGAGTGAGAGAGAGGAGAGAGGGGTGGGGATGGGTGTGTGTGTGAGAGAGAGAGAGAGAGAGAGAGAAAGTAGGGAATGGGAAAGGGGAGAGAGAGAGTAGGGGATGGGTGAGGGGGGAAGTGAGAGAGAGAGTAGGGGATGGGAGAGAGAGGAAGTAAGGGAGAGAGAGAGTAGGGGATGGAAGAGAGAGGAAGTGAGAGAGAGAGAGTAGGTTCAATAGAGAGAATACAGGATGGGAGAGAGAGGAAGTGAGAGAGAGAGAGTAGGGGTGGCAAAGAGAGAGTACGGGATGGGAGAGAGAGGAAGTGTGAGAGAGAGTAAGGGTGGTAGAGAGAGTACGAGATGGGAGAGAGAAATTGAGAGTAGGGGATGGTAGAGAGAAAGTAGGCTATGGGAGAGGGAGAAAGAGAGGGAGAGAGAGGAGGAGGATGGGTGTATGTGTGAGAGAGAAAGTAGGGCATGGAAGAGAGTGCAAGAGTGTCAGAGAGAGTAGGGGTGGTAGAGAGAGAAAGTAGGGGATGAGAGAGGGGGGAGAGAGAGTAGGGGATGGGAGAGAGAGGAAGTGAGTGAGAGAGAGTAGCGGTGGAAGAGAGAGAGAGAGTATAGGATGGGAGAGACAGATTGAGAGTAGGGGATGGGGGAGAGAGAGTAGGCAGTGGGAGATGAAGTGGGAGAGGGAGAGTGAGAGAGAGAAGAGGATGGAAGTGTGTGAGAGAGAGAGAGTAGGGGATGGGAGAGGGGAGAGAGAGGGGGGATGGGTATGTGTGTTTGTGTGTGTGTGTGTGAAAGAGAGAGAGAGTAGGGGATGGAAGAGGGGAGAGAGAGGGTAGCCTGAGAGAGAGATAGAGTAGCCTGAGAGAGAGAGAGAGAGAGAGAGAGAGAGTAGGCAGTGGGAATGGTAGAGAGAGGGGGAATGGGAGTGTGTGTAAGAGAGAGATTACGGAATGAGAGAGTGTGTGAGAGAAAATAGGGGTGGTAGAGAGTAGGGGACAGGAGAGAGAGTAGAGAGGGAGAGGGAGAGTACATGGTGGGAGGAGTGGGAGAGGGAGAGAGAGGGGGGATGGGAGTGTGTGTGAGAGATTTAGAGAGTAGGGGATGTTAGAGAGAGAGAGGGGGGATGGGAGTGTGTGTCTATGAAAGAGAGAGAGTAGGGGATGGGAGAAGGGAGAGAGAGTAGGGGATGGGAGAGAGAGTGAGAGAGAGAGTAGGTGGTGGGAGAGGGAGTGGGAGAGGGAGAGAGAGAGAGGGGGGATGTGAGTGTGTGTAAGAGAGAGAGTAGGGGATGAGAGAGAGAGAGTAGGGGGCGGTAGAGAGAGAGTAAAATATGGGAGAGAGAGAGAGTGAGAGTAGGGGATGGAAGAGAGAGAGTAGGTAGTGGGAGAGGGAGTGGGAGAGGGAGAGTGAGAGAGAGAGGAGCACGAGAGTGTGTGAGTGAGACAGAGTACAGGATGGGAGAGGGGAGAGAGAGGAGAGAGAGGGGGGATTATAGTGTGTGTATGTGTGTGTGTGTGTTAAAGAGAGAGTAGGGGATGGGAGAGGGGAGAGAGAGTGGGAGAGGGAGAGAGAGAGGGGGGATGGGAATGTGTGTAAGAGAGAGAGAGAGAGAGTAGGGGATGGGAGAGAGTGTGAGAATGTGAGAGAGAGTAGGAGGTGGAAAAGAGAGAGTAGAGAGGGAGAGAGAGAGAGAGAGAGAGAGAGAGAGAGAGAGAGTGTGTGTGTGTGTGTGTGTGTGTGAGAGAGAGAGAGAGAGAGAGATAGAGAGAGAGAGAGAGGGAGAGTGAGTGAGAGAGAGTAGGGGATGGGAGAGAAGAGAGAGAGAAAGAGAGGGGGATGGGTGTGTGTGTGTGACAGAGAGAGAGTAGGGGATGAGAGATGGGAGAGAGAGTAGGTTGTGGGAGAGGGAGTGGGAGAGGGAGAAGAGAGAGGGGGGATGAGAGTGTATGTAAGAGAGAGAGAGAGAGAATAGGGGATGGGAGAGTGTGTGAGAGAGAGTAGGGGTGGCAGAGAGAGAGTAAGGGATGGGAGATAGAGAGTGAGAGTAGGGGATGAGAGAGAGAGAGAGAGAGAGAGAGAGTAGAGAGGGAGAGAGTGAGAGAGAGACAATAGGTAGTGGCAGAGGGAGAGAGAGAGAGGGGGATGGGAGTGTGTGTGAGAGATCTAGAGACTAGGGGATGGGAGAGGAGAGAGAGGGGGGATGAGAGTGTGTGGGTGTGTGAAAGAGAGAGAGTATGGGATGGGAGAGGGGAGAGAGAGATAGTAGCCTGAGAGAGAGTAGGGGATGGGGGAGAGAGAGTAGGTGGTGGGAGAGGGAATGGGAGAGGGAGAGGGAGAGGGAGAGGGGGGATGGGAATGTGTGTAAGAGAGAGAGTGAGAGTAGGGGATGGGAGAGAGTGAGAGAGAGAGAGTAGGGGATGGGAGAGAGAGTGAGAGTGGGGGATGGGAGAGAGAGAGTGGAGAGGGAGAGAGTGAGAGAGAGAGATAGTAGGTGGTGGGAGAGGGAATGGGACAGGGAGAGAGATGGGGGATGGGAGTGTGTGAGAGAGATCTAGAGAGTTGGGAATGGGAGAGGAGAGAGAGAGGGGGGATGGGAGTGTGTGTGTGTGTGTGTGAAAGAGAGAGTAGGGGATGGGAGAGGGGAGAGAGAGAGTACCCCAAGAGAGAGAGTGATAGAGAGAGAGAGTAGCAAGTGGGAGAGAGAGAGTAGGTAGTGGGAGAGGGAGTGGGAGAGGGAGAGAGAGGGGGATGAGAGTGTGTGTAAGAGAGAGTAGGGGATGGGAGAGAGTGTGAGAGTGTGTGAGAGAGTAGGGGGTGGTAGAGAGAGAATGGGATGGGAGAGAGTGAGTGAGTAGGGGATAGGAGAGAGAGTAGGTAGTGGGAGAGGGAGACTGAGAAAGAGAGAGGAGGATGAGAGTGTGTGAGTGAGAGAGAGAGTAGGGGATGGGAGAGGGGAGAGAGAGTACCCCAAGAGAGAGAGAGTAAGGGATAGGAGAGAGAGTAGGCAATGAGAGAGGGAGTAGGAGAGGGAGAGAAAGAGAGAGTAGGGGATGGGAGAAGAGAGAAAGAGTGAGAGAGAGAGTAGGGGATGGGAGAGGAGAGAGAAAGTGAGAGAGATTAGGGGATGGGAGAGGAGAGAGAGAGAGAGTACAAGATGGGAGAGAGAGAGTAGGAAGTGGGAGAGGGAGTAGAAGAAGGAGAGTGAGAGAGAGAGAGAGTAGGGGATGAGAGTGGAGAGAGAGTGAGAGAGAGTAGCGGATGGGAGAGGAGAGAGAGTAGGAAGAGAGAGAGAGAGTAGGAGATGGGAGAGAGAGTAGGGGATGGGAGAGAGAGAGTAGTTAGTGGGAGAGGGAGAGCAAGAGAGAGAGTAGGGGATTGGAGAGTAGAGAGTGAGAGAGAGTAGGGGATGAGAGAGGAGAGAGAGTGAGGGAGAGTAGGGGATCGGAGAGGAGAGAAAGTGAGACAGTAGGGGATGGGAGAGAGAGAGAGAGTGAGAGAGTAGGCAATGGGAGAGGGAGTAGGAGAGGGAGAGTGAGAGAGAGAGAGAGTAGGGGTTGGGAGAGGAGAGAGAGTGAGTGAGAGTAAGGGATCAAAGAGGAGAGAAAGAGTAGGGAGAAAGAGAGTACTGGATGGGGGATGGTGGGCTAGGGAGAGATTTATTTTTACATAGTGCATACGCACTATAGTGTGTACATGCTTTATAGTGCATACATGCTATAGTGCATACACACTATGTGAAATCACCAAAAAATGGTCATAAAGAAAGTTTGGGTCCCTACTAATCCATATTCTACTTTTGTTGTTGTTGTGCATTCTATTGTTCTTATAGAAAACATGGGTTTCAAGATGTTGGAAGTTATAAAACACTATTTGAAGATTTTTTGAAGCTAGCAAACATCAAATTCAATCATTGGATATGCTATTTGAAGGCTTTTTTAATATTCTTTCTATAGAAAAGGTTAGTGTAGTCCTTTTTAAATATTGTTTGTTGATATATAGAGACAAATTTGATTATAATTTGACATGTTTAATTCATAGTGAATTCATTGAAATTTTTATGTTTAAATGAATTATTATTTAGAAATGGTTAGAAATTTGGCAAGTTGTTTGATATATATTGTGCATTCATTGAAATAATTGTAATTTTTATATTTATTTGAATCATTTGTAATCTATAAATTGTAAGTAATTCATATGTTTGAATAATTTGACATATAGAAATCATCATCATGCCAAGGAAGAAACCAAAAACTCAAACAAAAGAAGAGAGGGAGGTAGATTTGGCAATTAAAAGAGATGAAATGAAACTACTACATGAAAGAAAATTGCAAAGCAATAATGAAGAATTGACTTTTGAAGAGGAACAAGAACCACCGATACAAAGAAACAAAGAGGAAGAATTGGAAAGACAAAGAGAATGAATGAGACTGTTATGGTCAAAAAGATAATTAAATTGTGAAGCTACACCATCTTCCAATATTGGAGTCATATCATCCTCTCATGTTGAAGAGACACTAATTTGTAGATCTGATGATGTACACATTCCATCATGTCATGTTGAAGGCACAACATCAACATATCAAGTAGGTGATATTTCATCTTTTGCATCTTATTGCCAAGGCACATCATCTTTAGTTCAAGGTACACAAAATACTCAACCTTATGTTCATGTTCAAAATGTTGAGGGAATGGAAGATATTATAATACCTTCTAGAATTTATTTTAGAAGACCAAAATATTTGATTGATATTGATACTAACATTTTGAAATCAATGCATGACAAGATTAATAAGTGTACTTGTCAAAGAAAAGTTAATTGTATGTGGAGATTATTCTTTGAAGAATTAAATATTATAGGTCAATGCCAATTATTTGTTGAAATGATGATGAATTTGAAATTTAGGCCTATCATGAAGATTCTTGGGCTAAGAACAATGGATGATTCAAATGAAAAAAGTATTGTAAAAAATCTAATGAGTGCCTATGACAAAGTGGGTTCTAAATCATGCATAAAAGATAGTAATATCACAAGATGAGTACTTACATCGACAATAGTAAGTACTATTGTCACTTAGGTTTGAACCCTTGTCCAAGGCCTATGCGCAAGGACAACCTAGTGAAACATGGAAACAACCTCCAAGCTGTGGGACTTGAACTGTGAGGTTGAGTCTCTGGAGAAGGCCTGCTTCCTCTTACTATCAGGGCGCACCTAACTACTCTTGGAGAGGAAAAGGGAGAAGGAGAGGATGAAAGCAAATCTACCTAGTCTAATCTAAGGACGTGATGCACCAAAATAGAGTGTTCAGACTCATTTTTGCCCACATATGCACTACTGAACCAAGATAACATTCAAAAGACATACACACTCAGACTTATGTCAATCAACAACCACATACAGATCAGGAAACCAAACTGAATAACACAAGGAAAAGGATTTCACTTATATATTATCCAATAGGCCGAAAACAGATACAGTATGCAGGCCATAGATCTCAACAATACACCAATGAGAGGCAAGATGGATACACACACACATTGATGGTTGAAGGAGATGATACAAAATGTTATATATCTTAGAGACAAAGGGAATTTTACACTACAAACCTGTGAGCAGTAGCAGAGAAATTAGAAAAGGAGTCCCCCTAAGAAAAGATCACAAAATTGCCTTTATAGCTCAGGCATAACTAGAGATTTTTAGCATTACATTTACTTCTCAACTACTGGCATTAACTTCTCACCCTAAAAATCTGATCAAAGATCTGGTGGTTTTAAGTACCAAAATTTGATATTCCTATGAGAAAGAGCCTGGAGAAGATAGAACGACACTAGAAAACATCCCCTGACATAGAAGATAGATCTATAATGGTGGTAGAATGTCCTTGCACTTTGCATTCACTTATGAGTTGGTGACATTGATCATAGGATTGAAATCTCACGGTAAAAACCTGATTCATTGTTTTAGGCTCATGAATCCGTGAGGTCAAAGCAAGTCAAACAGTTCCTTATGTACCAACTGGGCCACGCAGGCCAATCGCTTCTTTTTGTTCTGCCACCTAGGAAGTCCTCCGTGGTTGACCTTCCTTTATTGAACTAACCGTGCCACCCTCGAAATGTTATCATTAATTGCAGCGATCACACAACTGCCAGCTGCTAACCACCAACCTTGGCTGAGCCAGTGAGACACGTGTCAGAAAGATGCTATGTTGCTATGGTAAAGATCACACAACTTCACCATAGCGAGACAACGCCTTCCATTGATCTGCTCTAATCTGACGATCGTAAAGGCTTGTCATGCTCTGTCCTATCCTTACCTTGGGCCCATCATATCTGGCACCACCTCAACAACTGCACCATGCTTGAATGACACCTGGCATACTTTGGTAAGACCTGGCCCTGCTGATCCACATGGCGGATGGGCGTTATGTTGCTATCGTAAAGATCGCATAACTTCACCATAGCGACATAGCATCATTCATCGATCTAAATTGATCTGGCAGTTACGAGTGACCCAAACCCTTTACTGCACTGACTACATGAAAATATGGTCCCACCAAGACACGTGGCGCCCAGGTGCTATGTCGCTATTGATATCTCTTTAGAAATTCCTCATAGCGCGATGGCACCCATCGTAGATCAATCTCAATCTGACGATCAAAACCACCTCATACTTTGTACATCCCCTAAAAATTGATGGGCCCATGAACCACATATGCCCTAACTCATACACTTGGCACCTCCCTATTGGCCTTCGAAGCATGAACCTAGCAGACCCAAGACTTTGACCCCACAGAGCAGCTACGTGTCAACTAAGTGCCATGTCGCTATGAGGAAATTGAGGCCAAATCCCCATAGTGCCATAGCGCCCAATGATGACATGTCTTTTGATCTGTACGTGCCTTTCAATGATTTTACACCATGGAACTGGACCTCACCAACTAGGTAGATGAGGTACGAAATGGGACCCAAACACTTGCCTGAAGCTCTCATTGTGGTGACTTTTTTGGCCTGCCAAACTTTTCTCACCGAACACTGGGACTCACCATAGAACACCCTCCAGTCAGCTGGGCGCTATGTCGCTATGAAGATTTTCTAGCCAACACACAATAGCGTCATAGCGCCAACGGTGCTATGGAACTTTTTTGATGTGCCAAAACATGTTGCCCAGCCCGTTGGACCCACCAGACACATGTCATCAGGGCACCATATCACGAACATAAATCTCGCACAGCTTTCGATGGCGAGATAGCACCAACCATAGATCTTCCTCGGATCTGATGGCAGAGAACTTGCAGGCCGCAAAAAATATGTTATAATGTTTGAAGCTTGGTATTTTAATATTTCCATGGGTATCAAACTATGGACATTTCAAAGGTGGGAAGGGCGAATATGAATTATGAATTTTGGTGGGAAGATCAAAATACAACATTTTTGGCGACTCACAGGGGGCATGAGCCTGCCCGATGCATGACCAATGCTTGTAAACAATCCATTGAGCCATGGAGTCAAAAAAGTATGAATCTGAGAACTGCAAAACCCTAACGCCTCTATGAGGAGATCAAAACATTAAAAACCCTAGCTCTACTTCTGCAACCTCAAAACTGTCAAAACTTTGGATGCTGGCAACTCAAAGAGAGAACCATGTGCACAGACACTTATTGAAAATTAGGAAACAACATAAAAGAAACTAAACTACTCATGTACATGGATCCACAAATTTTTAGAAATAGGGCTTCAAATAGATCCCATTGACTAGAATGGGCAAAATTTCACCATTTGGCCTGCTTAGCTAGAATGCGTTAGCCTATTTGCAACTGGCAATCAGATAGGGGCCACTCCATAGTGCATCAAATTTGGAATGTCTTCCTGGTTTTTCCCTATCTGCATCCCACTTTAGAACTAAATCTCCTTCTCTAAAGGTTTTGACCCTAGTTTTCTTATCAAAACTCCTTTTCATCTACTGTTGATGCATCTCTATGGTCTGCATAGCCTTATTTCTCCTTTCTTCTAGTTCAATCCGCTCTGCCATTCTTACGGACATGGTATTATCTTCAATCAATTCTAGCTGATGAGCTAACTCTAAGGATGGGAATTGCAATGAAATTGGGAGTCTGGCCTCCCTACCATATACCAGCACAAAAGGCAAATTCCCAACAGATCTCTTGGGTGTTATCCTATCAACCCACAGAGCAGTTCTTAATTTCTTATGCCAGACCCTCTGATTGTCTTCTATTGTCTTCTTCATAATTCTGATCAGATTCTTGTTGGAAGACTCAGCCAAACCATTACCTTGGGATAGTAATTTGATGATGTGCTTAGGTAAATATTGTGATTCATTGCCCATGCACAAATCTGGGTTCCAACAAAAGACTTAGCATTGTCCGAGATGATAGTAGAAGGAGCACCAAACCTAGATACAATCCCATCAAGGAATTCAACAACTGATGGTTCTGTGGAATCCTTCAAGGCAACTGCCTCTGTCCATCTAGTGAAATAATCAGTAGCAGCCAAAATCCATTTATGACCTGCACTAGATAGAGGATTAATGGGGCCTATAAAATCCAACCCCTATTGGGTAAAGGGCTGATCTACCTGAATAGGATGAAGGGGGAGAGCTGCAAGCCTCTGTTTTCCTGAAAAGAAAGCACACTTCTCACATTTTCTCACAAATCCATAACAATCATGGAATAGAGATGGCCAATAATAACCAGCCCTAATGATCTTCATGGTAGTTGTTCTTGTAGAGAAATGACCACCATCAGGGCCATCATGAAGTTCCTTAATCATCCTCTCAGCCTCATCCACTTCAATGCATCTCAATAGGGTCCCATTAAAATCTCTTTTCAATAGGATACCATCAATTACAACATAGGGAATGGACTGTAGTCTATATTGTCTTCTTTTAGCTCTATTCAATCCCTGAGGGTATCCACTCCTTGATAAGAAGTTCTTCATGTCATTTATCTAGCTCCTTGGACCATTAACATTTCCTTCATCTTGCTGCTCTGTTATTACCATAGCAGCCTCTTCATTTGAATCCTAGCCTGATAAAATTTCTTTGCACAATCCTCTCCCTCTTACCAGCTTGGTAATTTGAATATCAACATCATATTCCATTACCCTAGTGATCCATCTAGCTCTCTTTTCACTGATATGTTTGCTTAACAGGAAGTCTTTTACACTGGCATGGGGCACCAACAAATGGATCCTATTGTGGGATAAGAGGTGCTTGAATTTCTTCAAGGCTCTGATGACCACAAGGGCTTGCTTCTCAAAAAAGTTGTACTTATCCTCATATTCTTTGAGCCCTTCACTAAAGAAAGCTATGGGCCGCTCCTCATCCTTGTCATTTTTTTGAGTCAAGACAAGATAGATACTCAACTCATCACCTAGAGTGTAGAGGATGAAATCTTTTCCAAAATTTGGGTTCATGAGAGTAGGGGCTGAGGCTATGGCTGTCTTGATTTCTTCAAAACTCTCCTTCCTTTCCTTGGTCTATGAGAAGACCATACCTTTCTTAAGCATAGCTGTATGGGGTTTCACCATGGTAGCAAGAATAGGAATAAACCTTCTTACAAAATTTATCCTACCAAGGAAACTTTGTAGCCCCTTCTTGTGTTTAGGAAGAGGAAGGGCAAGTATTGCCTTTGTTCTTTCTAGATCAATGGTCAGCCCCTCCTTAGATACAATGTGTCCCAATAATTTTCCTTGGCTTGTAGAAAAGACACACTTGACTGGCTTAAGGGAGACCCTAAACTCTCTACATCTTAGAAATACCTATCTTAGATGATCAAAGTGATCTTCTACATTTTTTGAATATACAATTATATCATCAAGGTATACTAAGACATATTTGTCAATTAATTTTTTAAAGGCCATCTCCATTGGCTTCTAAAATGTAGCACCTTCATTTGTTAGTCCAAATGGCATCTTGCAATAAGCATAGGTGCCCCACTTAGTAGTAAATGTTGTCTTATGTCTCTCAAATTCTTTAACCAACACCTAGTTATAACCAGAGAATCCATCAAGAAAAGAGAATCTCCTTGACCCACTGACTTTGGATAGAATTTTCTCCATGGAAGGGAGAGGATGGTGATCCTTAAGGGAAGCCTGCTTAAGATTCCTAAAGTCCACACACAATCTGATTTCTCCATTTTTTTTCCTTACAGGGACAAGGTTAGCTACCCATGATGAGTGTTTGATAGGAAATATTATATTAGCCTCTATCAACTTGTATAGTTCTTTTCTCATTAGAGGCTCAATCTTAGGATTCACTGGCCTTTGTTTTTGCCTTACTGGGTTGGCCTTATCAATTAAATCTATGGTATGCTAAAAAAAACTAGGGTCAAACCCTTTTAAACCATCATATGTCCAAGAAAATACATCATTAAATTCTTGACATAGATGAATGAAGTTTTATTGCTCAATTTTAGAACATACCTTCCCCATATTCAGAGATTTTCCATCAGCAATTGTAACTAGGGCATGATCATCCTTTTCTGCAGCTAGATTCATTCCTTTGCCTCTTGTTTGATCATCGAGATTAAAGACACTCTTCAAGATAATGAGATCACCATACTGATCTTGCAGTCTTGACTGGTTTCTATCTGAGAATTCTACCTCATTCTGCAAGAAACTCACAATTTTCTCATCAGAATCAAACACCTGCCAATGAGTGTGATTGTCAAGGATGGAAGGCCTCACTACCACCTTTATTTGTTGCTTCTTTTCTTCCTCAAGATTCCCTTATACATCTTAAGTTGCACCCACTACTGCAAGTCTATCAGAATTTTTATTTTCTTTCCTAGGAATACTCTGAATATTAAATGCGTTGAAGCCCTCAAGAAAATTCCAGACTCTGTGTTTGTAAGACTTGAGCAGGCCATTTTTGGTGATATTCTAGTTTCTCACTTGGTTAACTACTAACTCACTATCCCCATATACTCTCAAGGCTTGAATTCCTCTCTTTTGGGCAAGTAAGAGACCTTGAATCAAAGATTCATACTCAGCCACATTATTGGTGCAATTGAATTAGAGCCTAAAGGAGAAGTAGTATCTTATTTGTGCAGGAGAGATCAACATAACACCAGCCCCTGATCCATTTCTATTCCTTGAGCCATCAAAGTACATACTCCATGTTCCATTTATATCATCATTAGTCCCAACAAGATCAGGAATTTGAGCATCTTTCTCTATTATGCAATATGTACTAAGGCCTATCTCAAGAGTCTCTAACATAGGCTCAAACTGATATGCATTTTCCCACTCATCCAAGAAGAAATCAAGAATCTCTGCTATGGAAGTGGCAGGCTCACTTACTATGTCATTTTCATCCATCTCTAGAATAGGGCAATTCATGTTGATGGAATTGGGGGTGTAAGATTCAATGTGATGAAGGGCTTGAGATTTTGCTCTAATTGAGGCATTGGCTCCATATCTGGTCTTAAATGACATATATGACCAGTCAGCAGATATGAATCCACCAATTTGAGCAGTGAAGTCTCTTGAAAGACAGATAACAAAATAGGGCTTGACTTCAGCAAAAGATATGTCTTGAATCACAGTGCAACTAGGGCATGCATGTAGGGCCATCTCCACATTCCTAAGGATACCCACAATTTTGATGGTACTACCATCTAATTGTAACAAATCCCTAACAATAAGTTCATATTTCATTCCTAAAGCATCAGCAACACACCTAGGCATTACTGAGCTACTAGCCCCTGAATCTATCATGCAATTGTGTACTAAATTGCCCCCTATAATCAAAGAAAAATAGAATGGAGGAGGTCTATCCTTTTTATTTGTCTCCACATCCCCTACTGGTTGTACTAGACTTATGGAATTCTCCATGATGGATGGCTGATCCTTGGGTTCAATCTTCTCTAATTCTTGCTGCAGCATCCTCTTCTACATTGGTATGGTAGCAACAACATCCCACATAGAAATATTCACATTGGTCTTCTTCATTTTCTCTACAACACTGAATGGTGTGTTATGAACTTTGTTAGGAACTTTGGGAGCTGCACTTATAAGAGGTTGAGATGGGGCAACATAAGGATCACTTCCATCTTTCTTTCTAGAATCTTGATTTTTCTGATGTGAAGTACTTGTTTGTTCATTTGTTGCTTGTATATGAGGTGTAGCACTTGAAGTTGAGGCCTGCTTTGGAGAAGGAGGGGCAGCATGTTCCATAGCTCTCCTATTACTTCTTGTGTAATGAGCAACAAAATCTTGGTTTACATTACAATTCTCCCCAATCTGATGATTCATGAGTGAGCAATCATCACGTCCTTGAATATACGAGGCCTCCTTGGGATGATCCTCCTTGTATGATTGCTTTGCTGCAAGTTCTTGGTCAGTTAGGGCCAAATAAGGTTCTGCCTTCTGGCACATGCAATAGGTATAAGAATAGTTGCAGGAAGGACATAAATCTTGATATTGGGCCAAGTTATTTTGAGGGACTATAGCTTTGTTCTAATTTGAGCTTGAAGTAGAAGCATGACTATTTTGCCAACCCTGATCAAAAGAGCTATTCCACTGATTAGGAGGCCTACCACCATTTGGAGCTTGATATTGCAGTTGGAGAGGTTTGCCACCTTGAGCCTGTTGCCTTTCCAAGGCCACCATCTTGTTACTCATTTTTTGTATCATGGAGATACTATCCTCTAATCTCTTTCCTTGGTCCTTCAACTCCCTCCCCTGCTCTTGCAATTTTTTATCCAGGGTCTTCTCTCTTTTATCTGTATTCAGCACTAGACCTTGGAGCATCTCTTTGACTTCATCTATCCCATTTAAGGCTGTGGAAGCTTGAGGGACTAGAGGAAGGACTTGTGATATAGAAGTTGTAGGAAGAGGGGCCATTGCTAGTTGGTGGTTGGGAACATCAGGAAAGAAAGGCATAGTGGCCCTTGGAGCCAACTTTCCTCCCTGTATTAGGATTTTCTCAGCTTTTATGGCTATGTCATAAGCATTAGGCACGGTATCTCCTCCCATAGTTTGGATTGTGGTAGCAATATCACTATTAAAAGCTCTAAGATAATGCAAGAAGGCATTACCAAGGGGTAGGTTTCACTGTAGTAGGTATTCTATCCCATGTCTTTTGAAATCTATAATTAAAATCAGTCATACATTCATGGGGGGCCCCTTTTATAGTAGTCAGCTGCTCTAAAAGTGACAGATGGTCACTTCTATCCTCAAAATTTTTTCATAACCCTACTCCTAGTCCATCCCAATCGATTGTAGAACCATGAGCTAAGCCTCTATACCACTGTAATGCTTTCCCTTTTAAAGTTGAGGCTATAAGTCTAACAGCAACATCATCCTCTATGATACCATGAATATTATAGACATTTGCTACTTCTTGGATATGCTCTAAAGGGGAGATGGAAGTTTAACCAGTAAAATCAGGTATGCTCTTTAGTGCAGGTACTGGTATATCATGTCTTTGGGCTAACAATAGAGGACTTCTACCATTAAAGGTGGAAAAAGCATGGACTCTTGGCTGTGCCATGTAAACAAGTGTTCTTTTGATGAGTGTTGATGGCAATCTAGGCTGAGTTCGAGCAATAGGAGGAGTAGAGACAGATTTTACAGGTATATTAACTGTTATTACACCCCTAACTGGTGATAATGAAATTCTAGTCCTCCTTCTTCTAGGATTTAAAAGAGAAATATCTTGATATTGAAATTTACCTCTAGAAGATGCCCTTGTTTTAGCTCTGGGCATGAATTGCTACAACTTTGGCTTAGAACCAGATTTGTTGATGTTCAGAGTCACCAAGTGCTTTGAAGAATCAGCCTCTTGAAGGCTTGGATACTGAAGCCAGCACTACCACTTCAGCATTAATCTTTGAAACTCTTTCTTCTTGACACTAGTAGACTTTAAATTTTGTTTGAAAAAGTTTCCCACCAGGCGTGCCAATAACTATTTTCACTTAGGTTTGCACCCTTGTCCAAGGCCTATGTGTGAGGACAACCTAGTGAAACATGGAAACAACATCCAAGTTGTGGGACTTGAACTGCGAGGTTGAGTCTCTGGAGAAGGCTGACTTCCTCTTACTATCAGGGCACACCTATATGCTCTTGAAGATGAAAAGGGAGAAGGAGAGTACGAAAGCAAATCTACCTAGTCTAATCTAAGGAGGTGATGCACCAAAATAGACTGTTCAGACTCATTTCTGCCCACATATGTGCTACTGAACCAAGATAACATTCAAAAGACATACACACCCAGACTTATGTCAATCAATAACCACATACACATCAGGAAACCAAAATGAATAACACAAGGAAAAGGATTTCACTTATATATTATCCAATAGGCCAAAAATAAATATAGTATGTAGGCCACAGATCTCAACAATACACCAATGAGAGGCATGATGGATGCACACACATATTGATGCCTAAAGGAGATGATACAGAATGTTATATAGCTCAGACACAAAGGGAATTTTACACTGCAGATCTGCGAGCAGTAGCAGAGAAATTAGAAAAGGAGTCCCCCTAAGAAAAGATCACAAAAATTGCCTTTATAGCTTAAGCATAACTGAAGATTTTTAGCATTACATTTACTTCTCAACTACTGGCATTAACTTCTCACCTTGAAAATCCGATCAAAGATCTGGTGGTTTTAAGTACCAAAATCTGATATTCCTTTGAGAAAGAGCCTGGAGAAGATAGAACAGTGCCAGAAAACATCCCCTAACATAGTAGATAGATTTGTAATGGTGGTAGAATGTCCTTGCACTTTGCATTCACTTCTGTGTCGGTGGCATTGAACATAGGATTGAAATCTCATGGCAAAAACCTAATTCATTATTTTTGGATCATGAATCTATGAGGTCAAAGCAAGTCAAACAGTTCCTTATGTACCAACTATGCCACGCATGCCAATCACTTCTTTTCATTCTGCCACCTGGAAAGTCCTCCATGGTTGACCTTCCTTTATTGAACTAATCGTGCCACCCTCGAACTGTTATCATTAACTACGGTGATCACACAACTGCCAGTCGCTAACTGCCAACCTTGGTTGAGCAAGTGAGACACATGTCAGCAAGAAGCTATGTCGCTATGGTAAAGATTGCACAACTTCACCATAGCGAGACAACACCTTCCATTGATCTGCTCTGATTTTGATGATCATGAAGACTCGTCGTGCTCCGTGCTACCCTTACATCGAGCCCATCATATCTGGTACCACCTCAGCAACTGCACCATGCTCAAATGACACCTGGTGTACTTTGGTGAGACCTGGCCCTTCTAATCCACGTAGCGAATGGGCATTATGTCACTATGGTAAAAATCACACAACTTCACCATAGTGACATGGTGTCATCCGTCGATCTGAACTAATCTGGTGGTGACAAGCGACCCAAACCCTTTACTGCGCTGACTACATGAAAATATGGTCCCACCAGGACACATGGTTCCCAGGTGCCATGTCGCTGTTGATATCTCTTGAGCAATTCCTCATAGCGCGATGGCACCCATCGTAGATCAATCTCAATCTGATGATCAGAACCACCTCGTACTCTGCACATCCCCTAAAAATTGATGGACCTGTGAACCACATATGCCCTGACTCATACACTTGGCACCTCCCTATTGGCCTTCGAAGTATCAACCTGGTAGACCCAAGACTTTGACCCTGCAGAGTGACCACGTGTCAACTAAGCGCCATGTCGCTATGAGGAAATCGAGGCCAAATCCCCATAGCACCATAGTGCCCAATGATGACATGTCTTTTGATCTATACGTGTCTTTCAATGATTTGCCACCATGGCACTGGACCCCGCCAACTGGGTAGATGAGGTACGAAATGGGACCCAACCAGTTGCCTGAAGCTCTCATCGTGGTGACTTTTCTAACCTGCCAAACTTTGTCCGCCGAACACTGGGACTCACCATAGAACACCCTCTGGCCGGTCGGGCGCTATGTCGCTATGAAGATTTTTCGGCCAACACACAATAGTGACATAGCACCCACGGTGCTGTGGAACTTTTTCGACCTGCAAAAACATGTTGCCTGGCCCGTTGGACCCACCAGACATGTGTCATCAGGGCACCATGTCACGAACACAAATCTCGCGCAACTTTTGATGGTGAGATAGCGGCAACCGTAGATCTTCCTCGGATCTGACGGCAGAAAACTTGCGAGCCGCAAAAAATATGTTATAAGGTTCGAAGCTTGGTATTTTAATATTTCCATGGGTATCGGACTATGGAAATTTCAAAGGTAGGAAGGACAAATATGAATTATGAATTTTGTCAGGAAGATCAAAATACAATAAGTACACAAATGAAGAAAGCTCGACTCATGAGAAAGACAAGCAAAATATTGAAAATTGGTAAAGGTACTCTAAGGAGAGCCATGCTAAGGCATGAAAGATTGGAAGATCCAACAAAAAATGAGTTATGGATCGAAGATTTTTGGAAAAATAACACGTGTTTCCCCTAATCAAAGAGATGTTGTAAGAAGGAGGATTGGTAGCCAAAATTACGACACACATGCGAAACATTTTTTGGACTCAACTCAAAGATATTTTTTGCAAAATTTATTGGTATGTATCCTCAAATTTAAATAAGTCCAATATTTTATGTGAAATAGGGGATAGCTAAATTTTTTAAAAGACATCATGCTTGGATGGTACATGCTTATTTTGTGGTTCTTTGCAACTTTTATCAACTTGTGGACATATGGATAGTACACGTTCAATTGGAAATGAAATAATAGATTATGAAAAATTCAAGATAGTGAAATATGCTCTAAAAGATGAGAAATAGGGTAAAAGATGTGATTTAGTGATTGAAAAGATTCCAGTGTATGAGTTTATGAAGATTTTTTGTGAAAAGATTATTTATGAGTATGCAAGGCATACACATAGAGCTTGATGGTTGGATTTGCAATTGAAGTTGTGCAGGTGATGGGGACACAACCCAACAACCAGAATAGACACAATAGAAAGGGGAAATTATATTAACTGAGACAATAAGTTGGTACAAACAGTGCAGAGAAAATAAACTCAAAACATGCCCTGCGGGCCTACAATAGCATAAATCTGGAGAATATTTCTCCTTTTAGCACCTCCTCTCAAGCTCCAATCCGAACTGCCTTTTACAATGCCAAAAATCTCCTTAAATAGACCCCGGAGGGTTAAGGACTAGGAGTACATTCTAGAAAGTGCTAGTAGGCATCCACCGACAAAATAGAAGGTTCCGAAAGCTGCGTTAGAAGTCGGTGCAATTCTAGAAGAATCCAGAAACGGTAGCCGAACTTTCGGGAGGCATAACTTTTGAACCGTAACTCCGATTGACGAACCGTTTACATTTTCAGAAAGCTCTTGAAGCACTCTATAGCCCTATGGACAAGCTTTTCTTGTCCCCCATTTTTTGACCCTTTTTGAGGTCATTTAATGCCCCAAACCTGACTTTGAAGCATTCTTAGGGGGTCTCCAAAACCTGAAAAACTGCAATAACTTTCAAACCGTGGGGCCTTTTGACCTGATTCCTTTTCTGGAATGCTCTAAATCTTGATTACATTCATTTGGCCAAGTCACACCTTCTAGGTCACCAAAATGATGGTCAAATTGCATGCTCCTATTTTTTTTGGGATTTTTAAATGCACTGATAGTTGAACTATGAGAGTTGGAACCTTTATTTGAGCCAAATGGGTATCCAAAAATGTAAAGACATAAAATAGAAACTAAGTCTAAGTACATTTTTTTGGGTGACATAGGATTGCCCTTATACCTCTGGATGCTCCTGCATCAGACACCCAGGGTAGATTGAAAAGTGACCCTGTCACTTTATGGATGGTAGAGGAAATCCCAAATGGGAAACCTCAGCTGCTGAAATCCAAGTTGAGTCTTTGATTGGTCGTCCTTTCCATTTGACCAAATACTCTTCATACTGCCTATTTCTGGTAGTCCTACCCACACGATGATCTAGAATGTCTTCTATCTCCTCCTTCTTAGAAGCAGGAATTAGGCATGGCTCTAAAACCAGCTCCTCATCAGTACCATCATCATGATACTCTGTCAAATCTGCAATGTTGAAAATGGGATAAATGTGAATACCATCTGGCAGCTCCACCTCATATGCATTTCCTGAGTTATGTTTCTTCAAAATTTTGCAGGGGCCAAATTTCTTCATTTTCAGCTTGTTGTAAGTACCAACTGGAAATCTTTCTTTTCGTAAGTGCACCATGACAAGATCCCCTACTTGGAATTCCTTATGTCTTCTCCTTGCATCAGCTCTAGCTTTATACTCTTGATTCATCTTGATAATGTGTGCTTGAACCTCCTCATGTAGACGTTTGATGTGTTCAGCAAATTCCTCAGCTTCAGCACTTGTTCTCTCCCCTTGTTCTATCTTCCTCAATTCTGGTGCAGTCCTTGGGCTATTTCCATATACAATTTGAAATGGTGATTTTCCAGTACTCCTATTTACAGAGTTATTATAAGCAAACTCTGCCTGTGGTAGAATCAAATCCCATCCCTTAGGCTTATCTCCAACTAAACATCTCAGCAAATTGCCCAGACTTCTATTTACCACTTCTGTTTGGCCATCAGTCTGTGGGTGATGCGTGGAACTGAATTTCAAGTCTGTTCTCAACTTCTTCCACAATGTCCTCCAGAAATACCTAACAAATTTAGTATCTCAGTCAGAAACTATACTCCTTGGAAGACCATGTAGTCTTACCACCTCTTTGAAAAACAAGTCTGCAATATGGACAGCATCATGAGTTTTATGGCATGGAATGAAATGTGCCATTTTGGAGAACCTATCAACCACCACGAATACTGAGTCATTACCCCTTTGTGTCCTTGGCAATCCAAGAACAAAATCCATACTTATGTCCTCCCATGGCCTTGATGGAACAGGCAATGGCTGATATAGGCCAGTATTTTGACTAAACCCCTTGGCCACTTGACAAACCTGGCAACTCTGTACAAACTTCTTCACATCCTGTGTAATTTGAGGCCAAAAATAATGTTCTCTAAGAATGGCAATGGTCTTATCCCGACCAAAATGTCCTGCCATCCCTCCACTGTGTTTCTCCTTAATCAGATTTTCCCTCATGGAACTCCTTGGAATGCACAATTGACTACCTTTGAACAACATGCCATCCTGAATCAAATAGTCTAAGCACTTGGTTCTATCTACAGCCACAGGTTCTTTACAAGCTTTCCATGCTTCAGCAAAATCAGGATCCTCGGGGTACAAATTCTTGAATTCATCAAACCCAACTACTTCAACCTGCATTTTTGTAAGCAACAACTGTCTCCTACTTAATGCATCTGCAACCCTGTTAGATTTTCCACTTCTATGCTTTAACACAAATGTATAACTCTGCAAGAATTCTACCCACTTCATATGCCTCTGATTCAATTTACCTTGGCTATTTAGGTACTGTAATGCCTGATGATCAGTATACAAAAAAAATTCCTTTGGCAATAAATAATGCCTCCATTTCTTTAAGGCCTGAACTATTGCATAGAACTCTTGATCATAAACAGAATACTTCTTCTTTGCATCATTCAATTTTTCACTAAAATATGCAATAGGCTTACCTTCTTGGCTTAATACAGCCCCAATAGCGCTACCACTGGCATCACAATCCACCTGGAATACTTTTTTGAAATCTGGAAGTGCCAACATAGGCTGTTCAGTCACCTTCTTCTTCAGCAATTCAAAACTTCTCGCCGCTACTGCAGTCCATTTGAACTCTTTTCTATCCCCTCTTATTGTATCAGTTAGGGGTGCACATATACCACTGAAATTCTTAATAAACTTCTTGTAAAAACTAACCAGACCATGAAATGATCTTACCTCAGTAGCAGACCTTGGAGTAGGCCATTCCAGGATGGCTTTTACCTTCTCTGGATCCATTTTGAGACCTTCAGGTGATATAACAAATCCCAAATAGACTAACTCCCTTTTTGCAAAGACACACTTCTTTAGATTAATTAACAGTTTCTCTTCCCTTAGCCTTTCCAGGACACTACGAATATGCAGTAAATGTTCTTCCAAAGTCTTGCTAAAAATTAAAATATCATCCAAATAGACAATAACAAATTTTCCCAAGAACTTCTTAAGTACCTCATTCATGAGCCGCATGAAGGTGCTTGGGGCGTTCGTCAATCCAAAGGGCATGACTAACCACTCATAAAGACCCTCCTTGGTCTTGAAGGCTGTTTTCCATGCATCTCCTTCTCGAATCCGTATTTGATGATAGCCACTCTTCAGATCTATCTTTGTGAAGTACTGAGCTCCACTCAAGCAGTCCATAAGATCATCCATCCTTGGCAAAGGAAATCGGTACTTGATGGTTATCCTATTTATAGCTCGAGAATCTGTACACATCCTCCACTCTCCATCCTTTTTTGGTGCGAGTACTGCAGGTACTGCACATGGACTCAGGCTCTCTCAAATCAAGCCCTTCCTCAACAGCTCCTGAACCTGTCTATTTAGCTCCTCTATTTCAGTAGGAGTCATCCTAGGAGCAGCCTTGTTAGGCAAACTAGCTCCTGGAATCAGGTCTATTTGATGACTGATTTGCCTTACTGGTGGCAATCCATCTGGAACATTATCAGAGATAATATCTCCAAATTCTCCTAGTAAATCTGAAACTTCAAATGGTATTTCACTACTACCTTCTTTATCTTTTCTAGGAATCAAAGCATAGCACATGCGCTGATGTTTCATGCCATCTAAAAACTTCCCTCCATCAACAAGACAAATCCTAGCATTGCTACATACCTTTTCACCTTCCTTTTTCATGGGCTTCAATTTGTGGCAAACTCCATCCTTTGTCAGAGAGTATGTGTTTGCATGTCCATCATGTATTGCATGTCTATCAAACTGCCATGGTCTACCCAACAACAGATGGCAAACATCCATCGAAATAACATCACAGAGAACTTCATCATGGTAACTCCCAATTTTTAATTTTACTAAACATTGTTCACTTACCAGGACCTTATGATCATCTTTTACCCAAGAAATCCGATAGGGTTGGGGATGTTTCTCCCTCTTGAGCTTCAGCTTAGAGACCATCTCTTCGGATACCAAGTTATCAGTGCTACCACCATCAATGATCACATCACAACATTTATCCTCACACTTGCATCTGGTACGGAACAAAATCCTCCATTGCCCTGGTTCATTCTCACCACTTAGTAGGACTCTTTCATTTACCAAGGCCTCTCCTCTTTCTGCATCCTCTAAATGTGATGATTGTGCATCCTCATCCACATGAGCAACCCTAGCTTGGCCCTCAGCTCTCCTATCTGTCCTTCCTTGTCGTTGAGGGCATTCAAAGGCACGATGACCTTCTTCATTGCAATGGAAATAGGTACCACGGAAGCCTCCTCTTCCTTGCCCGCGTCCTCTACCTCTTCCTCTTTGATTTCCAAATTCTTGATCATGGGAGCGGTTGAAACCCTCATTCCTCTGGTTCCTGCTAGTACCCTCATCTTCATTTTTCTTTTGAGTTTCATTGTGGCCTCTAGATGATCTACCGCTTCCCCTTCCTCCTTGACCACACCCTCTTTGTCTTCCTTCAAACCTTTTACTCAGCTTCTCTTCAACTCGTAGGGAAAACTGGTATGCTTCTTCAACGCTGGTCATTCTTACCAGACTTAATTCCTCCTGGATGCTAGGTCGTAACCCACTGATATAACGAGCAACCTTCTCCTTATTTGCTTTTGCATGCCCTGCTCTAATCAGGAGTTGGTAAAACTCCTCTGTATATTCTTGGACTGATCTTCCTGCTTGCTTTAACCCATGCATCTTCTTAAACAGATCAAGCTCATAGTCCACAGGAATGAACTGCTTCTTCAATTTGTCCACCATGCGATCCCATCTTGTGATCTTCTCCTTTCCTCTTCTAAGTCTTTCCAGTTAAACCTCTTGCCACCAGATTTTGGCATGGCCTTTTAGTTTGGCCTTTGCAAACTTAACCCTATCTGGGTCCCTTATATCCTCATATTCAAAGTATTCGTCCAGTTCATTGATCCAATCGATCAACTCATCTGGTTTCAAATTTCTCGAAAATATACCCACTTCAATTGTAGGTCTTTTCCAAAACCTAGAAATGGCCCTAAAAAGCCTTTCCTCTACAAGATTCAGAACTTCCCCGTCAACTTCCATTACTTCCTCTTCATTGTCATCCTCACTATTGTCATCTGCGGCAATATTTGCTCCTCTACGAAGCTCCTCTTGCAATGCTTGTACCTGTCTCTGGAGGGCTCTAACCTCCTCAGGATCAATAGCTCTGGCCCTTCCACCACGCTCTCTTCGTGGAGGCATCTTCTAACTCGAACCCACAACCACACAGTCCTGGTGCAAACTGCCTCATAGTCGGCGCTCTGTCTACACACTCAGGAAAACCCGCTCTGATACCACTTGATGGGGACACAAACCAACAACCAGAATAGATACAATAGAAAGGGAAAATTATATTAACTGAGACAATAAGCTGGTACAAACAGTGCAGAGAAAATAAACTCAAAACATGCCCTGCGGGCTTACAATAGCATAAATCTGGAGAATATTTCTCCTTTTAGCACCTCCTCTCAAGCTCCAATCCGAACTGCCTTTTACAATGCCAAAAATCTCCTTAAATAGACCCCAGAGGGTTAAGGACTAGGAGTACATTCTAGAAAGTGCTAGTAGGCATCCATCGACAAAATAGAAGGTTCCGGAAGCTACGTTAGAAGTCGGTGCAATTCTAGAAGAATCCAGAAACGGTAGCCGAACTTCCGGGAGGCATAACTTTTGAACCGTAACTCCGATTGACGAACCGTTTACATTTTCGAAAAGCTCTCGAAGCGCTCTATAGCCCTATGGACAAGCTCCCCATTTTTGACCCTTTTCAAGGTCATTTAATGCCCCAAACCTGACTTTGAAGCATTCTTAGGGGGTCTCCAAAACCCGAAAAACTGCAATAACTTTCAAACCGTGGGGCCTTTTGACCTGATTCTTTTTTTGGAATGCTCTAAATCTTGATTACATTCATTTGGCCAAGTCACACCTTCTAGGTCACCAAAATGATGGTCAAATTGCATGCTCCTATTTTTTCAGGATTTTTAAATGCACTGATAGTTGAACTATGAGAGTTGGAACCTTTATTTGAGCCAAATGGGTATCCAAAAATGTAAAGACATAAAATAGAAACTAAGTCTAAGTACATTTTTTTGGGTGACACAGGATTGGCCTTATACCTCTGGATGCTCCTGCATCAGCAAGGATATGTTTCCACTAGATACCATTGTTTTGGTTGTAGATTTCATAGAGAACTACACACTACAACCAAAAAATGAGGTGCAACCAAAGTATTATACTTCTCAACAAGTTTCCATATTTGATCACATAACATTCATGCATTCACCTACAAGTACAGAGGATGATAGGAAGATTTTAAGGGAGTTCCATTTTTGCATCAATGGTGATCAATCACATTCTATGGAGTTTTTACATGGTTGTTTTCAACTATTTTATGGAGATTTGGTTAACAAGAGCATACCATATCATCAACACATTATTTGGTCATACCATTGTGCATTTCAATTCAAGAATGCATAGATGTTCTATTGGTTGGGCAGGATGCATAGGTTGTGTAGAATTCAATATATGTGATATTTCACAAAGGTTGGTCATAAAAAGGGAGATCATAATGGTATAGGCACATGCATCAAAAGAGACTTAGCTCATGAAGAACTAAAGTACAAAGATGGAGCAATATTGACATGCAAAATCCATCATCCAGTGGTATAACACTAAAATGTGTCTAGGTAAGGAAGGTGAGTATATGGTTCACATATTTTTTTGGTTCATAGATAATACTAACATTGCACCATATGAGGATTGTTGCACACTAACAAGATCAAGTGAGTTGCACTCTTTTAGAAGCTCTGATGTAGGTTCATGGAGTATCCACACATGAAAAATGGCATGCTATTGTCCATCATGTGTAGAGGAAAATAGGGATGACTGTGAGTCGACTGAATGGGTGGACAAATGGCATATACAAGTTTTGGACCTAGTTGACACCTATCGTCCCCTTCAAGCATTGGAAATGGTAGAGATGGATTCATCTATTGACTTTTACCGCTTGTCTTATCTACTACAACCATATATATATATATATATATATATATATATATATATATATATATATATATATATATATATATAAAATTTCAATATGTAACTTTATAACTTTTACCTAAGTATTTTCTAAATTAATGACCACATTTTATACATTTATCATTGTAGGCCATGTCTTTGCTATTATTGCACCTAAAGATAATGAAGAAGGGACATATTATTATTTGTGTTGTGTCGAAGACAAACAAAAATTGGATCACTCAATTATAGATTGTGAAGGTTAAGAGTACCATATCGGTACGGTCATTATAACTGACACATGGCTTAGATGATATTAAATGAAGAACCCTAACTTGTGGTTATTCAAGGATTGGAAAATAGAGAGGAAGGTTCTTCATTATTCGAACCTTGTTGTTGCATCAAACGTCCACTTGATAAAATATGGTGGAAAACCACATAATAAGATTCTTTGGAAAGTTTGTGAGTTAGACCACAAGGCAATACTTGAGACATTAAAATGTAGAGAAAATCTATTTGGTTCATTAGATTGAATAGGGAGAGATGGAGAGAGAGAAAGAGTGGTCGATTGGATCCTTGGTGTCATTATAAGCCAGGATACCAAATTGAACCAATGGTCAAATTTGAGGAATTTGAGTTATTTTATATGCAATAAGGACTTTGTAGGTCTTTAGATAGATTTAAATTCCTTGGGGTCTTTGGGAAAATATTTAGGTGTCTAGAAGATCAAAAGAAGCTATGAGGAGTTGGAGTTTCCCTTTCTACCATTCCCTCCAAATTCATTGTATTCCTCTACCTTGCTTGTTTCTACATTGGTACGTTATTTGCATATCGAATGTGGATTGTCCCTCACCCAAAACAATGTTGCAACCTCTCCCCCAAGACTGTCCACATGAAAAGGTGGGTATTGTTATTATGTGTAAGTGATGAGATAAGTTTAAATCACAGATTTTATGTTTTGATTTGTTTAAAATCTACATACATTATTTTAATTTATATTAGATTCTTTAATAGGACCCATTTTTAGATTAGTCATTTGAATAAGAGAAAGTTTAGAATTTGTTGTTTAGATCAAAATGTAATGAGAGAACATGAAAATTGTTAGAATGTGAATGCTTTGTGATGCAAAGTCATGATTGTGTGCATGTAACTAGAAACTTGAAAGTGGCGAAAGCAAGGATATAATGGAAAAAGTTTTGAGGACTAATCAAGCCATTCAGTAAGCAACTTGATCATTGCTAGAAGCTCAAACAAATAATTATTTGCATTTGGAACATTGTTACCAATAATGATATTATGACTAACATGATTTTATCTTTTATTTGCTTTTCCATCTATAATTATTTTAGATAAACTCTAAAACAAATTTATTTTTGAATCATAAACTTATAAAACATATCTTATAATGCTAGATTGAATTTTGATGTGTTATCATCTAAGATATATATAAATGTATGAGAAGTTTAAATTAGCTAAATCTATTGGGATAAGTGGTATTGTAATAGATGGTTTTAAGATTCATTTGAAGAATATAAAGGGGCATAAGTGATGCATGTCATTATACAAAACAATTTCTTCACTGGAAATGAAATTAGGAGCAGCAAGAGTTGTGAATGGAATAAAGATGAATGGAGTGGAGAAAGCAAATAAATCTTTAGCCAAAAAAGCAATTCTTGTGGTGGGAATCAACATTGCTTTTAGCAATAGAAAATGATGTGATTCAATTCGACGCACTTGGATGCCACAAGATCAACAACTATACTCAATTAAAACACTTGTAACAATTGTAAGGTTTTTAATTTGAATATTACTATGTCTTGTTTGAAGCCCACAAATAAAATGGGAAATGGGAAATGAGAATGGCAAGGGAAAAGTTGAAGAAGTTGGAGGAGGAGAAGGGGATAGTGATAAGGTTTGTGATTGGGCACAATGCTACACTAAGTGGCATTTTGGATCATGTAATTGAAGACAAAGATGTAGAGCATAATGATTTCCTTAGACTCAAACATGTTGAAGGCTACCATCAGCCCTCAACAAAGACCAAGATCTAATTCTCTACAACACTCACTAAATGGGATGTTGATTTCTATGTTAAAGTTGATGATTACATGCATGCCAATCTAGATACATTATCATCATTCATGGTTTCATCTAAATAGTATATTTTATGTAATAATTTGTTTAGATAGTTCATTTTTTTTTTTTTGGGTAGAACTTATTTGTTGTTTTCATCAGAGATGGGTAATTCTACATAAAAATCTAGTGCCATTTTATATGTTGTTTAAAGTTGATATCTATCTAAACAGTCTAAATCTTTTACATTTGTGTAATATTTTAATCCAAAGATAACTAAGAATTCATTGAGTCTTAAAGAACTAGGTAAAAGGTATTTTAAAAGGTGATAAGTTGGCCTTGTCCTTTAGAGAGTTTGGAAGATTGGCAAGGAAAATTTAATTTTGACCTACTAGGAATTCTAGGCCTAAGTTAGGGATATTGATCCTTTGAAGGTGTTGGGGCCTTGAAAGTGCATGAATCCTAGTGGTTTAGTCATAGAAATGATGAATCAAGTCTAAGTTTGAAGTCTTGAAACCTTTTTACTTGTTTTCCCTTAATTGGCCTAGTTAAGCGCAAGTGTCCCTAAAGCCATATTTTGATCCAAGTTTTCCAAGAACCCTAGGGAAAGGGAAGGACCGTAGGAGGGTGGAGCCCACTTGGATAAGTAAAAGTCATCATTTGGCAAAGGTTGGTAACCAAGATACCATCTTGAAGTGGGTTTGGGTACCCTTAGAGGTTTAAGAACTAAGTGGTAGAAGTAGGCTATGTACTTTGCATCAATAAGGGTCATTAGAACTAGGTGTGATAGCTAGGGTGTAGGAAGTCACAATGTATTTGGAAGAGTCACTAATTGGTCTAAAATTCAAGGCATATCTTACCATAGGGAAATGAGCAAGTTAAGGGATAATTCTCTAGCTTAGGGAAGGGTCCCTTGCATGGAATTGCTAAGGGATAACCCATTTAACAAGTTGGAAGTGTTAGAAAGTATTTTGAATGTAGCAGAAGTTTGAGTTATATAGGTGAGGATAGAAAAGAGTAAAAAACATATGAAGCAAGTGAATTGAACAATGCACATATTGTTTCATCTTAAATAAAAAAGTATATTGAGATTTGACTTTTTTTAAAAGGGTTCAAAGGTAGATTGAAGGTCATCATCAATATTATTTTTGTTTAACATAACCATTCAATATGTTGCTCTTGATTTTTGCTTGGTAAGAATTAAGTATAAATCTAAAAAAAAATCCATTTACATTGTGGCTCATGTCTCTTACTCGTGCAAGAGCACTCTCACATGGAATGATGAAATAAGGGTGTTTGGGCCTCTTAGGTTCACCATCAACCCTTTTGTGTGGCCCATTAGCAATTTGGATATATTATGAACTCATTGCTCAATGAGCTCACAAGGGCACAATTTATGTAATTTGAATGCATATACTTATAATCTAGGGTATAGTAGTTGTGTTGGGTCAATCTAGACTTATTTGAATGGTTAAAATGCCTTTTAGGCACTAAAATGTAAAGAATGCATTAAAAGTGAAAAAGTTGCTATGCAACTTTGCAACTTTTTGCATAACTAAGCAAAACTGCTTCTAATCTTTACTCCAACTATCACAACCTTTCAAATATCATTGGATCAGTTGGGTAAGACCTTCATATATCTATTTCAGGTGGGTGGAAGATACACTGTACATTTTTGGCATTGAAATCAATAAAAAGAACCTTATTTTTTACATTCTAGGCTATTTTTCTGCATGGTACTGTCGTGTATAGATGCCTTGAGATCTATGCTTGTTATGGTTGGATGTATTTTTGAATAAAATTTATAATACAATTGTTTCGAGGTCTTCAAACACTGTAGAACTCAAGTTATTCCTATTTTAGTGCCGACAACCCAAAATTCAAAGGTTTCAAGGGTTTTGATTGAAATCAAGATATAATGTGAGACTCCACCATAGGAAAATTATGGCCTTTTGTGGAATCCTTGTATTTTTAATGCACTTTAAGATGATTTTTGTTTTAAGTGATAAGATGTAGGGAGAAGGAAGAAACATGATTCCCTAGATACATATACCTTGTATGCATCAATACACAAACCTTTTGTCCCAACATTTTAAGGCCTCAACATTCCATATTATGGTCTATAACTTGGTAATAAAAATATTTGGATCATTCCTCAACATCTCCAATTGGTCTCATGTTTTTAGCACATGTTTACATGGTACCTCCTTTGTAAATGTGGCCTAATTAGCCCTTGTGTCTAAATGTTGTCCCCACGGGTTTTGACAATTTGATTGCTAATGTGATCTTTCCACTTTGGAATCTGATAGTACATTAGAAATAGGAATTAATCTTGGTGTTATTCTTTTCTTTTCATGTTGAGCATACAAGCTGTAGTCCTAAGTCTCATTCCTTGGGCTATTAGGAATCCAAGAGGTTAATGAAGGAACTATGTCCTTTTCTCAGTTTGGGGTCTTCAATTCTAGTCGATATGCCTATTCTAATGTAAGAACATCATTTCTTGAGTCTAAGTTCTATATTCCATGTCTAGTGTAGGTTTCTTGTATTAAGTAGTATTTGTTGTCAAGGTGCAAGTGTGGGGTCTTGAGCCTTGTTTAGGCTGTCAAACCTTGTTAGGTTGTTCTTGTAGGTTGTACTCTCCCAATCTACCTTGTTAGTACCTTGCCACTTGCATCACTTAGGCCCTTTTGTCTGTCTTTTAATTCCCTTGCATTATCTTCATAGTTACTAGTGTATAAGTTGATATTTGAATCTCAACATGTGAATAGTTTGTCTTAGTTCTCATATGTAGTCAAGGTCCTTGACATCAATTAAAAGTCATAAGTTACATGCATTATCAAAATGAAATTGGGTCTCACAAACTTGATTGCAATTTTTCTCATGCCTAAGTGGTTGGCAAACCTTAAGACCCAACCAATAAGTCATCCATTTATGTTGATAGGCATGTATTATAATCAAGTCTCTAGGAATTGATTGCAAACTCTTTAAGAATCTTCACATGTCATTGGGTTAAGTCTTGAATCCCTAAAATCTAGTCTTGAAGACCTAATTTCATATCACCCTCTTAACACAATCATAGTTAAGTATTTGAGACTTGACTACATATGAACATGTATTGAACATACAACTTGTAAGGTAGCTCACCCAATTACGTATTGTATCTCTTCTACACTTCCAACCAAGTCTTTAGGATATGATTACATATATTCTTTATAGAAACTTGTAGGAAAAGTGATTTAGAGAAAGGTGGTCCCTTACAACTTCTATGAGAAAATACTCTGAACAATGTGTTTTGACAAAGGTTTTCGAATGCAACCTTAAGGCTTAAGTTTCCCAAATCAGGTAAATGAATTATCCAAAGACTTCTTAGTAATATAATTGTTTTGAATACCATAATAAACCCCAAATAACTAGTTTTCAAAATACCAAGAGCCCATCTCTAAGTTAAACCAATCATCCCAACTTACTAGGCCTACAAGCCCCCAATTAGCCCTCAAATGTTGTCCTCTTGCATTTTTCTCCATATTTTTCCATACCATAAAGAAAATACATTGAATATTAGGATACCCATTTTTCTTCTCTATAACATATCAAAAGATGAGGTATGGTTATTTGGGATCAAGTCTTTGTTGTTACACTATGGGCCACTTTTTAAGCACAAAAACCCCTCCATTTACAAAGGAACTATATGGAATAATTATCCCCCAACCATAAAACTTGGTAAAGTATCTTAATATGACCCTAAAGTGTGTATTCTTCAATTTTATTGAACCCATAAACTTTCTATATGTGCTTTTTATGAAACCCTCACCAAACAAGGCTAAAAACTAGGGCCTCTTCAAATCTAACTAAGAAACCACTTTCAGGACCTATTACTTGATACTACACCATGTTTATGATGACTAATTTTACTATTTTACATAAAACCATGGACTCCTTTAGGCAGATCTCCCGCTGCTATACCTACGGCATCAAATTTAATGCATTTTTATGCACCCAAGCACTCAGAACTTGTCTAGTTGAATGATCATTTGCATCCTCTAACTATTCCCTGCATTAGTATGCATAATTACTTATGACATATTTTCATATTCCATCCCCAAGTCATAGTTATAATAGAAAGGGGATGGTTATATCATTTTGCTTGAAGGAAACTAATGCAAGGCACCAAGGCAAATGGATAGTGGTCCTAGTTTTGGATTTGGAACATTAATAAGAATGTTGTAATAAGACCAAAATGTAAGGTCAATTGGGTTCTAGGTGCCATTATAAGCCAGAGTGTCAAATTGTACAAATGGGTAAAAAATAAGCAATTTTGGTGGGTTTTAAATGAAAATAGGATTTTTGTGATCCTTAGAAGGTTTTAATAGTCATTAGGGTCATTTGGTCAAGTCCTAGTTGTATAGGAAGTTAGTTGTCAAAAATTGCAAAAATTGTCAAGCAAAATTGCAAAAATGCTGACAACTTTGAAATATGGTTGCAAAAATGGTTGTATGTTGGCATAACCATTTGAAATATGGTTATGACCATTGAAGACATAGAGGACATGTTTAAATATGTTGTACATGGAGAGGACAACATGATGGTACAGACTAGTGAACATTTGCATGAACAAAAACTTTGATTTTCTACCATTTTTACAATTTTTCTATGTTGTATAGAACTGTACAAATTGGGAGAAGGGATCAATTGACATGGTTGGATAGCTTGATGAACTAGGCTTCATTTTATTTTGGTTTGAAGGATTTATCTTTTCATTTGTTCAAGTTATTGCATTTTTTATTCAAGTTTCTTTTTTGGGGGCTGAATTTGAGTGTTTTGGGAAACATGCATGGTTGGAGTTTAATGCCACTTAGAGGAATGCAAGTTAGGGGAGTGTACTTTAATATGGTAAAATTTTAGGCTTGGAGGAGAAGGTTTCATATTTTTACCAGCCAGCCCTAGGCTGAATATCCCTATGTGTTCAGCCTAGATTTGTAGGAGAAGTGGTGATTAGACTTCCAAACCAACTAATCTAACCTAGGGAAAGGCTGAAATGGAGATGTGGTATGGGGAGGAAGAGTTCCATGTAGTTGTGCTGGTTCTATGAATCCATATCCTAACACTTGCTTTAGAAAGCCAACCTAATTAGGCCTATTAGTTATGTGAACCAAGTGGGAGTTAGGACATGCTGGAGTAGGTTCAACCCAAGATATTTTGGAGTCTTCAAGAACCTGGTAAAGGGTATTTAAAAATAAAATTTGTTTGATACCTAATTTGGAAAGTTTGGAAGTTAGCCATAGAAAACTAAAAATTGACCTACTACGATTTCTAGGCTTGATTTTGGGAATTTGGTCTTTTGGGGGTGTTAGAACCCTAAAAGTGCATGAATATTTGTGGTATGAACCTAAAAATGTTGGTCCTAGCCTAAGTTTGGAGTTTGAAAATCGGATTTCACATTTTTCCTTATTTGGCCTAGTTGAGGGCTAGTGTCCCTAAAACCTACAATTGAATCAAGTTTTATAAGAGCCCCAGAGAAGGGGAAAGACCTTAGAAAAGTGGAGTCCACTTGGAGAGATAGTGGTCAGAATTGGGTAAAGGAAAGTAATCCTGATTGGCATCTTGCAATGGGTTGGATGTTACTAGGCACTTAGGAAGCTTTTGGTGAAAGAAGGTTGCAAGCTCTACATTAGAAACAATGTGAAAATGACTATCTAAAAAATTTCATCTAAATAAATAAAAACATCAAATTGGACCTAAGTGCAAACACAAAGAGTTTTTTTTCTGCATTTCACCAATCTCACTGTGTCCATCGTCATTGTTCTCTTTTCATTCATGTTTGGGGGTATGTTACTAGTGCATAGCACCAAGGAACTTGGTTTAAATATTTTGTTTTTCATGTTTTTTTTTACCTACTTAGGCTAGAATAAACAACCCTTGGATGAGAAGTCCATGGTTGTTAAAGAAAGATGCCATTTTGTATGCTTAAGCCACTTTATTTAATTTATATGCAAAAGTTGTTGATTAGGGAAATTCAAGATTTTTAATGTTTTCGGTCAAGAAATCCTAGGACTAGTTTTTTTTTTATCTAGTTTTAGGTATTTTGGAACCTTTTCAAGTCCTATACATGGAATCAAGTGAAAAATGTGAAAATTGCACTTTTTGTGCAAAGTTGCATTGTTGAAAATTGTAAAAGTTGCTCAAATTTGCAACTTAGTGGGAAAAGGGTTATAACTATTAAAATATTGGTTCTAACCATTAAAAAATATATAAGAGATATATATGCCTCATTTGTGAGGTCTGGAGGACATTAATATACTAATTGGAAGAAGTTGTAAAGAAAGCAATTTAGTTTTTGAGTCATTTTTACTGTTGTTTGCATGCCATAAAAAATGTATGGAATTTTAGACTATATGTGATAAATTTTTGAGATAGATTTTTGAATCATCTTTCTTTTTCTTCTAGTCTCATCATTCTACGTGTTTTCTAACTCAAGTTATTGTATTTTTAGTGAAACTAGGTTTATAAGACAACATTTTGGTGCACACAGCAAAAATGGGCCTCTAACTACAATTTTCTTAGTTGAAATTTCATGTGCATTTGGGAAATAGTAGTTAGTAGGGTCTTTTATAGGATTTCAAGGTTTCAAGACTGGAGGATGTGTTTTGTGAGTTTTCCAATCAATCCCTCAGTCAAGTACCATGAAGGATTTGACCTCTTGTAGCATGTTGATTTGTGAATGGCAGGAGTTTGTGAATTGGTGAAGTGCCGAGCATTTGAAAATAAGTTATTTTAGTGTTTTCAAACCTTATTTATCATTGAGTTCATTTCCATGACCCCTTTTCCTACTAGTTGTTTTGTAAACCAGTCATCTACTTGATTGGGACATGCTTGGGAACTAACAATCTCCATTTAAGTTGAAGTCTCCATTTAAAGTTGGAAATGAGATTTTTGTTGTTCTATTAAGATCACTAATATATTTTGATCAAAAATTTGAGGGACAATTCCCAACTTGAGTATCCTAGCGTCCCAAAATCCTAGCGTTCCAAGTCCTGTAAATGCAAAGTTGCAATGTTGCTCAAAAAGTTGCTTGAGCAACTTTTGCAATTTTTGCAATAAAGTTGCAAATGGAAGTTTGGAAAGCTGTAACTATCCATTCTTGGTTATACTAGCATGGGAATTTTTTTTTTAAGGTTAGAAGGTTTCTAGTTAGATTTGCATTTTAAAGAAACTTTTACAACTTTTGCAATTTTGCACAAAAAGTGCAACTAATGCAAAGTTCACTAGATTTCACTTCTAGGACTTGGAAAAGGTTCCAAACTATTAAAAAACAATTGAAAACACCTAATCTTAGGCTATCTTGACCAAAAACTCAAAAAGACTCAATTTTGCCTAATTAGCAACTTTTGCGCATATCTTGCACAAAGTGGCCTATGCATACATATCTTGCTCATATCTCTATCACCGTTCATCATGGGGTCAATATATTTATTTTATTAGCTTTGGATGGCTGGGTAAACCCTTGAACCAAGCTCATGCTATCCCTTTGAGTGCTCAAACATTCTCAGGCACACTAAACCGAAATGTCCATAAGGGTTACTAAATGCCATAGGGAAACGATCTTTGATGGGGCATATCTTGGAGCTCGTGTGAGGTATGGATGCAATTCTAGGTGCTATAGGACCATGTTGCAGTGAAATCTCTCTCTTTTTAGAGATCTTACTCCTTTTTGATTTTGCAACACCATCTCGGGTGATGCCAAAACTTGTAGTGTTGGCCAGTACAAAGTTGTCAACTACCAAATCTCCCTCACCATTCATCATGGGATCAAACTGTATGTTCTATTAGCTTTGGGTGGCTGGGTAAACCCTAGCCCCAATCTCATCCTATCCTATTGAGCCCTTGAATTTTCTCGAGCATGCCAAACTGAAACATCCCTAAGAGTCACTAAATGTCATAGGGCAATGATCTTTGACGAGGCATATCTCAGAGCTTGTGCGAGGTATGGATGTGGTTCTAGGTCTTATAGGACCATGTTGCGAAGACCTACAATAAATTCTCTCATTTTTTTGGAGATCTTACTCCATTTTGATTTTGTGATGCCATCTCAGGTGATGCTGAACCTCATAGTGTTGGCCAATACAAAATTGCCAACTGCCAAATCTCCCTTATTGTTTGTCGTGGGATCAAATTGTCTATTCTATTAGCTCTGGGTGACCAGGTAAATGCTAGTCTCAAGCTTATCCTATCCTATTGACCACTCGAACATTCTCAGACATGTCAAACTGAAATGTCCCTAAGGGTCACTAAATGCCACAGGGTAGTGATCTTTGACATGGCATATCTCGGAGCTCATGTGAGATATGGATGCGATTCGAGGTGCTATAGGACTATGTTGTGGAGAGCTACAATAAATTCTCTCACTTTTTTGGAGATATTAATCTATTTTGATTTTTCCAAGCCATCTTGGGTGATGCTGAAACTCATAGTGTTGGCCAGTGCAAAGTTGCCATCTAGCAAATCTCCCTCACCGTTCATTGTGGGATCAAACTATTTGTTCTATTAGCCTTGAGTGGCTAGGTAAACCCTAGCCCCAAGCTCATCCCATCCTATTGAGTGCTTGAACATTCTCGAGCATGCCAAACCAAAATGTTCCTAAGGGTCACTAAATTCCATAGGACAGCAATCTTTGATGGGGCATATCTGAAAGCTCGTGCAAGGTATGGATGCAATTCTAGGTCCTATAGGACTATATTATGGAGACCTACAATAAAATCCTCACTTTTTGGAGATCTTACTCCATTTTTATTTTGTGATGCCATCTCAGGTGATCCTAAAACTCGTAGTGTTGGCCAATACAAAGTTTCCAACTGCCAAATCTCCCTCAGTATTCATCGTAGGATTGAACTATCTATTCTGTTAACTCTAGATGGTTGGGTAAACCCTAGCTTCAAGCTCATCTAGTCCCATTGAGCATTTGAATGTTCTCAAGCACACTGAACCAAAACATCCCTAAGGGTCACTAAATTCCATAGGGAAACAATCTTTGATGGGGCATATCTCAAAGCTCGTGTGAGGTATTGATGTGATTCCAATCCTATAGGACCATGTTGTAGAGACCTACAATAATCTCTCTCACTTTTTGGAGATCTTAATTTGTTTTGATTTTGTGATGCCATCTTGGGTGATGCTAAAACTCATAGTGTTGGCTAGTACAAAGTTGCCAACTACCAAATCTCCCTCATTGTTTGTTATGGGATCAAACTATCTATTCTATTAGCTTTGAGTGGCTGGGTGAACCCTAGCCCCAAGCTTGTCTCATCTTGTTGAGTGCTTGAACATTCTTGGGCACGCTGGACCAAAACATCCCTAAGGGTCACTAAATGCCATAGGGTAGCGATATTTGACAAGGCATATCTTGGAGCTCGTGTGAGATATGGATGCAATTCTAGGTGCTATAGGACCATGTTGCAGAGACCTAGAATAACTTCTCTCACTTTTTGGAGATCTTACTCCATTTTGATTTTGTGACACCATCTCAAGTGATGCTGAAACTTGTAGTGTTGGCCATTACAAAGTGGCCAACTACCAAATCTCCCTCACCATTTGTCTTCGGATTGAATTGTCTATTTTGTTAGCTCTGGGTGGTTGGGTAAAACCTAGCCCCAAGCTTGTCCTATCCCATTGAGCACTTGAACGTTCTCGAGATTACCAAACCAAAACATCCCTAAGGGTCACTAAATGCCATAGGGAAGCGATCTTTGTCAAGGTATATCTCAGAGCTCATGCAAGGTATGGATGTGATTTTAGGTGCTATAGGACCAAGTTGCAAAGAATTATAATAACCTCTCTCACTTTTTAGTGATCATACTCTATTTTGATTTTGTGATGCCATCTCAGGTGATGTTGAAACTTGTAGTGTTGGCTAGTACAAAGTTGCCAACTACCAAATCTCTCTCACCTTTTGTCATAGGATCAAACTATCTATTCTATCAGCTTAATGTAGCTAGGTAAACACTAGACCCAAGCTTGTCCCATCTCATTGAGTGCTCAAATTTTCTCGGGGTAGGCCGAACTAAATCATCCTTAAGAGTCACTAAATGCCATAGGGCAATGATCTTTGATGATGGCAATTGGATATGTCATCTCATCCAATGATGGAGACTCCTGATAGAAGGTAAAGGGGTGATCATACACATCATTTTGAACATGTTATTTTTTTATGATAATAAGGTAATCCTTGTTTGTAAGGTCAAGGAACTTGAGGTTACCTATAAACCCAAATTGCCTTAGTCCTAACAATTTTCCTTTTTTAATTGTTTTTGTTAATAAGTTGACTCAATAAGTATTTTGAGTTATTACACCTTATATAGTTGCATGTTATCACTAAATGGATTTAGTGGAAGATGTTAATGATCTTCTTGGTTGTCTTAATAGTCATTTCATGGGTTTGAAACATAACCACTTCCCTTTGTGAAGAGTTGTCCGAAAATCAACAAATTACATGTTGTTGCAAAGAAAATACAGTCATGGGATGTTAGAAGATTATTGTCACTCATAGGATGTTGAAGGATCTCTTGGAAGGTCGTTCAGGTGCAACTTTTCAAGGCTCCCACATTATCATTTTTGGTTTGATGAACTTCTTTGAAGAAGTATGTGAATACAATAAGGGCATTTAGCTCATGCTTGTGTGTCCAAGCTAGGATAGGTCTTAAAGTTTCCTCTTTGGTATCTAGTGAGAATGGTACCTTTACTTTGGGTTGGTACGCTTCTTACATCTTTTTTGGGGAAAGGTTGACTTAAGAATTTTTATTGCATTTTAGGTGGACTTGTTTAGAAGATCAAAGTGCATGAATAATGCAATGTTATGTAAATCTTCCACCCTATGGAAGGGATTTTATTATGAGTTTTGGGATTCTTAGGTGAAGGAAGATAGTAAAATTTTCACTCCCAAGGATGTCTTCGAAAGGAATAGCATGGTCTTGAAATGTGAGTCAAAACAAGACTATTCGAGCAATAAAAATTGCCCCAAAATTCGTTGCAATTTTTAAAAGTTGCCGAGCAACTTTTTCCAATTGTTGCTAAAAGACCTACATTGTCAAGAAGCTTTGAAAAATCCCTAAAACCTATCTCTAACCCAAGGAGAAACCTATATATGCTTTGAGGAACCCTAATCAAGGGTTGATAGCTCATTTCTTGTACGAATCCATACTGTTGGAATGTATGTAGTAGATTGTGACTGTTTTAGCATAGATTTTACTGGTTTTGAATCTTGTTTGGAGGAAAATCACATGGCTATTATCACTTTGCTACATGTTGTATTTGTCTTATTGTTATTTTTTCATTTTCCATGCATTATTTATAGTTTGAGACCAAGTTTTGAAAGGTTTTGTAAATTTCTTCAAAGATACTTGTCTGCTACCACTTTTGGAGTTGTATATCATGAAAGGGTTGTAAGTCTTATCTCCACTAGAAAAATTCCATGGTCTTATAGATTTCAAGGATATAGACTCTAATGTATTACATTATGCAAGCAAGGGCCTTGAAAGTGAGTGCAAAACAATCTTTGACCAAGCCCTAGGTGAGCTAGGCAATGCCTGACTAGGGACTATCAGCAAAGAAAGATCTCTTGAGAGAAAAACTTGATGAATGAAGGCTTTCCCTTCTAAGGGATTGAAGAGGGGTATGAGAAGGTTCTAACTTATGGAGGAAGATTCTTGATGAAGTGTGGAAGGTGTCTTAAAAGTGGAGATAGAAGACAACAAAGAAAACCCTACCAAACCCTCAATTTTGTTATTTTTGTTGTATGACCTGTAGGCACCCTGAGACCCTAAAAATCCTTGAGCATGGGTCCTATGTATAATTTTTTATTAAGGCTAGAGGTGTTGAAACTCTGATATGATGTAGGCAAATGGTGAATAACTAGGGCTAAGGGCTCCCCCAGCTATCCAAACCACCCTGCAAGAGTTAACACAATGAAAGAAAACACAAATGGACACCAACCAAAGGAGGAGAAGATGGAAATAATTCTATTGATTCATCAAAATATCTTCATACATGCCCAGCTATGAGGCCTTCTTGGTTACGACCAATTTAATACATTTAGTTACAAAGATCCAACATCAAATTTGCACTTTTAGTTCTCACTCAAAAAAAAAATTCCCAAAAAACTTACTTATCTCTAAGCCTAAACTCTCTATTTATACTTGCCAAAATGGCTTACAGAACATTCTAGAACATTACATAAGAGGAAGGCTAACCCAACAATGGTCTGGACTCATCCCAAGAAAAGATCTTAACATAAATGTCGGGAATGAAATAAATCTCGCGAGTCAGCTTGCAAAATCACGTCCAAATACTGACACTCAACATATACTGGGTAACTCAGCACATGAAGAATCACTTGGCATCCACTGGGTAACTCAGCACATGAAGAATCACTCGGCATCCACTGGGTAACTTAGCACATGAAGAATCACTCGGCATCTACTAGGTCACTCGACACATGAAGGAATGCTACAGGAACTCGACACATGAAGGAATTGCTAGGCACATGAAGGACTGCTAGGCACATGAAGGAGTTGCTAGGCACATGAAAGATTGCTAGGCAGATGAATGAACTACTAGGTGAACAAAATGAGCAGGATAACAAGGCAACCCAGGATGCTCCTGCATCAGACAACCGGGGTTGAAAGGAATGACTCTCCTGAATTATAGAGATGTCCCAACCTGAGATGAATCCATATCAAATTGAGAAATCCATGAAGTGTCTTCAATAGGTCTATTCTTCCACTTCACCAAATATTCATAGTAATCTTTTCCTCTTGTAATCTTGCCAACTCTCTGATCCAATATCTATTCAACTTCCTCACTTTGTTTCTTAGGATAACCATCTTGTATAAAAACTTCATCCTCTAACTCATGATACTTATACAAATTAGCAATGTTAAATATAAGAGATATATCCATGTCATCGGGTAACTCAACTTCATAAGCATTACCACTATCAAACTTCTTCATTATCTTACAAGGTCCAAATTTATTCATCTTCAACTTGCTATATGTTCCAAGTAGGAATCTTCCTTTCTTTAGATGAACCATCACCTCATCACCAACTCAAAAATCATGGTGTCTTCTAGACTAATCTGCATTCTTCTTATACTTTTGATTTCTTTGTTCCAACCTCAACTTCACTTCCTTATGCAAGGACTCCATAAAATCAGCAAATTCTTCTCCTGCAGTGTTTTTCTTTTCTTCACTAGCAACATCTCTCAAATCTAATATACCTCTAGGATGCATTCCAGTAATAATCTCAAAAGGTGTCTTCCCTATACTCCTATTCACAGAATTGTTATATGCAAATAAAGGTTGTGCCAATACCATCTTCCAATTACTTTGTTTATTCCCAACTAAACATCTCATAAAATTACCCAAGCTTCTATTCATAACCTCTGTCTATCCATCTATTTATGGATGGAATGTAGAACTAAACTTCAATTCAGTACCCATCTTCTTCCATAAAGTCTTCCAAAAAAAACCAACAAACTTACTATCTCTATCTGAAATAATGCTTCTTGGTAATCCATGCAATCCCAAAATCTCTTTAAAGAAAAGTTTAGCAACATGCTCATCATATGATGTCTTCTTACATGGTATGAAATTAGCCATCTTAGAAAATTTGTCCACTGCAACAAATATAGAATCATACCCCTTCTCCATTTTAGGCAATCCAAGAACAAAATCCATATTATTATCAGTCCAAGGTTTCTCGGGAATAGTAATAGGTGTATACAAACCAATATTTTGACTCACTCCCTTTGCAACTTGACAAACTTCACAACTCTTTACAAATTTCTAAACATCCTTATACATTTGTGGCCAATAATATTTCTCTTTCAGTAAACTCAATGTCTTATCAATTCCAAAATGTCCAACTAATCCAGCAGTACGGTTTTCCTTAATCAAATTCAACCTCATAGGACTTCTAGGAATACACAAATGAATACCTTTGAACAACATACCTTGTTGAATGAAATACTCATCATACTTACTTATGTGATCTATCAGATTAGGTGCTCTGCACTCCTTCCACGCCTAAGAAAAATTAGGGTCAGCATCATATAACTCTTTCATCTCATCAAAACCAAGAACCTCAACCTTCATTTCAGAAAACAAAGAACGTCTTCTACTTAATGCATCAAAAACTTTGTTAGTAATTCCACTCTTATGCTTGATTACAAATGTAAAGCTCTGCAAATACTCAACCCACTTCATATGTCTTTGATTTAATTTATGTTGACTTCCCAAGTATTGTAAAACTTTATGATCAGTATACAACACAAACTCCTTAGGCATCAAATAATGTCTCCACTTCTTCAATGCTTGAACAATAGCATAAAACTCTTGATCATACACAGAATATTTCTATTTAGCATCATTCAAATTTTCACTAAAGAAAGCAACATGCTTACCTTCTTGACTTAATACAGCTCCTATTGCATTACCACTTTCTTCACATTCAACTTGAAATACTTTGTTGAAATTAGGTAAAACCAATACAGGTGATTCAGCAACCTTTTGTTTCAAAGTTTGAAAACTCTTATCAGCTCCATGTGTCCACTTGAATTTCTTTTTATCTCCCCTCATTGTTTTAGTCATAGCATTATAAATAGCACTAAAATTCTTTATAAACTTTTTCTAAAAACTAGGCAAACCATGAAATGGTCTTACCTCACTTACATTCTTAGGTGTAGGCCATTCCAAAATTGCTTTAACCTTCTCAAGATCCATCTTCAAACCATCAGCTGAAATCACAAATCCCAAACACACAATCTCTTCTTGCATTAAAGAACACTTTTTTAGATTAATCAACCAATTTTCCTCTTTCAACCTCTGCAATACTTGCCTAATATGCTCAAGATGTTCTTCCTTAGTCTTGCTAAATATCAGAATATCATCCAAATAAAAAATCACAAACTTACCCAAGAATCTTTTCAGAACTTCATTCATCAACCTCATGAATGTACTAGGTGCATTAGTCAAACAAAAAGGCATAACCAACCATTCATACAAACCATCTTTTGTCTCGAAAGAAGTCTTATATTCATCACCTTCTCTAATTCTAATCTGATGATAGCCACTCTTCAAATCAATCTTGGTAAAATATTTTTCTCCACTCAAATAATCCATTATGTCATCCATTCTTGGCATAGGAAACCTATATTTCATTGTTATCTTGTTAATGGATCTGGAATTAGTACACATTCTCCATTCTCCATTCTTTTTAGGTGCTAATACAATAGGTACAACACATGGACTCAAGCTTTCTCTGATCAAACCTTTCTGCAAAAATTCGTGCACTTGTCTGTTAAGTTCTTTATTCTCTGCAGGTGTCAATCTATATGGTGCTTTGTTTGGCAAACTAGCTCCAGGGATCAAATCCATACAATGACTTATACTTCTTACTAGAGGTAAACCATCAGGAATATCTTTAGTAATAATGTCTTTGTACTCATTCAACAACTCTACAATTTCTTTTGGTACTTGGTCAATACTACCACCTATCACTCGGTCACCACTGATTGGTACTCAGTTAACATTGTTTTCTGGCACTTAGTCTTCATTGACAAAACTTGGTTTTCTTGGAATTATAGCGAAACAAACTTGATTCTTTTTCACTTCTTTTTCAAATTGTTTCCCATTAACTATGCAAATTTTTATAATAGTACAATTAACCTCATCTGGAACTTCAATCAAAGGAAACAATGTTTGTTTCTTCCCATTTATCCAAAGAGTATATTGATTCAATCTTCCATCATGTATAACATATCTATCATATTGCCAAGGTCTACCCAACAAAATATGACAACAATCCATGGGCATAATATCACACAAAACTTCATCAAAGTAATGTCCAATTTTGAACTTCACAAGGCATTGCTCACTTACCAATATCTTATGCTCATCTTTGATCCATGAAACATGATAAGGTTTGGGATGTTTCAGCCTCAGCAACTATAACTTTGTAACTAGCTCTTCTAATGTCAGATTTGTAGAACTTCCACTGTCAATGATCACTTTACAACATTTCCCAGCCATCTTACATTTGTCTTGAAAAGAGTTCTCCTTAAAACAGGTTCCTCGTCACTTCCCTTATTGCATAAGGTTCTTCTCACCATTAAATTTTCTCCAGCCTCAGGTCCACTTGGTGAACCCTCATCATCCTCTTGAATCATAGCATTTATGTTACCTTGTCTACTTTCAGAGGATCTACATTCAATAGATATATGTCTCTCTTTACCACATCTAAAACAATTACCATGAAATCCACCTCTAGAATAAGAATTACTTCTTCCTCGGTAAGAATTAGTGCCTCCTCAGTAAGAATTACCACTTTTCCATTTAGTCTTTCCTTTGTCATCATTCTTCCATTCAAATTTTACTTTATCCTACATAGAACTATCAGATCTTCCACTTTCTCTATAAGATCTACCTCTGCCTCTCTAGAATTAACCACCTCTACCTCTTTTTCTTTGTTCATGCTTCTTTGTTAAGATCTCCTTAGCCTTCAAGGCATACTGGTATGCTTCTTCTACACTTTCTAACTTCACAAAACTTATTTCATCTTGTATTCCAGATCTCAATCCATTAATGTACCTTGCAATTTTCTCAACATTATCATCCACATGTCTAGATCTAATGTCCAGCCTATAGAATTCCTCAGTATAGTTTTTCACAATCATGTATTTTTGCTTCAAATTTTGCATCTTTCTTAACAAGTTAACATGGTAATCAGCACAAAGGAATTTGTTCTTTACCTTGTTCACCATCTTTGGCCAAGTTTTGATCTTCTCCTTTCCTCTTCTTTGTCCATCAGTTTGCAAGTGCTCCCACTATAGAGATGGATGACCTTTCAGCCTAGTGACTACTATCTTCACCTTTCTATTATCAGGAGTGTTTTCATACTCAAAGAACTTCTCCAGATTAGAGATCCAATCCAGCATACCATTGGTATCCAATTTTCCATCATAAGGAACAATTTCTACAATAGGCTTACAATTTCCATCATCACTTACATCATCAAGATGTGCTCGCCTCCTCTAGATTGCCTCCACAGCATCTAATCTGGTTGCAATTTATCTCAACTGATGCAATATAGCATTATCAACATTATTTCCTCTACCACAAACCATCTCTACAAATTAGGTTCCTACAAGATCGTAACCCTCTGCAAGTTATAGGTCAAATCCGCAGATCTTCTACCTTACAACCAAATCCAAATCAGGATTCTACATGATCCAATCTCCACAAGGATGAACCTCAGGCTCTGATACCAACTGACGTAGGCAAGGGGTGAATAAATAGGGCAAAGGGCTTCCCCAGCTATCCAAACCACCCTGCAAGAGTTAACACAACGGAAGAAAACACATTTATGGAAAACAACCAAAGGAGGAGAAGATGAAAATAATTCTATTGATTCATCAAAATATCTTCATACATGCTCAGGCTATGAGGCCTTCTTGGTTACGGCTAATTTAATACATTCAGTTACAAAGATCCAACAGCAAATTCGCACTTTTAGATATGCTCCCTCAAAAAATTTCTTTCCAAAAAACTTACTTAGCTCTAAGCCAAAACTCTCTATTTATACTTGCCAAATGGCTTATAGAACATTCTAGAATGAAGGTTGACCCAACAATGGTCTGGACTCATCCCAAGAAAAGATCTTAACATAAATCTCATGAATGAAATAAATCCCGTGAGTTGGCTCACAAAATCACATCCAAATACTGACACTTAGCATATACTGGGTAACTCAGCACATGAAGAATCACTCAACATCCACTAGGTAACTCGACACATGAAGAATCACTTGGCATCCACTAGGTAACTCAGCACATGAAGAATCACTTGACATCCACTAGGTAACTCGACACATGAAGGAATTGCTAGGCACATGAAGAACTTCTAGGCACATGAAGGAATTGCTAGGCACATGAAAGATTCCTAGGCACATGAAGGAACTACTAGGTGAATAGAATGAGTAGGATAAAAAAGCAACCCAGGATGCTCCTACATCATAATACAAAGGATTTATTGGCCCTAGAAATCTAGGTGGAGGCCTAATTAGGGGCTCTCCTTGTAGCCCTTTGGTGAAGAAATCTTAAAATCGGATACAAACCCATTGTTGTTATCAATTAAAGCATAGTACAAGTGTTCCAATAAAATCTTAGGACATCATGGAAACCTTGGTTGGATTGGGGATTTCTATAGTACCCTAGTAGATCTATAAAACCTTTGGAGGGATAGTGTTCCTAGAAGAGTAAAGGAGTGATGCTGTAAGTTTGGATCAGTTAACCTAGTGAGGAGGTTAGGGAAGGTCAGGGGATGTCCTAAGTAGCAAGAGATCCTATAGATCACATAGGTGTAGAGAAAATACCAAGATCCACATATAATATACAAGGTTGCATGGGGACAGAGGTACTTGGGGTACTTAAGGTATGGGTACAACTATTTTTTATAATAGGGGAGGGGGGTACTTGGGTATGTCAAAATTTATTTTTAATTGTACTTTTATATTTATAGAAAACTTGAATTTATGAGTCATGACAATGATTTTTCAAATCAAGAACAGTGATAAAGTTTAGAAATGTAATGTATTGTTTTTAGTTTTAGATTTGTTAAATGTTTGTAATAATAATTTATGATTCATGTTTAGATGCATAACATAGAAGGTAGACTTTAAAAATGAACAAGACGATCATAAATCATATGACAAAGACGTATTGCAAATGATAAATTTTTGGCTTTAACACTAATAAAGTTTATTGTCGATCAATATTTTATCAAAGTTTCAAACTAATTAGGTATTGAATTAAGATTGAAAACAAATAACAGAGAAGGAAAACTTTAAACATGAATAAAATAATAAATCAAATGATGATGACATATTGGAAATGATAAACTTATACTTGAAAAGTGATAAAGTTTATTGTTAATCAATATTCTATCAAAGTTTTGAACTAATAAGGTATTGAATTAAGCTTGATAACCAATGAGCTGATACACAAACAAAAAACTAAAAAAAATAAATCAAAAATCTCAATCAAGGTTCTTAGCTATGATGCTCTCCACCGAGTACTCGATAATTGGGATATGTGTACCTGATACTTGGGTACGTGGGTATGAGTACCAAGGGTGTGGGTACAAGTACCCATGCAACCTCATAATATATTATGATAACCAATAATGTCATACGTGAATGAACATATAATATATTATGATAACCAATAATGTCATACATGAACAAACATATAATATAAAATGATAACTAATAATGTCATACATTAACAAACACATAATATATTATGATAACCAAATTTGTTATACATGAACAAACATATCATATATTCACCAATAATGTCATAAGTCTAATAATGTCATGCATCAAATATATGTCATACATCAAATTTAAAATGTCATATATACATCAAATGTATATCGAATATGTCCACTAACATAAAATCCAACATGTATGTCCATTGATGCCTATACATGTGTGTCTATCGACTATATCTTCTACTTCCCATGAGGGTAAGGAAACAAATCTCTAGAGGTCTTCGATCTTTGTGTGGAGGGAGATGATGGGATCTTCCTCACACGCTCACTTGTCCTCTTGTTTAGGCTCTTCTCTAACTCGATCTCATACAAATAAAGTAGATATGAATCAATAATTATTATAAATTGAAATCAAATATATGTACACACAAAATTAATTATTTTCTTACTGCCATCAAATAGTCACTCTGCAAGTCCACCTCAAAGGCTCGTTGATGATCGAGTGTAACAAGACCCTACAAAAATTCAATAAATATAGTCACTTATAAATAAAATTAGAAATTTTGATACTAACTATTATAAACAACAACTAAAACCAAGAAAATTCTTTCACACCTTAGTCAATCGCTCTAAATTAGCCATAGTTGTAGCCACTCCATGATCGATGGACTGTCGAAGATGAGGAGTCTCAGATGTCAAGAGCTTCATGTCATACAATACACATTACATGTAACATGAAACATAAAAAATATATAATCAAATTAATTAAATTAACATGAAACAAATGTTCCTCTACAAAGCTCATATCACACCTAGGCTCAGAGTCCCTAGTGAATATCGATGGTCCAGTAAGAGAAGTGATGCACATGCATAATTTTTTTTGTCAATCCTTCATATAATTAATTAATAAATATATGTATTAATTTAAATTATTAAATTGATACATACCTTTGGACTTGTCGACGGGATGAAAAATGGGGTTGAGGGATCTCTACTAGGGCCACCAACACTTTGACCCTAAATTTTGAACAATGTCAATACATGCTAATTAATTAGTCATTCACTATACATATGAAAAGTGATCAAATTAGTTTATTATACTTGTAATTTACCTATGCATCAATGCCAAATATCTCGTTCAGGAACTGATCAGTGACTAGCCCATCATCCATAGTATCTCTTGCATGACTGCCAAATGTGCATAAGGATCTACATGATGTGCACATGTGATCGTGATGCACAGAAGGCTCCTCCTCAACTAATGGACTTGTGCAATGAATGAGGGTCTCTGTCAAAGCATTAATAGTCCCTAGAGTGCTAGCCTCTACATGTTCCTTCACAACTAAAGGAATAATCACATGCTCACCTTGTGGCTTGACAATAAATGCCCTAACTACATTAGGGTCATGACATGCCCTGGCCTCTCAAATGATGACATCCCACCTCTACCTTGAGATTCTAATATATCAAAATAGTTGGGGATCTCCCCAAGGACAAATTCACAATACAATTTGCTTAAGAAATACATTGGGACCTCATGATTATTGCAGGGAGGGGCATCAAAGATCATCCACCATCTATCCCAAAAAATTATTTCTAATACCATCATGTATGCACCAATGGATGGGGAACCATTTATTTGTCTCTCTAACAATATTTTGTTCACCAGGCTTTCTAAACAATGCACAAATGCTACCTTTTGGTATATATATATTTTACATCTTGATATGATAATTTTTTTGCATAATATCTTTTTTGTTCCTCCCTCTTAACACACCAAATATCTAACTAACCACTAACAGAAGATACATGGGTCATAATGGACTCAAGGGAGGATGCCAATTGTCCTCTTATTCTATTGGTTAGTCCACAAGCTTTCCACCTACCAATGAGTGCTTGTAATTCATTTTTTCCTCTTTCTATTTCATTTATTATGTTGTCTTATGTGCCAGGATGAGGTCTTCCAATCAGTGCAGGTTGCAAAATTTCTTGTTCTTGTTGTGGAGGATTTTGATTCTCATCTTGTGGAGGGTTTTCCTTTGGATCTCATTGAGGGTTTTGGTTTTGATCTTGTTGGGTATTTTTCGGTTCATTATTCACATTTCCTAATATGAAACCAATTGCAATCTAAATAAATAAACATATTTAAAGAAAAATCGAAAAAAACTACAAAATAATTCAAAAACATATAAAACAATGCAAAACGAAGGGTAGAAAACATATGGTGTGATCTTGATCTTGAACTTCGGTGATGAGGAGGCATTTTGAGGAGGTAGGTGGTGAAAATCTTCAATTCCTTCAACTTGTGTATGTGTTATGGCTATGAAATCCTTGTAAAATGGAGTGAAAATGAAATGGGTAGTGGGTTTGCAGCCCATTTTTAATTTTGTTTTGTTTTAGAAAGCACGTACATGCTATAGCAAGTATGCATTTTGTAAAACTAAAAAAAAATATGTGTCATGTTTTTGGCACCACAACTTGGTCCACTTACCCTATTAGAAAGCCAACTCTTTTGCCATTCGTTAATGTCAACTCATTTGACATTCACTAGGTGCTTTTGAGTAATGGCCTCCTGAATGTCATGTTGGAAGATATTCACCAAGTACCATGAGCAATTACCTCATAAAGTCAACTTATTTGACATTCACCAAGTACTCTATGTAATGGCCTTCTGAACATCAATTTTCATACCATTCCCCATGTACTCAAAGCATTTATAAGGTATGTTCACTCACATTCGCATGATGTGTACCATATAAACATCCACCATGCAAAGTATAATCTATCATGATCTGCATAGAAATTGCAAGATATCCATCATAATAGATTAACTTAAATTAAAGATCATCACCTTTCAATGACTTCTACAAATACAAGTGATAGTCATTTGGAAGTAGTCACTTCCTCATGATATACATAGGTAGGCCCATATAGTTCTAAGGAATAGAATTACAATGCTCTTGACTTCTATAATTTTTTTGATTATTGGAGAATCCATCTTCAATACAATCTACTCCCTTTTAATCAATACATCCAAGATCACTAAACGTTAATGAAACCATCTCCTCTGTCTGCTCTCTCTCTCTTTCAATGTTGCATCTATTGAAATGGAAAACTCCTTTTGAATACCAATCTCCCTCTGAATTTGAAATCAATCTTCCTTTTCCTACAATAACATTATTGGAGGAAAAGATCAAGGAACATAATTCTTATAATAATAATAATACCTTTAATAATTATTCTCAATAATAATAAGAACATTAAAACTTGATACTAAATTCATAATTAATCCTATATATGTATATATATATATATATATATATATATATATATATATATATATATATGATTTGAGTTAACTACATCTAATATACTCATACTTTAACTGCTAAGGATATATCTTATATCATATGCAAATCAAGTGCCCTAATATGTATGAGGAAAGCCTATCCTTTTGGGTTAACTGAGATTGGCATCCTCGAGGAAATTGACATTTGTCATATTGTTCCTCTTTCTTGATATTTGGTGATTCACGCCATGCTTTAGTGTTTATTATATGGTCTTGAAATATCCATGTACTAATCTCCTTATTTATCCAAGTAAGCAACGACTAATCTTTTGTGGATTTAGATTCTTGTGATCAAGGTGAGGCACAATTCATCTTCATTTTTCTCATATCCATCGGTGATGTGTGCCGTAGAGATAACCAACTTACCCAATCCTTAGCTTCTTGCAATAGTTCTATGATCTTTATTTCATATGCCAAGGTTTAGGAGAGGTTTAATAATTTTGAGGTGAACAATTACTATGAAGGGTGCCACTATGAGCATGTTGAGTGGCATAGTAGATAAGAAATTTAGAAGCAACATTACATGGCCACTTGGATCATGTCTAGTCTTACATAAGATAGTGAACAATTAAGGGTTCCTTAGTACGTCATAACTTCCAAACTCACCTTTAAGTAATTTCTATGCATGATGTATTATGACGAGCAGTGGATCTGAAGACTCTTACGTACACCATCCTAGATTGATGTCACCCCACTTACTCTTCTCTGGTAGCCACAAACAAAGCATGACCCAAATGGGTGACTCGAACTTGAAAGCGGCATCTTTTCTAAAAAATTTGGAGTACCTTCATCGTTTCTAATATCTCAATCATGAAACCATTCATCTAGTTGTGTATTCATGGAGGTTTCCTCTCTTCATCAGCATGGAGGCTCCAACCACCATTCAAAGAGGATCCCTCTAAAGCTAAGAGTTATTTTGGTGAGCCGTAAAAGTATATTCTTTAGAGTTACAAGTTGTATCTACAATAGAAGTATAGGTCATATTTGTGCCCTTTCTCTAGTCTTCATTCAATTTACATCTGCAACTAGGCTCTGATACTATGTTGATTTCTTAGGATCGATTGCAGATGTAATTGCATTGACATTTTGGTATATTCCTTTCAAATGCATCAATATCCTCTTATATATTTATTGTGAATGATAAATGGAGAGACATGTCTCCTCATGAAACATGTCTATCCATTATAGTTAATAAAATAGTAAATTAAATATAATATATATATATATATATATACATATACGTATATATACATTCATACATATGTATGTATGTATGTATATGTGTATATATATACATATACATACATACATACATACATATGTATGTATATATATGTATATATGTATGTATGTATATATGAATAGATATACATATATACATATATAGATATATATATATACATATCTATATATATATATATATATATGAATAGATATACATACATATATATATATATATATATGTATATATATACATATATACATATATATATATATACATATATACATATATATATATATATACATATATATATATATATATATATATATATATATATACATATATATATATATATATATATAGTATCATAGATTTAACAGAGTGAAGCTACCAAACATCAACATACATGATTGAACATTTAACTAAGGTTCACATTTCACATTATTTTAAGCATTTCATTTAGATGATAAGAATCACTTATTGTTCTAGCTATTCTCATTTCATTTACTATTAAACTAAAGTTCATATTTCATGTTGATTTCAATTTTTTATATATATAGTAAAAATCTCTTCCAATTCCAAATACCTCCACATCATTTGACATTTTAGATTATCATCATTGTTCCTAAAAATTCCTTTTTGCAACATGAGTGGATTAAGCAGATGTAAATTCTTAGAATTTCAAAATTTCTATTTGGGTGTACTAAATGGGAATTGTAAATAGGAATACATATTGCAATTTTAGTCCAAAAATGAGCATTTGCAATTCTGTGAATTTATTTTAGAATATATAAATTTTTAGTTTCGTAATTCCCCATCAAATTTTGACTGAACCAAACAAGAATATGAATAAGTATTCTTATTTTTATTCTAGAATAACAATTCCAGAATGTGTATTCCTATTCCATATTCTTATTCCCTTGATCAAACAGACCCTAATTTTTAAAAATTTGCTCCTTGTAAAACACAATATTCTCACGTTAGAAGAAACAATTCTCAATCTAGGTAAAATTCAGTAAAACAAGATAAAGCATTATATATTTGTACATGTTTCTTAACATGCTCGAATCATTGTTGTTATTTTTATTAACATAATGATGGGTATTCATATTGGAAAAACTTAGGAGGGATTGTGACTAATCACCTTATCATTTAGATCAATATAAACATACCGTTTAGATCCATATGAACATAAGCCCGAAGTTTCATGTCAGCATAGAATATCCATCCACCATTGAAGATAGCTTGAAATTGATTGAGATAGCAAAACCCTAAGAAATGGATCACTCATCGTACAAACTCATGGTCAGCAATGAGAATGAGAAGTCCAAATGGAAAACAATAGTCTTAGATCTGGAGAACACCCTTGTTTATTCAAGCTCCATAGTCATCCCCCAATATGACTACACAATCTCAATGAGAGGCCATTAGGAGCACTCAGCGCCAAGTGCAATCACATACTACGTACAAAAGAGACCCGCAATAGACTTTCTGATGGCAGAACTGGTAAGAAACAACTATGAGATAATAATATTCACCTCAGCCACCAAAGAATACACAGACGCCATTCTCAACAAGCTACAAATCGACATTATTCACAAAGCCAACATAGACATCCGCCTCTACAGAGACTCCTGCCTCTTCTCTAACAAAGAAGGCTACGTCAAAGACATCACAGTCTTCAAAAGAAACCTCAAAAATGTCATAATTGTGGACGATAATCCGGCAAGCTATAAACTTCAACCGGAAAATGCCTTCCTCGTGGAACCATTTTTTGGGGACTTGAACAATCGAGAGCTGTGCTGCATCAGAGATCTCTCCATCATTGCGGCGCTATCCTGCAATGTGAGAGAGACCAATAAAATATATCTGGCAATAGGTGTGTTGGAGTAACATTAAAAATTCTTTTTACCTGCACAATGTTTTGCATTTAGTTTTTGAGTTGTCAAATTTTTCCTTCATCCTTAATAATTAGGGTTTCATTGATCTGTAGAATTAATAGACTAGCTTAAATTTATATCTTGTAATATCTTGAATTAATTTATATGTATTCAAATGTGTATTTCTTGTAGGTGATTGTAACAATTTGGAGTATGAGTTTTTATGTGCACATCAACGTGAATTGCATGCAATAGCACCGCAAAAGATGATTATTTTTCTGGACTTGATGAACACTTTGGTGAAGAGGAGCAAGGAGTTTATGAAGCACGATTTCACTATTCCAGTTCATATCTCTGGAGAGCTTTGCAAGAATTATGTAAAGAAGAGGCCTGGTTTGGACAATCTTTTGGCTGAGCTGGAGCAAAACTATGAGATTGTTCTCTATACTCGTTATACTTGGGAACAGGCAGATCCTATTCTTGATAAGCTGGACATTGGTTTTCATCTAAACTATAGACTTTACAACGACTCTTGCCAAGATTATTGGCTGTGTAAGGATATTGCTGTTCTGAATAAGGATTTGAACATGGAATATACGAGTGTGAAGAATGTTGTGATTGTGGACTGTGATGCTTCTACATTTAAACATCATCCTTGTAATGGGTTTCTGGTAACTCCATTGGAGGAGGATGATAGTTTGGATACTAAGCTATGTAAGTTGAAGGGGTTCTATAAGGGGGCTTATCTCTATGATGATATCAAAGAAGCCATTGCTAATTTTAAAAGGAATGGCAGGAGGCATATGTCCTATTTTCGTTAGGGTAGAGTTTGGCTATTGTTATTTAGTAGGTTTTAATTGGAGTTACCTCCCCGCTGTTAGTAGGAGGTTCTGCAAGGAGTTCATCTACATTACAATTATTAAATACATGGAAAACCCTGCAGAAGAATCTTAAAATCTTAACCTACAGAAGAATGTTGAAATCTAAGCTAGAAATAAAAGATCTTCACTACATTGATTAAAAATCTTTTGCATATTAATTTTTTTCATGAATATAAATTAGCATACGTATCTAATATATGTTTGTTATATATAAAGGTTGAATAATATTAATTTAGAGTCATTTTATTTGTTTCATTATTAATTAATAATAATTTAAAATTATATTTTTATTATATGTATGTAAACATAATTTTTATCTAATATTTTTCTTTATTAATTGTATGTAGATATAAAATTGATGATATATCTTAATTCACTATATGCATGTAGACATAAATTATATGTAATATTTATTATAGAAATGATACATATATAAATTAAAGTAATTAAAATAACATTTAAAAGAATCAAAGTATCATAATAAAAATAAAATTAAGTAAACTTAAATAATAATTTATATTTATTAAAATTTATAAATATTTATTAAAATTGTTCATTTTGGTCTTATGAGTAAATTAATCTTACTTGATTATATATTATTATTCTAATTTAAACTATGTATGACTAATAGATTTCATTCATGAAAGTTATGACAAACAATTCAGTGATATTTGTTTTGATTTTTGTATTAATTATCAGTTTTTGAAGTAATTGATAGCAATCAAAAATATGGGGGGCTGACCTTGAAGTACAAAAAGGTTGATAAATCAGCCAAAGCTAACCTCCCAATCACCTAACTAATGACAACTTTAAACTTCAAAAAAAAATATATGTCCATAGTCAGCTTAACAATACTATCAGTCTTTAAACTAATATGCATAACAGACTATAAAATAAAATAACCACCCTTATAAAATAATTTCTATAAGTTCCTTTAATCAACATAAACATAAAGACCTCGTAGGGTACCAAGTTCATAAGCATAATCATAAATACAACAAAAATAAACAAAAGATATAGGGCTACCTGCCTCTTCCAGCCCTTGGTTGTCATCCTTCTCATGCACATCTTTGTCCACATCCTCCTCCTCTGCTTTAACTAGTTTTTCTAGGATGGTCTTTAACCAATCCTAAGCCAAGAACCAATAGATGGATCGAGTGGTCTTAGTGACTTTTTCTAGGTCCTCCTCTTTGTTGGCATGCATAAAATAGAGGGTGGTGGCCACGGAGTGCATGACCTTGGTGGAAAGCTCCACCAAGGTTTCAAACCTTTGGAAGATAGTAGTTTGGTTGTCAACTAGGTCCCTCATGGCTTTCTCTAGCCTTTCCAGTCTCACCTTGCTATGGCTATGCTTACCTTTCTTCCCAACACCTTAATTATCAGTTAGACAAAAGGTGAGTACATAGTTGTTTTATCTCATTGAGATTCGATAGATAAATATATGTTGAAAGATATTACAAAATATATGATGTCTGCATTACAATTATTCATAGGAGATCATATTAGCTAAGTGGCTCATTCCAAGTGTCATCAGAGTCATCTTCCACTAGGTAGTTATCAAGGTTGATCCCAATAATGGGTCCACTTCCATGTGAGTTTTGAGAACTATCTAAACCATCATCACCACTTACCTCTATTGGTATCACTTACCTTCTATTGGTGGCCTGGAGAAACTTTATTTTCAAGCCTTTTTGGTTCCATTTTTCTAATACCTATGGTTTTGATTTGTCCTCTTTATTTCTAATGTTCCCATTTTCCATCCACTTTGAGATTCTAGATTAATTCTCCCACTATTTAATCAAATTCATCTTTAGTGATCATTGTAGTATGACCATATAAAATTTCTTTAATGGTGCATTTACCCTTTTTTTCTCTTAGCAACTTGAGGAACTTTTATTCTAAAAGCTTGAATATTGCTATTACTTATAGAGAGATATTAGAATATACGAGTTTTCAAAGAGATTTAGTAAGGTGCCTAGATTTACCATTAAATATGTCATCCTTCCTAGCTTTCTAAATGATCCATAGCTCATGATCATAGATGATAGACCAGAATGTTTTAAATAAAGAGAATATGAGTAAAAGTGAAATAATTGTTTAAATATAGACAAAATATACTCTAGAAATCTTTAGAAAAAATATGTTCAAAGAAAACATAGTGAATAGACTCAATATTTTTTCACATAGACCAGCTATTAGGTTTACCCCTTAATCTCTTGAAAGGTAGTTTATGAAAAAAGAGATGATATAGGAAGTAAGAGTTTTTGGTTCAATAGATTTGTAACCTATTCTGCTAAGAGATTTCCCGCAAGTATCATAGTCTAGGTTCATTTTGTACTTATAATTGAGGTGATAAAGGATATCAATTTTGTTAGTTTGGAGATAGAAAAATAAATTTGAGCCATCTAATGACCTCAATATTTTAGAAGAGGTTCCTAGTTCACAACATGGTTTTGGACGTGCAAGGTCAAGACATCTTTCTTTCATAAGTTATTACGTTCTCCATTGAGTTGAAGGAATGTAGAACTTGAAAAACTAATCTCTTCCCATCTCTTTAGTTCATTGTTGCACAAAACATCCTTGAACTAAATAACTAGTGCTACCTAGATTTTGGTAGAGCAATCTTGCAATAATGTCAATGGCTTACAAGAGTAGGATAGTTGTCACCACATATTCTTCTATGCTTCTCCATAACATGATTTTCATCGAAAATATTTTTAATTGTGTTTCAATTCCCCTAAATGGATTTAAATATGTTGGACCCTTCAAATTTGATGTGTACCTTTAGTGAAAACAATTTTAGAATTAGTCCTTGTTATTTCCAAGATTTAGCATGAGTTGGTGCAACCCTCAAGACGTTTCTCCTAGTAAAGATCTTCCAAGACTCTTTCTCAAGACTTTCTTTGGTATTCCTCTTTATTGCTAGTGAAATCCCTTGAGTCTTTAAATCCTTTAGAATAAGATGCCCTAGCTCTCTACTTCTTATGCATAAATCCCAACTAACCACATGTCTTTTCTTATTTCCCTCTCTATTAGATCACATGAAATCATGAATAATTTTTGAAGGAAATTGAATTGACTATGCTTAAATAACCAGGCTAAGTAATAATATATAGAATGAGAGGATAGAACCTTTTAAAAAATCTTAATCCTCCTAGCCAAGGATAATAATATATTGTTCTATTGTTCCATTTATTGAGTTTCTTTTTCTATTTTATTTCTAATCTAGTCTCACATATATTTTAGATTGGGATTAACAAAAAAAAGATATTTCTTATGAGATTTACAATTATTATTCCCACCTCAAATTCTCTTCATTATCTTTTCCAATACTTGTTGTTGAGCATTCTTATTCTTAGGATTTACTCTATTTTGGTCTTGATTAAAACCAATGTCAATATTATGTATCTTGAGAAGCTTCTCAATCTCAGATAGGCTATTGCTTGGGACTGTCAGCTTATCAGAGACAAAGTTAAGCTTAAGTCCATCAAGGGAAGAACAAATATCCTTGAAATTCTCCAAGTGGAGAGGGGGGATTAGAGGGGGGTCTTTTCTATTAGTTGCAACACAAGAGAGGTGAGTTTCATGCACTTGTGGCTCAATGTTGTGGGGATATAAGTTCATTTTTTGAATTTTTCAAATTACACAGGTTTCTTAGAAAGAAAAAAGTAGTTTAATTTTTCTTGTGGCCCTCTTTCCTGCAAAAAATAGAAGACATTAATACCTTTGGGAAGCAATAATGAGAAAAATATAAATCAAACGAGAGATTATTATGGAGGTTAACACCTTGGTTGATAGGTCCACCAGAACTATTACATCCATAGTAGGTATGAGGATATTGGACCTATTAACCTAGAGCACTCTACCAATTGGGTCTAAGGCCTAAAAGATGAGGCTCCAAAGGAAGGGTGAAAGATTCCATACTGTAAGTCATGGGGAGCTTGAAATATGAAGGACTTCACTATGGATAGGTACAAGAGACTAGAGGGTATTACTAAAATCACAAGACCCAAGTCTCCAAAATTATCTATTAAATAAATCTTTTTGTAAATGACGGTTATAGAAAAAATATGAAAATTAAAACCCTTTTTTTCTTTCCTAAGTATTATGAGTCCATTTGTTTGAAAAAACTCTAGAAGAGAGCTTCAAAATTTTAAGGGAAAAAAACAAAATAGGACAACACCCAAGCCTATGCTTCTCCTACTCAATGAAAATTCCCAATTTGGAGTTAGGCTTGATACATAGACTAAAAGGAAAATGATAATTAGCAACATCACCTTTACTTGGGCCAAATTATTCTCTCTTCTACTCTTTAGGAATAGACTTGGATCCATATTGTATAGAAGAAGTCCCCTCGATCACTTCTCTAAAATATTCGAAGCCTCTGAATTGTTCAAAGTAATCTTTTTTTTTTTGAAAGGTTTTGAAGTGAGAGAGTTCAATAGCTACTAGGTATTTTTCTAGAGGATGAATTAGGAAATAATACATTAGAATAGTTATTTTCTTCAGTTAGAAGAAATGCCTCTACTTTTGATAATAAATCCTTGTGAATGCATATCCATGTAATCTTCAAGGGATGAGAAATAAATGTAGGAAAGTAGGCTTTGTATACAAATTTTAGAGCCTACTTCCCCTTCTACATATTTCTTATTATTTTGATCAATTTTTTATTTTTCTATATCAACATGGTAAAAAATTTGCATTCATTTAGAACCGAATCACCTTTGAAAATATAAAGTAATTTTTTTTTGATAAATATCTTAGATATTATTAAAATAGATTAGGTAACAAATGAAGGGTCATGCTATTAGAGAAGATTATAAGAATATAGTTAGAGGTGTGTGGATGACATTGCACAATATTATTAATGAGAGGATATTAGGAAAAAGACTATATTATAAGTGAAGTAATCTTTATAAAATGATTGTGAAATGATAGGTATAACATCCTCATGGCTTAAGATAATCTATTCACTTTTGTCTCTCTTTACTCTCCTATTTTTTTTTTTGTGTCTCTTCATTCTCCCCTATACTTACATATTATCTCATATAACCATTAAAGCTAGGATGAGATGCATGATATTGTACCTAGTCCCAAGAAGTACTTATTATCTAACCTAGTTAGGTGATAATATATACAAATTCATCAATGGTAATTTCATGTCTTTTTAAAGGGAATCACTTCTAAAATGTTTGAATATGAGCATATATGGGAGTAGGATTGGTTAGCCCCCAAAAATGATTCCCATTTTTTGACATAGAGTAAAACTGACACTAAAAAAATTTCATTTTTGACCCCTTCAAATGAAACTAACAAAACTTCTTCTAAATATTAAAATCCACACTAGATGTATATTATCATCATCTAAAATATTGTAGTCATCATTAGGAAAAAAATATAAAAGGATTATAATGGATATTGTTTGATCTACCACCCCAATAGATATAGTATCTCCACTTTATAATTTTCAAATGATAAGAAAATTAGGAGTGAAATCCATTCTATTACTTACTATTCCATGAGTGATTTGATTGATATTTTTAGGAGATATTTTGTCAACTAAGGTACATAGAATACACCATTATTTAGGTTTCATCATAAACATCAAGATATCCTTTCCCACAGACACACACACACACACACACACAAAGACTACATATGAGAGAAACACCATAATCTAGAATATGTCTCACTTATCATGAATTGTAGTAGTGAAATGATATTTTCCTTTATTATCACTTGTCACAAATTTGTGACTCTTTTCCTTATCTTATTATATTTCTTTGGAAGAATAAGTTGAATTAGACATGCTTGAAGGAAATTTGATTATATTCTTCTTCTAGATATATATATATATATATATATATATTCATAAATATCATTCTTATGAAAATAATTTCCTTCATGTCCTAGCTTATTCAAATATAAATACACATATTTATCCCTCTTTTATGGTCCCCACATAATGGAGAAGATGTATACTTTCCTTGGAAAGAGGAAGATTGTACTCTGTCCTTATATATATTAGGCTCTGATTGATTTTTCTTCTTGTTGGATCCTTTTTCATGACAATCTACCAAAGCATGTGACTTCATCAACCTAGGGTTACTCATTTTGACCAACACTTCATGTTAAAGAATTAAAATAGATATGAATGAATAAAATGATGCTACATAGCCATGTATTACCATATTCAACCAATTAGTACGAAAACTAGAAATAAGAGCTATATACTCTGAAGGAAGAGTTCCTAGTAAATTGAGGACAAAATGTGCATCCTCCTTCTAAGTGCCACAATCTTGAAATTAGGCTCTTATCTCATTTTACTTACTAACACACTCCTATATTGTATCAAAATGCTTAGGATATAAATTTTGAATTTATTAATCCTCCAAAGTCATCAAGTTTTTTATACAAGTGAAGAATAGAGTAAAGACATACCAGATTGGAGATCAGATCATGGATTGGACGGAAGAGATCCCTAATTAGTAATTTTAAAGGATCAGGTACTCAATTAGTTTTGATAGATTGAATCAGGGTGATTTTAATAGACCTTTGTACATCTCCTAATAAAGTCCTTCATTTTAAGTCTAAAATCCTTTAATCAAGGTAGATGGTATGTGCAGGATCATGGTGTGCCAGAAAGTGGCAATCTGAAAAATCTATGGTTCTAAAACATCTCAAACCATTTCAAAATATATTCCTAGTTTTTTCCCACCCACCCTAATACTAAATGAAAATAATTAATATCTTTATAAGGTCTACTATATCTTTTGATACCAAACCTATATGGTCAACTTAAAAAAAATCTTTAAAATGTGCTTTTGGCCAGTTTTTATGTGATTTTTACTTCAAACATATAGCCGACAAATTTTTTTTTTCACCAAAATTGGTTGAAATGAAAAGGGTTTCTTAAGAATGTTCTTATCTTTCCATAAATGTAAGGTTTGACAAATTATGAGTTTAGTAAGTAATTGTTACTTATTTTCTAATGGAGTTATGTATAAAGTTCTAACTGACACACTACTTGAAAAACAAATATAACTTTCAAATGGTATAACATTTTTTAAATTAAAAAGATGCATCACATTCTATGTTTCTTTTACTATAAGAAAAAAAATGAAAAATTGAATTTTCTAGAGTTTTGAATTAGTTAAGGTGGTTAGACATGAGAGCTTTTTAATTCAAAAAATACTAAAGTCAAAAATTAATTATTAATTATTTATTTAGAATAAAAATACCCAAAAATATGTGTCACATCTAGGCATGAGTCTACTACTTATATATAGAATATTATTAAAAAATATTATAATTCGATTTTGATTAAGGTGGTTAGACATACGTTTACTTCTTATTTTTGTTCTAAAATTTTTGTAATATTGCATTAAAATTCAAAATTTTGACCAATTATTTTTTATTTTTTTGAGATAATTCCTAGTATTTTAGAAACTAGATTCAATTTGCTAGAGATTCTTTTCTCTCAACTTTTTGATATGAAGTTAATAACAAGTAGAAAATTACATGTCAAGTTGACATAACCTTTATTTTTTGATTTTTTATTGGCACTTAAAACCATAGTTTAGTTGACTATGATCCTACACATGCCATAGACCTGATAGTCTTAAAGCTTTTAACATAGCATATTCCTCATAGGTAGATCATCATAAGTGATCAAAATTGTATTCCTAATAGGATAAATTTGTTACTATAGTAGTGAAGATTTATGGGTGTCATCCTAACCTTAATTTTACCTTCACCTTGGATGGTTTATGGGTTACCAAATCTTTTGTGCTATGTATTTACATTTCATGGATGTGATGCATAGTTATATTTATTTCAGCATTTGATATTTTCAAGTTCTATTATGCATAAGATAGATATGAGATGGTTAATGTGGTGAATGTAGTAAATTTATTTTGAAGGATAAAAGTTTTATAGATCTTGATTCTCCCCCCTCTCAGTATCTCAGTTTTCTCAATTAACTTCCAGCAAAATGTACAATAATCCCCTAATTTTAGTTGAATAAATATACCCCACCCTCTCCAAAGAAATGATTTATCACTTCATATTAGTGTTAGTAAAATGACATCTTTAAACTAATAGTAAACACATAACTCTACTTTTTCTAGATACAATGGCTATAATCAATGTATCATACTTAGATCACTATGAAAAAATAAAAATAAGATATATACATAGTAAAACTTCTAAAACCATGTAAAATAAGACCGTGTACAGAATATGAAATTTCTTATCATAATGACTAAAAACTAATAGTACTACTATGAAGTACAAAGAATTATACACTTAAAAAAAAATAGCATTTGAAAAGGAGTCAGTATGAGACTGAATTGGGCCTTTGATGTTTCACAAATTGAAATCACTCAAATTTTTAATTTAAAACTTAGAAACCAAAATCAAAACCACCAACATCAATATAAAAAGTACAAAGATTTACCCCAAATAAAAATTATTCCTTTAAAATAGGACTTTTTATTACAAAGATATCACTAATTAAAAATCAATTCCAAGATGTAGAATGTTTATGATATCTCATGGAATCTGCTAAAGATTTATGTGGCTCCCATGACCTAAACTATGGAACCAGGTCAACCTATGTCAACATGGACTGGAGTAGGTTGAACCAAGTCAACCTAGTTCTCCTAGGTCAATCTAGTTCAAGACTAGGTTGCCCATGTCGACCTAGTCCTTGATGGTTTTGGGGCTTGAGGCCTAGAAAGCCTTAAGGGTTTAATTAATTATCTTTCACTCTCCCATCAACTTGTATTATTTTCCCATCCAAAACTCATATATAAGGATACTTGGAGGTTTCATTTTCATGTCTTATTCCCAATTAAATTCCAAGATTACAAAATCTTTCTATCAAGTGAAGATTTTTTCCTTTTGCATTCAAGAAGTTCCAATATTCAAGATTTTCAATCATTCAAGTAAGGAGATTCCTATTTAGTATAGAAGGATCCTTTGTGAGTATTTCCTCTTCAAGATCTAGTTTATTATTGACCATTAAGGGAGGAGATCTATATTGAAGCATTCATCTTCTTCATTGATGCACATTTACATCCATGGAACCGTGATGGGATTATGGTAGATCCATTGCAAAGTGTGGAGATATGATTGTACATGTTCCTAGTTCAAGATATACAATATACTTACATAAAAATTCCTTATTGACAAGGATTTGAAGAAAGACAAATCCTAACATTTATCTTGTCTTTTAGTCATTTACATTTAGATTTCTCAATTATGGTTAATTCCCTTAGGGCTTGACCAAGGCAAGATCTCATTATACCCAAACCAAAAAACCCTTTCTTTTCTATGTTTATTTGTAGGATACCAATTGAAGCTTACAAATTGGGAACCTACTTTTCAAGATCTTTCTATAGAATTCAATTGCAAGTCACCAAACAATGTCAACCTAGTATAAGGGTTCCTTTCCAAGTGGACGTACACCTTAAGTTTTCTTTTCTAGGGAGATTTTTGGGTTTTGTTCCTTTCATCATTTTATTCCAAGATCCACAAGTAGATATTTTGAAACAATTTAGACTTGTGAGTTTTGGAGCTAAAAACATCTTCCTTTGTGCCTCTAAAGGTGAGTATTTCATACTTTATTTCCTTTCATATCTTTACCCTAGATTTATATCTTAATTGTGCTAATTATGTATATATTGCATCTAGATTTACATTATTTAAGTGATTACTTCAGTTCCATATTCACTCTATGCTATCAAGGGCCAAAGAGTACATTTCTTTGTATCACATTCCTCTCTAAAAATCAAATTTGGTATTGGCTCCCTCATCCCTTTGGTTTATATCCAATATAATAAGAGCAATCATATTTATAAATTCTCCTCTTTCTTTTTCATATATATTTGAATGGTTTAGTTTCTATAGAAAATAGGATATCTACAATCCTATTAAAGTGTCTCCCTTTTCTCCCTAAACAAATAAATATGAGCTTATATAACATCTCATTAAAAGGAAACTACAACACAATTGTAAACTATGTACCTTGTACCTAGGAGGTCATGGACTAGAGTCTACTTGACATTAACAAATAATATAATTAATTATAAAAAATAATAATTAATGTTGGTTTTGAACAATTAACCATAAAAAAAAACCTCTCATAAAAAAAGATATTATGATATACACTAGCCTCCTCCATAAAATATTTGAACTATCTAATGGGATTTTGGAGGGTGAATTTAATACAATTTATTCTTCTCAAGAGAAGAAAACAGTTATTTGGCCATTGTAGAATATAGTTGACACTTCACAAATTTCATTTCAAATAATAATCTCAAGGGCATATTACCAAAAAAGAATTAGTTGCTTGAAACTAGTTGTGATTCCTAAAATGTTACATGTCATTTCTCTTTAGAGTTTCCATCCTTCCCCTATCATTTCAGAATGAGATGGGGGGCATACAAAATTCTTGACATGGAATCCATTTGGCATGGTAATCTTTGTGATATTATATTGTCCTCTCCTTCATTTTGTTCTTTTGTTATATGTTTTGAGTAGATTTATTTAGATAATCCTTGTTTCTTTGTCAAGAACATGAAGATAAAGTAATTGAAACTATCATACATATTAGTCTACTTGTATCTCTTTTCTTTTATATATTGTTACATTTTATGTTGTACCTATGCTATTATTTTTACCAGTGATCTTGTATAGTTTTCTTGGTTTCTCATGATATGGTAGCACCAATTAAGTTTGGTCTCCATGTTATTGGCCCAAAAAGACTCTTATTTGTAACTCTTACATGTCTTTTCCTCCATTTTGTTGTAGTTCTACTTCCTTTGGGGAATGCTGGTATTTCATACTTGATATAATATTACATATTATCATATGATCATATTGTCCCTAAAGTTAGTAGACCCCTTCACATTCTCTCTTTTTGTCATGTGTCCATTTCCCTTGATATATTTATCCTCTTGGGGGAATCTCATAGTGGAAACATTATTTAGTGCATGCACGTGTGCTTCCATTAAAGCCAATTCCCCCATTAAGGTGTTGGAAATCATTTTAACATAGAGGCATACACTCTGCTCGTCCTTTCTTATCATGGAGTAGAAAATATGGATTCTTAGTATAGCTTGGAGTACTTCACCATTGTATTGTTGGTATGATTTTAAAGTTATCCCTAGATCTCTCTCTCTCTCTCTCTCTCTCTCTCTCTCTCTCTCTCCCCCCTTCTCCTTCCATGAATTATTAGTTTCCTAGAACTACTAATGGTGTAGGAGTTGATGAAATCCAACTCCATAGTTGCCAAGATCACCTGGAATGCAAATAGCTTGCCGAAGAGAAACCTAATGAGCAAGAGCTTAAAGGAAACAAAGCAAGAGAAAATATTTCACAATAGAAAAATGAAATTGCTATGTGAATGGATGAATTTACAATGAGAGAGAGAACGAATATAAAGGCCGCAAGGAAGCTTGTAGAACAAGCTGGAAGGTGGTAGAAGATAAGGTTGAGAACTAAGTAGACTTCCACAAAAAGGTGGAACATGCTAGAAGGGAACAAACTCTCGTGTTGTTAACAACTCATCACTACAACCATTAAATACTAAATATTAAATAAATGCATTAACCTAAGTAAGCTTAAGTGAATAGAATAAATAATAAATAATAAATTAATTATTTACTCTAACACCCCCCCTTAAGTGCAATGTAGGGGAATGCCTTAAGCTCACAAAAGTAAGATGAAAAAGTAGAATGGATCTCGGCAACAAGGCCATGTTACGTACCCATGTACAATGCAAAGAAATGCAACCTCTAAAAATGGGGAAAGAGAGAAAACCACGTGGGAAAAACCCTCCCCCAAAAAGAGGTAAGTACAAACATGCTGAAAAAATAAAGGAAGGAGCGAAGGCCTTAACAAGACCCCCCGAGGACAACTTCGATCAAAAATGTTTCAAGAGACTCTCTCAAAACCACAAGTACAACCAGCCCCCCCATGAGAGATAGAAAAGTTGTCAAAGCCCCCCCAGATTAATGGAGCTCTTGAAGAAATAATTGAACCAATAAAACTCCAATGTGGAGTAAACAAGGGAACAAAACAAGGGAACCCCTAAATGAGAGGGAAAACTGGAAGGCCTATTTGATGCTCAAAGGAGAAAATATAAGGATCCTGAAAGGGAATCCCCAAGGTAGTTGTGATGATTCTATCATGAATGTCCACTGCAGAATCCGCAATAGGTACACCTAGAGGCTTGATGAATGGAGCTAGAGGATTAGGTGGAGCAAAAGAAGAATAATCCTACTGAAGAGAAAAGTCCTCAATTAGATGTGGTGTGGCAATCAAAATAGGGATCTCAGGAATAATATAAAGGTTCAAGTATCTTGACTGCACCACATGATGCTCCTGCAAAAGAGAAGTAGTGTGCTCCAACAATGGACATGGTGGAGCAAAGTGCGAGAAGGTGTACAGATGACTCGAAGAATCAACTTCCCCTATAGCAATAAGACCTATTGCAAAATCTCGAATCAAGACTGAATCAAAAATGAACTCAACCATCTTCCCTGATCCATTGTGTGTAATCTAAGAAATTGAGAGAAGGTTTGCAGATAGAGATGGAACATACAATGCATCATTAATCGTGCCATCCTAAATGCTAACTAAATCTTCCCCATAGACTGGTAGGGTAGCGTTATTCCATGAGAATATGAGGAATAGGAGAAGCCTCAAGAGTAGAGAAGACACCTTGAGAAGATGTCATATGGTGAGAAGCACCTAAATCCAATACCCAAGGAACCTGTGAAGGAGATGCAATAGAAGCCTATAATGCATGACCCTTTCCAAGATTTGATGTAGATGGAAAATATGTGGAAGAAGACTTAAAGGTAGACCCCTATGAGGTAGAAGAGGATAGAGAAGAAAAAATGTTCTTCTGAAGAAGAGCTTGCAAATATGCAATTTGTTTCTCATAGCCATCAAATCTCTTTTGAAAACAATGTGCTTCATCATGAGATCCTTTCTGACAATAGGAATAGGTAGGAGTCTTAGTCTTCTTTTTCTCTTTCTTCTTAGAAGATGATGAACCAGTAGAAGAGGGATTTGATGTCTGCTTCGACTTCTGCTCCTGTGTATCCTTGACAAGCAATGCCTATGACTATGAACCTGAAAGTGAATCCATTTGAGTGATCTTAGACTATTCATCAGTTAACCAATCACAAAATATCTCAAATGAAGGCATCTTGTGTCTGTCACCTAGGGCATCCATAGTGGAGTCGAAAGTGGAAGAGAAAATATGATACTATTCCCTCAACTTTAAGAGTATCAAAAAGATACACTCATCATCTATCTTGGTTTTCCCACATCCCTGCAAAAGTGTAAACAAAGATTTGAACTTCATCAAGAAGTCCTCAATGGTGGGAAAGTTGTCAAGTGTCAAATAAGTCAACTCTGCATCAAGCTGAAGTACCCATAACTCATTCACTGTGCCAAACAAAGTTTGAAATTTCATCCAAATAGCTCGTGGAGTGGTCAAACCATCCAAGTGAAATAGAAGACTATCTGAGATGTTCAGTGCAATAAATCCCATGGTCTCATCCATTTTATTCCTATGCTAAAGAACCTCAAAAGGGTGCGTAAGAACAGATTGATTCTCATCTAGACATGACCATAAGCCCCTTGACATGAGAAGCCTAGTCATTTGTGCCTTCCAAGTGTGATAGTTGTGTGGCATGAGACTGGTCATAGATGGATCCTCCATTGAGAGAGAAGAAGGTAGAAGTAGAAGGGTCTAATTCTAAAGTAAATTTCAGAAAAGAAAATGCTCCCCCCCCCCACAATGTATAAATTGGGCACACTTTACTTAGTGCAATTACAATAGCCAATTTAGGGCCTACTTTTTAAAGTAGTATTTTTGTCTAGAGAACCTATAATCTAATTGCAAATCTATAAAGTAGAAAAAAAAATATACACTTTCAAAAAAAATAGAACCTGATTATGTGTCTAGATGAGCCTGTACTAAGCATTTGAAGTGGCAAAAAATGGGAATTGCAAATTGCAGAAAAATTTAGGAATAGAGATCTCAAACCACCTACACCAATGTGTAGATCATGAACTCCTACCCCAAAACAAAAAAAATTGCTCAAAAAAATGAGTCTATATGAGGGAGATATCGCTATTTGAAAATCACCTCTGTAGTTATTTTTTCTAAATTACCACCATTGCGCCTCTAAAAAAGAAGAAAAAAGCCCAAAAATTATCAAATCTGTTATGTCAAACCCTCTTTCTCCTTTTTCTCCAAATACTAAAAAAATCCTCTTCCTCCCGATTGAAGAAACAATCACAAAAAAACTAGGGTTTGTGTCTTCAAATCACGGCTTCAAAAATCCTTGGGACCAAGAAGCAGTAGGAAGGCTCTAATACCATGTAGGAGTTGATGAAATCCAACTCCGTAGTTGCCCAGATCACCTGCAATGCAAGTAGCTTGCCGAAGAGAAACCTAAGGAGCAAGAGCTTGAAGGAAACAAAGCAAGAGAAAATATTTCACAATAGGAAAATGAAATTGCTATGTGAATGGATGAATTTACAATGAGAGAGAGACCGAATATAAAGGCCTCAAGGAAGCTTGTAGAACAAGCTGGAAGGTGGTATAAGATAAGGTTGACAACTAAACACACTTCCACAAAAAGGTGGAACATGCTAGAAGGGAATGAACTCCTATGTTGTCAACAACTCATCACTACAACCATTAAATACTAAATATTAAATAAATGCATTAACCTAAGTAAGCTTAAGTAAACAGAATAAATAATAATTAATTAATTAATTATTTACTCTAACAGATAGTTCTTGGGGGCTTGGTCTCTTTGGATCTCTCTCTAAACTATGGACAGTTTAGGAGGCCCAATTTTTGTTTTTAATCCTTATTTTGACTATTGACAGTTTGGGAAGCCTAATATTTTGTTGGTCAATTAAGGGTACATACATCCTTATGCCTAGATTTCCTTTTGGACTCTTCTTTTTGAGACATGGAGTTCCCTCAAAGTTGGATCCTTTAATGGACTAGTTAGCATTCCACATACACTTGCTAGACCATTCAATTCATTTTTGATGGGTTGAATAGAATGCAAAAACACTATAGATTATTCAATGCCATCCCTTTTGTAGAGACCTTTTGCCTCTCTTTTATTTCCTTTTCACATGTAGTTCATAATAAGTTACAAAAACCTTATCAACTCTTTTCTTTTGATCTACTTTATTGTGAGTTTGAGGAAACTCATACTCTTGCTAAAGTGGGGGCTAATTGTACCATCTTAAAATGGACACACTTTCCTTTTGATATATTTAATCACCTGTTCCATAATGACTTTCTAGACCACAGATGGACATGTGCATGGTGCATTGTTTTCCTTGTTTCCTTCCACTTTCTTGCCAAGATCTTCTATCATCCATCTAAGCTTTCTAAGCTTCCTCCACCCCCTTCTCTAGGACCAAGTCAAACCACGTTGACCTAGACTAGTCAAGGTTGACCCAAGTTAACTTTGATCCCAAATATTGAGAGGATCGGAGCTCAACAATCCTTGGGGGTTTAATTAGTTGGCACCCTCTCTCTAGTTGACTTGTATTCTTTTCCCGCTAGATAAATCATACACAAGGAGACTTGGATGATTCATTTTTCAATGCATACAAAAAATCATCTCATAGCATACTAAAACAAGATTTAAAATTCTTCTTTTATACTTTCCATTCAAGGAGTTCAAGCATTCATATCATTTTTCAAGTATTCAAGCAAGAGAGATATTAATAAGCATTAAAGGATCCTTTGTGGGCATTTTATTTTCAAGATATAACACATTGTTGGATATCAAGGGATGAGATCTATATTGAATAATTCATCACCATCTACATTGATGCACTCTTACATCTATAACACCAAAATGGAATTATGATAGATCCATTGCACATTGTGGAGATACCCTAAATTCACATATCAAATTCAAGGTCTTGAACACTCTACAAGGAAAAATCCTTATTGAAAAATTTTTTTAAGAAAAGAGAATCCTAACATTTATCTTGTTTCAATAATTTATATTTACATTTATTATTTCAAGGTTGATTCCTTAATCTAGGGCTTGACCAAGGAAAGCCTTCATCCAACAAACAACATAAACTCTTCATTTTATGTATGTAGGAGTAGAATAGTAGAAATGTGATGACATATATGGAAATAACTCACCAAGATATTTTTGGAGAAGTTGGTTTGAATTTTTTACATTTCTCCTAGTACATAGTGACCTCAGAGAAACCTAAATAGTCACATTACAACCAAGTTGACCTAGAATTTTCTTCTTTCCCAAAAAAATAGTTTCTGGGTTTTGTCTGATTCATCAATTTACTCAGCAATTCATAATCATATATTTTGTAATAGATCTAGATCCATGGTTTTTGAAGCTAAAATACATCTTCTACTACACATTTCAAGGTGATTCTTTCATACTTTATTTTCTTTCATATAATTATCTTAGATCTATATCTTAATTGGGTTGATTGTGTACACTTAACATCTAGATTTATATTATTCAATTGATTAATTCAATTTTGCATACACATTATCACACATGGGTCAAAGAGTGTATTTCCTTATAGTACATTCTTATTTACAATTGAAATTCAGAATTGGAACCCTTTCTCTTTTTGGATCTTGCTAATCTAATTTGGATATGAAGATGAATCATATTTGAGGATTATCTAGCTTTCTCTTTACATGTCCTTTGAATGGCTTAGTGGTGAAAAGTGGATATCTAAATCCTATTAAACAATCTCTCTTTTACCCCTAAATAGTGATTAAGTAGTGAAGGTGCCTAAAGACTTTTACCTTCTAGAGTTGATGCTCTTTGAAAATATCTAGGTAGAATTTAATTTTAGTAATATTTTACTATGCCTCTTGCTTGTTTGGATCTTCACTTTATTACTTTGCTTACACATCTACTTGTATCAATGTGTCAAATCATGGATTTTTATTTTGGTATTCATTGGTGGTTTCCTTGTTTTAGTACAAGTTTTTCCCCAAGTATTTTTCTTTCTTTCGATCTACTCCCTCGTTGTTGGGGTTACTCTTTTCTTGGAGATGAGCATTTATTCTCCCTTGATATTAGGGTTTAATTGTATCTCATCAATCATTAATGGTATTTTTGGCCTCTCTTACATAGTTTCTTGAGTTGTATTGTCTAGTGCTATGAATATTATATCTTAGGAAGCTATGAGTTTTACTGTGGCACTTCCTATTATTTATACTTGGTTTTTCCTCGATGTGTTATTTTTGGAACTATTTGTTGAGTTCTATAATTTGTTCTAGTGAGTTCTCTTTGGAAGTGTTCACCACAATTCTTGAGATAAAACTTGATTTTCTTATGTAATTTACAAGTGGGTGTTCTAGGAGATCAGTGCTATGTAGGTTTTGATGAATGATGGAATCCTTATTAGAATGGAGTCTAGTTTAGTAGTAATTTATTAGTATTAGTGGCATGCAGAAAGTTGGTATCGATATATGTGTTATATCAAAGAGGGATATTCTTCTTATGTAACTTCTTATGATAAGAGATCTAGTCTTTAATATGTGTCTCTATTTTCTTCTAAGGTCTCTATATTTGGTCCTTTAACTCATCTTTCTCCTAGGGATCCTAGCGAGATGGCTCCCTTATTCTTCTTGTATTGAGATTTTTAAGGTGGTCCTTTCTATGTTGGTTGATGGTAATACTTAAAAAAGGATTTTAGGAACTCTTCTACCCCTTTTCACTCCTATAAACACATTTATTTATAGAAGGTTCACTTGCCATAGGTGGTCTCACTGGGAAAAGGTTTTAGGATGGATTTTAAAAGTTATATTTCTTTTTTATTGCATCACCCTGTTACTTCTATAATATGAATCTAATCAACTATATCGATATGAAGTACAACTTTGAAAATTGGGAGAGATTCCACTACGATTCTAAAGGGCAGCTCTACTCTCTAGAGGCAAGATAGACCTAATAGGTGGAACCTATCATCATAAAGTTGTGTTGCTGCAAAATAGATTTGTTAGGAAAACTTCTTAAAGTTGTATTGTCCCTACCCTCACCTTGCATGCCTACCAGAATGATAAATAGGTTTTGGCTATGCATGTAGGGGCTAAGGCATGAAGATGAAAGTCCTACTATCTATCTATAGGCTATGTCGTAGCCATAGCCACCAAACCATTCTAGGGATAGTGATAGGGTGGAACAGTAGGGGATTGACTTAACTCACTATAGTTAGGTATCCATCCTTTCCATGCTCTTTGAGTGCTCTTTTAGAAATTAACAATGCTCTCAACATTTATTGCTTTGGAATACCTTCCAAAAAGATTTTTTTTTTAATGTATTAGTAGTCTATTTCCATGTCTTGTCTAGGTAGCCCTCATGCTCATAGATTCTATGAAGCCTTTCAAAATTCACTATTAAATTTTTATACTCCTTTCTAAGTTGAATTAAGTGAAATGTTTTTATTAGGAAGATGTTTTAGGGCCCCTTCTTGAATCTCTCTGAGGGGAAATTAACTTAATGCCTTATTTTCAAAAAATATTAACCCAACTCTATTTTTTCACCCCTTCCAATACCCCCAATAAATATTTTCTTCTATAAACCCTATAGATAGATGGATTTATGGATGGATGGATGGATGGATGTTTGTGTGTGCCAAAAAAGACAAGGAACATTTAGGGAGAAAAATAATTAGTTGAAAAAAGGAAAGTTTAACTTTTTCCATTCTCTTAAAATCAACATTCTTTATCATTATATATGTAATAAAAATTATTCCATACATGTTTTCAAATACATTATGTTTACTTGAGAAAATAAAATTTTAACCATTTAGTTGAGGAGTCATGTCCTATTCAAATGAATTTTTTTTGCATAATTTGCACTTTGAAGACATCATAATTAGTTAAAAATGTGTTTACTATAAACAAACATTAGAGATGGTACAAAATGTATGGTTGATTTGTTTTTAAAATATATACTATTTCTCTCTATAATTATATTTAGAAGGTTGATTTTAATAGTGAATGGAACATATAAACCATCTTGGCCTCATTATGCACTCAACAAGACTTTTTTTTTTTGTAGGATCATTCAAAATTATTTAGCTTCACTATTTTTATGATTCTTCAATTGAAATTTGAACATAATTTATCCCAGTCATTTTGAAATAATATTCTTCATAACTTCCTCCATTCAATATAATTATTGATTAACTATTAAATGTCTATATGCTTAATCAACAGAACATTGAAAAATCTCGACTTCATCAGCATCTTGTTAACTTCATCCATTCAATATATTATTGATTAACTGTTAACTGTTTATATACTTAATCAACAAAATATTGAAAATTCTACAATGCTACATCTCATAATGAAAGTTAAATATTGAACTAATATCAGTTCATATCATTTATAATATGAAATAAACATCACTGGATTCTGAACAACTAAGTTGATAACATTTTCATTTGGGATGAAGGAGAAGGTTAAAAATTTATGCTTTCCTTCCATTGCAGATCACGACAGAGAAAATTTACAAATGACGCATGTATCTAATTATTTTGAGTGCAATGATCCATTATAGGTTATAAAAAAACACAGATCATGGCTGAAAGGAATTTTTGAAAAATCTATAAGACATCGCTGAGAAAGGCTTTTCCATCTCTATATACAAGACAGAGATGGCCTTTCAATTGGTTTAAAAATGGTAAGAATATAGAAATGAAGAGGGAGAGTTCATGAAATATTGTAGCTTAAGGATAACATTTTAAGCCAAGACACCCATCTAAGTCACAATTTCTTTGTGAATTGATTCTTTAACAATTAACTCTCAAATCTGCTTCTTGTAAACCTATTCTATTTCAATAAATAAAAATGGAATATCAATAATTCCAAGGTTGTGGATCATTTATGCCTTTAAGAAGTGGCAATCTTATTATTTTGATTTACAAATCCATTTTTATTCTCTAATGCAATGGCCATGGTGGATGCAGCACGTCTCTCTTCTTTCTTGTATCGGATGCCACATGCATTGCATAGAGACTGTTTATCAACCCATCAAAGAAAAAAAATATTAATTTGTAGAGATATTCATTTATCTAATGGGAGATAATATGCACTGTATTGTTAAAGACATATATTCTAACTAAATTGATGAGTATGACTGTATTAAAAAACAAATCCCTAGATGTGGGTATCAATATAGATGAACATTTATTTAAGGTGTTCAAATCAGAAACTTAAGAGCAAAGATCCTGATATCTATATTATTTGATTGTATCTTCAAAACATATGTTTCATGAAATTTACCTTGGGACCCTTTGGAGCATTCCTCCACAATGGTGTAGTATTGGTGTGGCATGTAGAACACCTTCTTCCTGAGCCATGTGAAGTAATATTACTTCACTGCTTCTATTGCACTATTCTTGTGGAGCTGCCATTAATATTGCTCATTGTATTTCTGTCACTTCTCTTCTTGAGTCCGAAATCTCTTGCATGGTTTCTATGTGTCAAAATTTCCTTGGAATCCATAAACTTTGATCCGGAATGAGCTATTGGAAACTAAGCTATGGGGTAGGAAGTGGTAGCAAAATTGGCTATGGCACCCCAATGAGACTTGTAGAGTTGGGATCTATTAACATTATTGTTTACTGATGATGATATTTTGTACAAACCATCAAATGTGGTTGCTGTGTTGTGTGAAGCTGCCATGTCAGAATTCTTTACCTATTATGAGAACAAGAAACCAAAATGATAAGAGGAGACAAAAGACCAATCTATTCATGTTAGTAAAATTTATTTAATAATCAGTTTGATTTTCAGAAAATCATATTGTATTGAAGCCTTATGTTTCTTTGTTAATGTTGACAAGAAAACTTACATTTTCACACAGTTGCTAGTGCAAACAGACTTTCTTTTATAGACTATAAAGGCTCATATAACTTTTTTGAGGCTGCTACTATCACAGATGAAATTTCCTTTCAAGAATTTAAAAAAATTATATGATATATTTTATAGAACAACCTTCATCATATTCATGAAAGATTAGTTTTTCTTCTTCTTAAAGAAAGAGTAAATCTCTTAAGCACAAATATTTTTATTGATAAGTTTTGATTTGCTTTGTATCATAGTCACAATCCAAATTAGATTTGCATTCACGACATTTTGTCAATGCAAGGTGCATAAACCTATTTAGTTGAGCAGAGAAATTAATGAATTTTAAATGGTTCCTTTTAGTAATCTTTATGCTTGCAATTTCTCCAATTTTGAACTTTGTCTAATCAGATCCTGATGTTGAACTTTGTCTGGTCGAATCCTGAAGATTTTTCAATGACAAGAAGTAAAGAGGCTATATTTTTTGTTATAACTATCTGTGACTGATAAGTCCTCACAAAGAAACCTTACGTGCACCTAACAACATGACATTGTAACTCAAACTCTTATTTGAAAATTAATCAATGAATGAAAGAAAGTTTAACGTAATTCCAACTCTTATTTGGTAATTAAACAATCAATGAAACACATGCCACACAAGTTTTAATCAAAATCTTGCTCACAAAGTGAATGAAACCTTCATAACATGCCGAAATCTTTTTATTTTCAATAGATAAAGAAGCAGGATGTGAGAAGACAAACAAATTTAAATTTAATTTTTTTTACAGTCAAACATAATATGATAAATCAGGCTAACAAAATTACTAATGTTTTCATTTTCAACAAGCTTCACCCTTGATAGTGCCAAAAACTTAATTTATCCTCAAAAACATTCTCTATCATAGAAATGAAATGAGAGTGGTACCTTGGGTGAAAGAAGTTTAGACTGCATTTTCTCAATGAAGTTGAAGCTACCTTGCATGGTCCTTTGCTTTAGCATGTCCATGGAGGTTTGTTCCTCTGGAGATAGTCCATTATGGGGCATGCCCAGAGAGAGTGTGCAATCCACACCATTGATGAAAGAAAATGAACTATTGTCCTTACAGCTACTTGCTACTTGAACTCTTCATTAGACTACTGATAAGATCTTGCTCCTTCAATTCCTTAGAGCTACTATCATTTCTACCATTGGGATTCTCTGTAGTTGCTTCAATAGTCTCATAGGAAGTCCCATTGAACAAATCCAGAGTCCAACTATTTCTTCTTTTTCTCTTCACGGGGGGGGAGCAGAGCATGAGTTCAAGTTCTGTTTCATCCTTGTCCCAGCAATCCATATCCTTGATCCTCACAAACCCACTTCACAAAACCAGTTCTCAAATCCCAAACACGACTCTAGATGAAGATATTCTCTCAGTTGAAATCATGCAGCAAAAGCACGAGACATTATTTGGTAACCCAATAAACCGCTTTGGCCAATACACATTTAGAACTCTAATTTATGATTCAAAACTAGCACTCAATTATTTTTGTATTGGAACCCTAAGTTATGATTCAAAACCAGCACTCGATTATTTTTTTAAGACCATGAAGCATACGTGAACCAAAATATATCACTGAAAAACAATCAATGAACTCATATGTTAGAAAGATTATATACTTTCAAATAGGAGATGCACATATTGCAACTTAGACAACCTGATACACAAATTTTTGTGCTATACAAACGTTAAAAACTATCTTCAATGGCAGCCTAACTTGTCCTATAGGTCAATGGACACATACACATAAGATATATCTCTCTGGACGTATACACAACATGTATCCAATGTATTCACAGCCACATTAATATTCCCAACCACCACTATCCTCAACAACATATGTCACATATACAACTCTGCAAAAACTTATTCCTATCAAACTAGTGTATACAGTCCTATTTTTAAGCTCTCTCCACTAGAAAATATATTGCATGCATATACACAATTAATATATCTATCAGATAATAAATAAATGGTTGGGAGTCCTAGAACATAATCTCCTTGTATGAATATTAAGACAGCGAGAAATGGGTTATATGGCATTCTCATTCTATTCTATTATTTATGAATGGCCATATCGTTGTGGCAGGAATAAATGCTAAGGAAAGACAGATTTAGCTAATCCAAGATCAGATATTTATTGGCACAATTGATGGAAAACCCTAAAATTAGCTCTATCGGCATGTTTCTGCAAATCTGAGGTGCACAGTATAGCAGCCAAGTGTTTTTCGATTCTCATTGACTGTTTTGCATCTATGATTAATATCCTCTTCATCTTTCTATTTTTCATCAGTGTTATCATTACGTATCTCCTTCCATCGCCAAACGTAGGGTAGGAGTGTCAGGTGAATCCGGCGATTTTTCTTGCAGTGCCTCCGAATGTGACGCATGTAATAGTTCAAAATTTAAGGGAGCTTCCCACCACTTTGGTTTACCTCCTTTTACTGCTTGCCAGCTCGACCGAATCTTAATAATGTACAAAGGCAAGCCATGTATTAGCATTTTGAAGGCTGCTGATCACTGATTTCTCCATTGTTATGAAAGTTTCATAGATCTCTGTAGAAAACTACAATGTGATCTAATGAGTGTAAGGATGGTACAGCTTAAACATCACACTCTAGACTTTATTCCTGAGATTATTGTCTGCAGATTCTCCATAAGAGAGATAGATAGTAAGATTTGGCAAACTCACTGATAGTATGGTGAGATCACCTTTGTATATTTGTTAGAACTAGGAGGATTCAGTAGCCCAGTCCTTCAAAATCTTATAAGACAAATTTAAATCACTTGTATTTTTAACTGTTATTTATTTGAAACAGTTTCTTGTTTAAAATCAAGGTTTCATTTCTATAGTTTCAAATATTGATGTCATACGGACATTCATTTTGTTGTGAAGTGAAAAAGATTCAAAGCAGTAGTTGTGCACTAATAATGTTTTATTGCTGTTACCGTGGCATCTCAAGATTAGTTTTTATATTATTGGAAGGATTAATAATTTTTAAGTGAAAACTATTAGTGTTATATTATTAAGATTATTAAACATTAAATCAGCAAATGCTATGACAACTACAATATCTTATTTCTTAATTTGAAGATGTTGAAAAGACTTTTGGAGGATTTTATCTCCCAATTAACTATACTTGAGATTGCTACTAAAGGTTTCTAATTATTTTAGTTTCATGTTAAGGATCAAAACATAGAGGTACTAGTTGTTGGTGACGCAGGCTTCCAGCTGTCCTTTTAATCTCCTCTGCCTTTACCCACTCCAACTACTTTGTTTATTGTTGTCTTCTCATCAAGAGTTCTAGATCTCATATTTTGTAAACTATACTTCTAGATTATTAGGTTTAAGTTTAGGGTTTGTCTAGATCTCACATTTTGTAAACTATACTTCTAGATTATTAGGTTTAGGTTTAGGGTTTGTTCTGTTGGTGTTTTTTTATGATGTTAACAGTGCTAAAACTACTAGGCGACAAAAGGCTTAATACCTAGATATCGGTACATACACAACCTAAAGAATAGCCAATTCTCATTATCACTTGCATATGCAAAGTACTAGGACCCAACTCCAACAAAACCTTAGACGGTTTTCTACTCTTTTGGCTCTGTAAAAACTAGGGCGGGTGTACCCGGGGATGGTTCAAAGATGGAACAATTGTATGAGAATTATTCTTAGTTTCATTTTGATTCTCATCTCTAAATCCTCAAACATATATGTAAATCTTACCGAATTGATAAACACATCCCTTGAATAGATATGGCCAAGAAATCTTCTATAGCTCTGTAGATGTTTCCAACAGCAATGGCTAAATGAAGCTAAAACAATCCATGCAGGCAAGTGCTGGCCAACTTTGAATATCTTACAGGAAATATAAGTAAAAATTGATTTTATGATGTACTTTGAAAAGCCAGTCATAATATACTTCTCTTTTGGCTGAAATACTTTCGATCAGTGCCTAATCCATTGGGGATTCAGAGTCAAGTAAATTCTTAGATCTAATTTGTTGCTTTACAACAAATTTTCATCAGCAATTCTTACCAGAATTTATCATTCAAAAATCCTTATTAACACCCAAGCAACCTCATCACATTCATCAGAGCCTTTATTTAATCCATTGAATTAACAACAATAACAAATGGATGTACAACCTTACTATATTGCAATCAATTGCATAAGCTTTTACTCACACAACATCAAGGTAGCTAAGTATTTAAAAGGAGACAAAATTCAGAAAAGAACAGATATGGGGACAGTTCATAATTTGTATTCATTTCCTTTGAAAATGGTATATCCTTTACAATAGACCCAGAAAGACCTTTAGAGAAGAAGCACAGTTCTTTCTACATTCATCTATATCTCAGAAATTTTGACAGAAAAGTATACTATAAATTTCCTTTCCAAAATGTTTGGACCAAAAATAGAACTAAGCACATTACTTAGTAAAAACCAAATTCGGACCCTTCTTTAGCCTTGGGATCTCACTTAAATAATGTGAGATGCAACAAGCTTCAGGCTAAAGAAGGTGACAGGTGTCCTTCTTTAGAAAAACAAAAACAAGAATAACAGAAAGGTTAATTACAACAACAATTCTTGGTGGGTCCCTTTCTGTTATGCTTCTTGGTTGTTATGATCTGATCTCACAATCATTCTTCATCTTCAGAGTACATACCCATAAGGTCTGTAAGTGATGTATCATCTTCTGTTACATGCAAACTCACTTTAACCTGGAGATTTTCTATGTCATCATTGCTGATTACAAAAGTAACTATTACTCTTACATCTTCTTCATCATCGTCTCCTGACATCTACTCACTAAACTGATTTTTCCATCTATTAAAAGTATCATCATCTGGCCAATCAAAACTTAGGGTTTCTCTTTGTATCTTTATTAAAGAATTGGCATTTTCCTCTAAATCGTCGAATTCTTTTCTCATATCAGCGTAATATAATTGTATTTTTACCAGCTCCTCATTTGTCTTTGCCCAAAACCAATGGCCAGTCTCACTGATGATGTTTGTTATTCTGTTATCGAATAATTCATCCATTTCCTTTTTTCATTTTTCTTTTTCCTTTACCGTATCAACAGATTCTAAAGCACAAGGAAATAGGGTGAATTTTTCAGCAAGATATTTTGAAAAACAGAGTATCAATTTTCTCTGTAAAGAATCTCTTTTATTCTCAAAATTATCTAATTGATTCAATAAATCAAAAATCCTTTCAACCTGATGATAAGGCATTTGGACTGTAGATATACAAATAATTGTAACATCATTGTTTCTCTGTCTCCATTTCTGTGCAAGAGAATCTAGTCCATCCTTTTCTTTATTTAACTCATCCATGAGGGTTACAATCCTTGTCAACTGATCATAAAAAGTTGACCATTGTATTTTATCCCTTAAATATGTCACACCCTGCCTCCATTTCTCTTCCTGCTGATTTCTAAATTCTATCTGCCACTCATGTAATTTGGTTTTTTGTGCTTCAAATTCCTTTGCAGTATAGAATTGGGGTCTTTTAGGGGTGCCAAGTATCTCAATAATAGGGGTTAATCCCACAGATGACTATGGGGGATATGCAATTCTCAGTGTACTGGATTATCCCACTTTCCTCTTTCCAAGTACCTTTTCTAATTGAGATACCCTGTTTTCTAACTCAATTCTCCTTTTTACCTCTTGGTTATAGGCATCCACCACTATTTCATATTTATTATGCATATCAATCATTTCCCTCTCTTCTCTTTCCGCAGTAGCCAAGGAAAATTTAGAATAATCCACATTCATGTGGGCTGCCTGTACATTTGAAGTATCAGCAACTCTCCTTACAATGATACTCCCTGTTAATCCTGAATCATCAAGCTGTGATGAAGTAGTTCTGGATCCTCTTCTCAAGGACCACATAACAAGGGCAGCTTGATCATTGCTGAATGCTATACCCAAGAATTCCTCTTTATTTGGATCCTGGAGTCCTAAATTTTTTGAAAAAGAATTAAAAATTAATGCGTCAGCAATGTCCCAATTGGGCAATAATAAAACATTAGCATTTTTTACCATATGTCTTTCCTCATCAGGGTTTATATTTTGGAACTCTTGCACCATTTGTTCCTTTATTAAATTTTGAATGGAGGTCTCATCCATTTCTGGATGTTCTGTTTTCATATTCTTACACCTTTGATAAAAAATGTGCATGTTTACCCTCCATGCAAACTGATGGAAAACCCTAGATCTTACAAAATTGTTATCAGATAAAAAATGCTGACTGGCTTGTTCCAAAATAGGGTCCAATTCCCTTCCTCTGAAATCTGCTATAGTTAATTCAAAACTTGGCACAGGGGGTTCCTGGGGGTTCCCTTCATCAATTTATGCTTGTGTAACAAAAATTTCTCCTTGTGACCCCATTTGTTCGAATTGCTCATTGGTGAGTTGTTCTTCCTCAATTCTTATTGGGGTTTGAGAAGGTGAGTAACTTTCATCAGGGGATTCTTCCTCCCTTATTATTCTTCTTCTTTTGGGAGAAGGTTCAGGGGGTCTTTCTTCTAGGACAGTGCTGGTGGATTCAACTATCTGTTTTTCTTTATGTACAACGGGCACCTGCTGTCGAACAATAGTATATCCTGTCTTCTTTCGTACCACCAGTGGACCTATTCCAATGTTGGGGGTGAAACCCAATTTTCTCATAATTTCTCTGGCTTTATCTGGAAAAGAATTAATAAAATGTTGTTTCTTCTCATTCATTACTTCCATTATCTGAGAGAAAGTACTCATGAGCTTATGTATTTTATCTGCATTGGTTGCAGCATTACTAAGAGGACTGAAATCTTTGTCAAAACAATTAATGAATTCCAAAACTTTTGAATAGACTCTCCATTTTTCTTTCTTTATTTCTTGCTCATGGAGAGAGTATTCATTTCTTATTATATCTTCAGGAAAATAGAATTCATGCTGAACTGGACGAAGCTTGATTCTAAATCTAAGGGCAGAGTTAAAGAAACCTTCTGTATCACAAAAATGAGAGTGAGACACTGCCATTTTAAATTGATCCAAAATTTTATGGAGAAAGACCCATCCTTCTTTAGTTATCACAAACTGGTGGGCTATAGTACAAGTAGGAAAAATTGATCCTGTCCCCCTTTTGTGCAAAAAGGCCTCCTCCACTCCTCCCAACTGCCACAAAAATTCAGCTATCCCTACCTTTAAAGGTACCTGATAGGGTAACACATGGGGTGTTCCTTTGAATCCATAGACCCTGATGACAGTTGAGACTGAATATGGGATAATATCTCCCCAATTATGTGAAACTTTTAGATTATGGGTTTTGTCCATAGGCCTAACAAGGTGCATTAATGCCTTAGGGATTCTGGGATTATCACTCAATATGAGGCACCTTAGTTTAGAGGCAAAGTGCCTATCAAATCTAACGAAGCTAGCATTTTCTGCTTCCCAGGTCATGTCTACACTCCATAATTGGACTGGTAGTGCCTCCCCTTCTTGTTCTCTATTTAAAACCATTTCTTTACCAAAATAAGTGGCCCCTTTAAAAAGAAACATATGCATCAATAAGGAATACTGACTCCAAACATTTTCCACCTTGCCCTGTGCAATCCCCACCAATCCCTAGTGAATCTCATTTGCCAAGTAAGATGCAAAATCAAAAATTATTTCCACACCAAAAGAGGAGATTTGGGTGATCATATACATGAAGCTCACCGAAATAAAATCTTCTTCGCCCTCTCCGAAGACTCTGCACAGGGTCCTATATATCTCCACTTCCCTGGCATTAAAGCATGATTTCTTGAATGGTTCTTTAGAAGATGATGTTATGATTGGGAGGCCTCCAATCCGGCCTATGTGGGCTTTCAGTGCACCCTGTCTAACTACATCCCTCTTGGATATATATTATTTTTCTAAATCTATCAAATTAACGGGCACATGATACATGGTGAGGGGTCCTAGACTGAAAACCTTCCTAATCTCCTCGGGACTGATGGTAACTAAAGCCTCACCATCCATTCTTCTCACTACCTTAGTGGCTTGGTCATAGTTTTTTGCTATAGCTTCAAGCAGGTCAAAATCCATAAACACGCTGGGGACAACAAGCTTCCCAAGATCAAAATTTCATATATTGGCATGAGCGGCATATAACTTCCTTTCCGCAAACCATTTTTTGAATAAACTCAAACCAGTTTGAGAAGTTTGAGCATCCCGGACCCAATTACCCTTATCATACAATCCATCAGCTATCCTTAGCCTAGGGTTCAGTGAGGTTAACCTCTTAACTTGCGCCGTTTCTACAGTAGATTCAGGAAGTAACTCAAGCAAATCATCATGCATATTTCTATCCAGGTAGTTTATTGCACCTGTAAATCCCTTCTTAGGAGGCATCTTGGGCTATCTTTTTAAAACTTAAAAGCTCACGAAGATGATGGTAGTTTTACTTACTTGAATTCTGTCTCAATTCTCCTCTGTATTCCTGCAAATTTTTCGCGAACAGACAACTTGACAATTTTTTTATCAAACCTTGGCACGGTTTTCTTTTAGTAATGGCTTCTGTTAGAGTAAATAATTAATATCTAATTATTTATTCTATTGCTTAAGCTTACTTAGGTCATGCATTTATTTAATATTTTATATTTAATGCATGTAGTGGTTAGTTGTTGACAACTCGGGAGTTTTCTCCTTTTTTAGCATATTCCACTTTTTGTGGATGTGTGCTGAGTTGTCAATCTTATCTTCTACCTCCTTCCAGCTTGTTCTACAAGCTTCCATGAGCTCTTTATATTCGGGCTCTCTCTCATTGTAGAATATCATAACATCATTTCTTATTGTAAATACATTTCTTCTTGTGTTTGCATTATGATGGCTCTCATGTCCGTTTAGGATTTTTTGCTCGTGCTCCATGCTCTTCCCTTCTATGGCTTCTCTTTGACAGGTTTCGCATGCAGGTGATCTTGGCATCTTCGGAGTTAGCTTTCCTCAACTCCAACATGGTATCAGAGCCTTCCTGCTGCTGCTTCGTTGAAGAAATTTTCAAGTCATGATTTGAAGTCACAAACCCTAGTTTGTTTGTGCATTTTTTCTTCAAATCAGGGGATCAGAAATTTTTGAAGCACTTTCAGCCCCAACGGACATCACCATTGGATCCGGAAGGCCGTTTGCAGTCAGGATTCATATAAAGCTTTTCGTTTTTGGAGACAGGGCAATTTTGGCGAATTTTTGAGGCTTCCAGGGTCGCTGCCGTACGGATCGTACGGACGCAGGGCGTAAAAATTTTAAAATATATATATATTTTGGCCGCCGCCGCCGCGCCACCACGGGGCCGCCACCACGCCACCCGCGCGCCGCCCGCAGCGGCCGCAGCAGGCAGCGCCGCCCGCGCTCCGCCGCTGCCCGGCCGCCGCCCTCCACCGGCGGTGCCTCTCCAGCCCGCCTCCTGTCCACTGCTCTCCGCTGGCGGCTCCTCCTGGCTTCGCCGCCCCTGCGGCCACCTCCGCCGGTTCCACCGCCTCCGCCCGCTTTGTGCCACATCTGCAGGGTTTGCTGACTCAGCACCAGCGGGGGTGACACGTGGCATGGGCGCCACGTGGCACCTTGCCGCATGGACCCGCCACGTCACCCCTGCCACGTCAGCACTGCCACGTGGCACTTTTTTTTGCGGCGACGGCTTCCAAGCCGTCAAATTTAATCGCGTAACTTGCTGACGTCAGCACTGCGTCAGCCCTTGCATGCACCTCTCCTGATTGTTTTTGGACCTACTTGTGGTTTTTTGGCCATAACTCTTGCATACGGAGGTATTTTTCCGATCCGAAAGAAGCGCCGAAAAGTTGGTTCCAAGAAAGAGATTTTGGTGCAGGTATTTTTAGGTTTTGATGCTTTTTTATTGTCTGTTTTTCTGTTGAAGTCCGAAGTCCTATTTTTGACTCCGGCATGCATATTTTTTGCATCCCATGTCTGTTTTTGGAAAACTTTATATTTCTGAAAAGCTGGTTCTGTGTACTTTTCAGAACTGCAGTCTTTTTTCTTCTTTTTTGGCCTCTTCTCTTTCTATCATAGTTTTGGCATTTTTGCTCTATGGTAGATATTTTGAGTATTTTAGGCCCGAGGATCGTTTTCCTGGCATGGTTTGCTTTCTTTTCGGCTGTACTTTCTTTTGGTTTAGTTCCTTTTCAGTTCTGATCATTGTAGCTATCTTTTTGAAGCACTTTTCTATTTCGCACTGAGATAAATTGTCACTTTTTCATTCTGAGAGTCATGAACATTGTTTTGAGTCAGGTGTACTTGCACTATTTTCATAAAGCACCATGGGGGGGATTATTTGTTTTCTGTTTTAGGCATTCTCCCTTTGTCAAGTGAGTGTCCCTTCCATGACATTAGCCCCATGTAGAGTCAGTTAGACCATGTCTTTATCGGTGTCTGTACTTCTTTTCCTCTCTCCTTGTTCTTGGTTCGTTTGCAGAAGATTTTGGCTCACCTTCTCAGTTGCCTGTCATCACACCCCGTCTGCATTAAGGGGGTATTATGATGTGTTCTAATGCATCCGTGGTTCGATGGTTCGATAGTGTGAACTATGTATTAAGTGGTTGATCCTACATACAAGGCGATTGCAGTGGCTAGCTACCTATGCATTTCGGTGAGATGGATCATCTACCATATAGACATGCTCGATTCATGCCTTCTTCTTCCATGGAGGTTTCTTCAGATCAGCAGTTTGACAGATTTGCGATTTCTTCATGCTTTAGTGATGCTGCTTCTTCATGATCACTCATTGTTCCTGTTTTAGGGGACATTTTCCCTAGTTGGAGACTTCTTCAGCTCTTCACTGGGTTCTTACCTCTTTTTGGGGGAGGGTTTTTCCCATGTGGTTTTCTCTCTTTCCCCGCTTACAGAGGTTTCATTTTTCTTGCATTGTACTTGGGTACCTAAAATGGCCTCGTTGCCGGGACCCATTATGCATTCATCTTAGCTTTGTGAGCTTAAGGCATTTCCCTAAGTTGCACTTAAGGGGGGGTGTTAGAGTAAATTATTAATATCTAATTATTTATTCTATTGCTTAAGCTTACTTAGGTCATGCATTTATTTAATATTTTATATTTAATGCATGTAGTGGTTAGTTGTTGACAACTCAGGAGTTTTCTCCTTTTTTAGCATATTCCACTTTTTGTGGATGTGTGCTGAGTTGTCAATCTTATCTTCTACCTCCTTCTAGCTTGTTCTACAAGCTTCCATGAGCTCTTTATATTCAGGCTCTCTCTCATTGTAGAATATCATAACATCATTTCTTATTGTAAATACATTTCTTCTTGTGTTTGCATTATGATGGCTCTCATGTCCGTTTAGGATTTTTTGCTCGTGCTCCATGCTCTTCCCTTCTATGGCTTCTCTTTGACAGGTTTCGCATGCAGGTGATCTTGGTGTCTTCGGAGTTGGCTTTTCTCAACTCCAACAGCTTCTGCACAAGAATGGCTTCAAATCTTTTCTCGCGTGAAATGAAACTGATGAAATCTCTCTGTATTATACTCTATTTTTCCTCATGGATGAAGCTTTCTTGTCTAATTAATACAGAGAGTGGCACTACATTTTTCATTTAAACCTGCGCTGTCGATCTTCAAAAATCCTACGATCATGCGGTACAGAGAGAACAACTAGGAGTTATATTTGCCATGTCAGTTATTTTACCCAATGAGAACTTGCCACGTACAAAATTATTTCTTTTGATGGCGCTTATATTTAGACCCACTAACGATGGAGAACACATGTCAGCATGTCGCTACTTCGTTATGCATAAAGAACAAGCACCTTGCCATGGCGAAGCGGTGACAATCGTTGATCAAATCAAGAAATGATTGAAAGATACGCTACAGGGCTTCTTAAGAAAGAAGGCGGCGGGCCCAACTCGCTCTGTCACTATAATTATCTCCCTTGCAACTCTTCATAGCGAGGTAGCGAGCTCCGTTGATCCACTTCAAGCTGATGTTCAAGATTTCTTGTACATTCAGTCAGATAGGTATTAATGAGAATCGGATCTCTGCATAGTTGGCACATGTCAAAATTTATCATAGTCATCTGTCATTACACGTCATCAAAGATCTTGCCAATCTTTTGCCATTTTACGGGGCCTCGCTAACTCGCTAACGGTGAAGCACCTGAATTTTTTGATAGCGAGGTAGCGAGCTCCGGCACTTAAAAGGATTCCGTGCCAAAAAATGCAAGGGTTACCCAGTAATTACTTCTGTTAACTAAAACTGATTCTAAAAATGGTATTTATGACTGGTCATGCCACCTGGTGTAATTATGATACAAGCAAGATGCAATGTCATCATTTTCAGATTTTCACGTGGCCTCGCTACTTCGCTAACGGTGAAGTGTCTAAATTTTCCGATAGCGAGGTGGCGGAACTTTCGGAAAAATCAACATTCTGGTTCTGATGTCAGATATTCTAGTGGGTCCCTATCCCCCTTTTTTTTGGATGGTGAATTGCAAAGTGTACCTGCACAATAAAACATTTAATAAGAAAATCTCCGATCGCCGCATCTTCACTTTATGGTCCCACCGCTTAAAATACTCAATACTCGTTATCTCGCTATACTTAATGAGCATGCAACTCTCAATAGCGAGGTAACGCCAATGGCAGATCTAATCGGATCTGACGGTTGGGACAAATAGGAAAAAAGGTAACCCAGGAGAAAGGAAAAGGAATATGACAGCATATTCGTCTCTTTTGAAAATTCAAAATTTCGCGCCCGACAATTTATGAATAGAGATGATATAGGGTTTATATGGTGATTATTTCTTATAGATGGTTTATCCAAAACCCTATGTTTCACTTAGGCATAGAACATTTGACTTTTCTATGATTTAACTAAAAAATTTTACTATAGAAAAAGTCAGACCAACATGTTCCAGAAGTTTGAGTTGGCTGTAATATTTTTAAAGAATTTTGTAGATGTTTTGTCTTCTCAGCTAGTGGTAGATTTCTTTAGAATATTGTATGCTTTCTTATAAAAAGCACTATGTACTCATTTTAGATCATAGGGAATAAAATATAATATAGCTTATTGTGTAGCAGCACATTGTGTTGTTCTGTGTCTTTGTTATTTTTCTTCTGCACATCTATTAGATTGGCATCAGAGTTGTAGAAAATTTGGGCCGATGTCATTGCGAGTAAAGGGAAAAAGAGAGCAAAGATGAAGATGTAAAGAAAAGATCGTAGTTGTTGTGTGAGGAAGGAAGAGAAAGGGTTTGTAGTTGTTACAAGTCAAAATGTTTTACTGTTAAATCATGGTGGGAACCAGTGGAAGTATTTCATAGCCACAAATTCCAACTTTTAATGGCAAAAATTATGATTATTGGAGCATCAAAATGAAAATTCTTTTTCATTCTCAGGATGTTTGGGATTTAGTTGAAATTGGGTTCCCTGAACCAACAAACCGACAGGCATATCAAGCTCTTTCACAAGCTGAAATTTTTTTATTAAAGAAAAATACGAAAAAGGGATGCTAAGACACTGTTCTTTATTCAAAAGGCAATGGAGGAAGCAATATTTCCAAAGGTAGCTACTGCCGCAAGCTCAAAGAAAGAAATGGACAACTTGCAATCAACATACTAGGGCATAGGAAAGGTAAAAATTTCAAAGTTACAAAATCTTAGAAGAGATTTTGAAAATTTACAAATGAAAGATTCAGATTAAATAGACTCATTCTTCACTCAAACAATGGGGATAGTAAATCAGATTAGATCATATGGAGAAACCCTTGGGGATCAACAATTTGTAGAGAAAATACTTAGAAGTCTACCAAATAAGTTTGATTCAAGAGTTGCAGTCATTGAAGAATTTGAGGATCTTTCCTTGCTATCAATAAATGAGTTAATGGGTTCTCTCTTATCACATGAACAAAGGTTGAATCTTTTGGGAACTTCATCATTGGAGAATGCTTTCAAGACTCAGCTTTCATTTGGAAGAACAAGAGGAAGATCATATTATAGTGGAGGCAGAGGACATTTTACACCAAGAGGAGGAAGAGAAAATCCACAATTTGAAAGTAAAAGGCCAACATCAAGCTCACAAACGAATTTCACATCAACAAGAGGAAGGGGGAGCAACCATCATCAAGGAGAAAGGTATGACAAATCTAACATCCAATGTCATTATTGTAATAAATTTGGGCATTTTTTATCTGAGTGTAGAAAAAGACAATATGACATGAATAGGCAAAAGGAACATTTTACAAATAAAAGTCAGCCCAACACTAGTGAGCAAAACACCATCTTGATAACATGCAATGTTGCACAAGAGAGTTCTAAAGAAGTATGATTCTTAGATAGTGGTTGTAGTAACCATATGAGTGGGTCTAGGGAGATATTCTCAATAATAGATGAATCAATAAAATCAGAGGTTAAGTTGGGGAATGATCATCAAATTTTAGTCATGGGAAAAGGGTCAATTAGCATAAGAACTAAGAAAGGTGAAGAAAAGGAAATTCCTGATGTATATTATGTTCCTAGATTACAGCACAATCTCATAAGCATTGGGAAACTAGTAAAAACGGGATATAGGATACATTTTGAAAATAGTGAATGTGTGATTCTAGATAAAAGACCAAGCAATAGGCAAATAGTGAATGTGTGATTCTTAGAGCCAAATGAATTGCAAAAAGTAGCTGAATCTGCATTCAAAGCTTTACACAAAAATGAATCTTGGCTATGGCATTTAAAGTTTGGTCATTTAAACTTTAAAACGTTACAACTCTTATATAAGAAACAAATGGTCTATGGGTTTCCATCTATAGAGCCACTTAAGACAACATGTGAGAGTTGCATTTTGGCAAAGCAATAATTTATAACAAGGTACACTCCACAACAAAATGGAGTAGCAGAAAAAAAAATTAGAACAATTATGGAGGTGACAAGGAGTATGTTAAAGGAGAAACACTTGCCAAATGAGTATTGGGCTGAAGTATTTGCATGTTTAACATACATACTAAATATATGTCCAAAAAAAGCAGTAATAAATAAAATACCAGAAGAAGATTGGAGCAAAAGGAAGCACAATATAGCACATTTGAGAATATTTGGTTGTGTGGTGTACTTATTGGTACCTCAAGAAGTGAGACAAAAATTGGATGATAGATGAGAGAAGTGCATATTTGTGGGATATAGTGAACAATCTAAGGCATATAGGCTATACAATCCTATCACAAAAAAGTTAATTATAAGTCGTGATGTCGAGTTTGTAGAAGAAGAAGCATGGGATGGTAGCTTGGATAAGTCAACTACAGTTGTAACTAGTGTTCCACAAGAAAATGAAAAAATTGTGCATTCTACAACACAAAAAAATGTTCCTAAAACACCTACAAGGGCACCTACCACTCAAAACACTACTACTCCAGTAAGCACTAACAGTAGTGAATCATCTAATCCAACACTTCCTTCATTAAGATAAAGATCTATAAATACTTCAAGGAAGACACGTAGTCTTAGAGACATATATGATGAATTACAAGAGGCTGAAAATGATGATTTATGCATTAATTTTGCACTCTTAGCACATGTTGATCCAATTTATTTTGAAGAAGCTATTAAAGATGACAAATAAATTTCAGCCATGGATGAAGAAATTCAGTCAATAGAAAAGAATGATACTTGGGACATAGTAGATCTTCCTAAAGGCAAGGATGTGATTGGAGTTAAGTGGGTATACAAAAAAAATATAATGCTGATGGAAAAGTAAAGAAACACAAGGCAAGACTAGTAGCCAAAGACTTCACACAACAACTGGGTATAGACTACAATGAGACATTTGCACCTGTGGCAAGATTAGACACTATTAGAATGATTTAATCTATAGAAGCCCAAAATAATTGGAAATTTTATCAAATGGATGTGAAATCAGAATTTTTGATCATTTTCATATATTGTTTTGGCGGGAATGAAACTCTATATTTTCAGCATTAAAAATAAATAAATAAATAGCTTTAAAGATTTAAATAAAATGAAATTTTTTTTTCTCAATTTTTTCCAGATGCTAGGATGATCTTGATAGAACTTTACCACCGGATTCTACAAGTAAACACTCTATCTACATATGCATGAAAGGTGGGTATCCCTTTCCCCATCATAGTTGGAACTTATTCATGTCCTTTGCATTCCAATGCAAAAAATATGTTGAAGGTGTTCAACAAGAAATGTAAGTTGGGCTCTTATGAGGTAATAAGACTTAAATTTGATTATGTTGACTATATCAAGAGAAATTTACAATTGGGTTTGAGCTTCTAGCATGTCCCTACACTATAAGATTACTAGGTGAATTGTGTAGATGAATCAAACAATAGAAATAGGTTCTACTTAAGGCTAACCATTCAACAAATAATGTTGTATGGTGTAAACATTGATGTAGATGGTATTGAGGATGGTGGTCTACATATGAAACCATCCAAATATCTAAAGGATATTGAGAGAACTCCTATTGATTCCACAACACCTATGAGACCTACAATCAATGTCCTAGAAGAATTGATGGTTAGCATCATAAATAGGATAGAAAAATGGGTGGAATCAAACAAGGCATGAAGGAAAATAATTGATTCCCTCATTGCTTCTATGAGCTCTACCACCATCACATCCATTTCATCAAGCCTTGCTCAAACTACTGGTAGAGGGGACCAACATCCAGAGTAACATATTCCAATGTAGCCTACTTATAGAGGTGGCCCCATGCCAAAAATTAGGTCAATAGAGGTAGTAGATAAGGATATGGAAATTCATTTTTTTATGATGTGAATAAGATTCAAAGAAACTTTAAGTAACTATTTGGGCACTAATCATGTCTTATCGTTGTTACTGTGGCATCTTAGGATTTTTTTATTTTTATTTTTTTTATATGGAAATAATACATCTCATTTAATTTTTGGTATTCTAAATTATACTAATAATTTTTAAGTAGAAACTATTAGTGTTATATTATTAATAATATTACACATTAAACCTATAAATGCAATGACAAGTATAGTATCTTAGTTATTAATTTGTAGATGTTGAAAAGAATGTTGAAAGATTTTGTCATCCAATTAACTATACTTGATATTTCTACTAAAGGATCCAAATTATTTTGGTTTCATATTAAGGATCAAAACATAGAGGGACTTGTCTAGTGAAGTCCAATATTGTATAAAACATAGGCATGCAAGTAAATTATACAAATTGTTTTACCATTGGTATTGTTTGTTTTACAAATTGTTATTGTTTTACCATTGGTCTATAATTTGGGGTTTATGGTTTGTGGAGAGGGAGGGAGGGAGGGAGGGAGGAAGAGAGAGAGAGGGGTTGGTGGGGTTGGGGGGGGGAGAGAGAGAGAGAGAGAGATGGAGAAATATAGAGAGGAAGAAGAAGATAGATATAGGAGAGAGGGAAATAGTGAGAGAGGGGAAAAGAGTGGAGTAGGGAAAAAAAGAGAACTTGGTTTTATGGTTAATGGTTTATAGCTATAGGGTTTATTTATTTTGAGAGAGAGAGAGGTTTATCTTCCTCTCTCTCTAGACCTAGAGCCCTAAGACTAAGACCTTAAACCTTATAACCATAATCCCTAAAATACAAGTCTTTCCTCATTTTCCCCTATTTATTTATTCCTCTCACTCTCTCTCCCTCTTCCCTATTTCTCTCCCTTTTTCAATTTATCCCTCTTATCTTGACCTCCATATCCACCCCCCCTCTCTTTCACATATCTAAGATAAAACATCCTTCAAGTTAAAAATCTCCAATACATGACCAAATATAGCCATATTTGGAACTACTTAACAATTTGGTTTTCTTCTTAAATGCAAAGGATATTTGGTAACCCTAACTTTTCTACCATCAATCTTGTACCCTAAACTATTAAAAAAGAAAAAGAGAGGGAGATACAAAGGTTATGGGAGACAAAAGAGGAGGAGAAGGGTAATGGAAGGGCAAATAATATCTAGAGAGAAGGAGAAGGAGAGAACTAGAGATGGGGAAATGGAGAGGTGAGAATCCTAAAGGGGGAGAGAGACATGAGAGACCAAGATGGGGAAAGAGAGGGGTGAGATATATGGAGGGGGAATACAAGACATTACTAATATAAGTTTCAAATAAAATTTTCATAATAAAGGCAATAATCATCCTATGGATTTCAAATACAAAGGCCTGACCACTTTGTGTTACCATTGAGAAATATTTGTATGAAATATAAAATTAGAGAATTGTTTATATGCCCTAAGCCTTGTGAAATAAACATTAATCCCTAAACCATTTCAAGAAAGGGTGAGGTAGATATAAATAGGTGATGTGAGAAATAAGAGGATGATATGGGTGAGGGTTTTGGGTAGGGAGGTCTAGAGAGTGGAAGATAAATAAAGAGGGGGTAGATAGATAGGGAGTTCTATAAATTTCCCATATTAATATATTCTTATATTTTATTTCCAAATGCACTTGATGATAGGGTTTAGGGGATATAAATTATTCACTAATTCAAGATGATCAATAATAGAGGGAGAAAGGGAGAAGGGGAGGAAATAATATGATCAATGATAGATGACCATGAAGACCATTAAGTGGTTGATATGTATATATATGACAAGGAGTGGACACGATATCACCCACATAAGGTTGAATTAAATGTCCACAAGGTTGAATTGAATGTCCACATTCTTCCTCTTTGGCATATCAGACCATCAACAATATCAAAGTTGATTCTCCATGCTTCATGCTTATACAAAATGTGATAATCATGGTTATCTCTAAATACAATTTATAATTCGACATCACAACATGGTTAATAATAGAATGACAATGAAGGTAATATTAATATCTTACATAAAAATAATGACTATTTCTATAGTAATGAGATCATAGTTCTTGATATTCTAAAGGGGACATTTCTTGTTATGACAACTATATCTTTAGTATAAAATGCATTAATGATAATACAAAATGAGGGCCTTCAATGAATTGTCGCTATCTTCTATTGAACTTCTTGAATGCACCTTGAAATCTCTCTTGTAAATGATGACTTGTGTGCTTAACTTCTTGAATTATTTCTAATAACAAGACTTGATGGCAATAACCATCCTATGGATTTCAAATAGAAATACTTAATGGCTTTGTGTCTACATGGGTCTATCCATCTATTTCCTCCTCTCCCACTCTCTTCCTATTCTCCTTCCTCCATCTCTCTCTCTCTCTCTCTCTCTCTCTCTCTCTCTCTCTCTCTCTCTCTCTCTCTCTCTCTCTCTCTCTCTCTCTCTCTCTCTCTCTCTCTCGCTCTCTAACATCTCATCCTATCATACTCCCTCTCTTTTAATTGAGATACATTATCCCTATTTTGTTCTCTCTCTCTCTCTCTCTCTCTCTCTCTCTCTCTCTCAAGCGAGAGGTGAAAGGGAGATTAGGGGTGAGAGGGAGGTGAGAGTGAGAGAGAAAGTAGTCAAAATAAACTTATCAATAAATTTCCCATATAAATATATTCTTATTTTGTATTTGCAAATGCACTTGATGATAGGGTTTAGGGTTCAATATTGATGATACAAGGTTTAGGGAATATAAATAATTCACTAATTCAAGATAACATATAAATAATTTTCCAATTCAAGATAGCATATAAATAATTCTCAATGGTAACACAAATCCATCAAGCCCTTTTATTTAAAATCTACAAGATGGTTGTTGCCTTTGTTATGAGAATAATCTCCGAAATTTACTTTTGGCCATTTTTTCCCCCTCCATTCAGCCCATTCGTGATAACCAATCTGAGAAATCTTCAATGGGTTGGATTCTTTGTTGTGGGTCAACACATGATTTCTCAAACTTAACATTTTGTGTTAACCATTTTTTCTATTTGAGAAAGTGATTGTCAAACCCTTTTTGAAATAATGAAATTCACTATTTTGGAAGGCTTCCTTTCTTGCCTTTTTGAAATACTAAAATTTGTATGTTTTCCCTTTTTTTTTCCCTATTTTGCAAGGGTCATTTTTGGTGACCCATGAAATTATGAAATCGATGCTGCCTCTTCCATTGTACATTGGGAAATGTTCCAACCAATAGGTTTGTGTCATGTGACATTGGGTAAACATTTCATTCTATCCCATTAATAGTCCTAGCGAAATGGAAAAACTAGTTAGGCTCTTCCTTCCCTATATGTCAGGTGGGTTAACATAGACTATTGGTGGTTAACATGTCAAGTGTTCTATTTTCGATATTTTATAGTGCCACTTTCATGCCCTTTGCAAAAAATAGTTATTTTTTGCTATTTTGTGAAGCTTTCTTCCTCTCCTTTGCAAAATAGCAAAATCTTCCTTCCTTATATAACATAGGTGGGTTAGCATGCCCAATCAGTGGTTAACATGTCATGTTTCCTATAGTCATAGTAATAATTTTAATAATCTTTATGGTCCTAAGGATGGAGAAAATTTTATGGTAAGGAGAACTTCATGTAGTGAAATAGTTGATGAAGAACCTATTAGCTATTTCCAACCCCATTCAACCCATCATAGTAATAGACCTGAGATATTTTCAATGGGTTGAACTATATGTCATAGGTGGGTTAACATGCACAATTGGTAGTTAACATGTCGTGTTTTCTATTTTTTCTATTTCACAGTGCCACTCTCAAGCACTTTGTGAAATAGCAAATTTTTTCTATTTTGAAAGAGCTTCCTTCGTTACCTTTGCGAAACAAAGAAGTTTTTCTATTTTGCAAAGCTTCCTTCCTTATATGTCATAGGTGGGTTAGCACACACAATTGTCAATTAACATGTCATGCTAATCATTTTTCAGGATACTATTTTGACCCTTTGCAAAATAGGAGGATGGGATAACACAAAGGTTAGCAAAGATAGCCTGACCTATTATCCCACTATGAGATATTTTAGTCCATTGAAAATTTCTTAGATTAGTTATCTGTAATGGGTTGAATGGGGCCAAAAATGAGAAAGCATTTGGGGTTTAGTTCTTATCTCCCCCCCCTCTGTCTCTCCCTACTTACACTTTTCTACCTCTACTTCTTTCTTTCTATTTATCACTCTACCCATCTCTCTCTTCCCCCTCTCTCTATGTCTTTATGGTTTCCTATCCTATTTTCCAATATCTTTAATTGAGAGAGAGAAAGAGAGAGGTAACTATTATAGAAGAGATATAGAGGGAGAAAGGAATAAGAGAGAAAGAAAATGAGAGATCCAAGGAAGGGAGAAGAGAGAGAAAAGTATAAAGAGAGATAGAAGATTAATATTAAATGGAGAGGTAAAATTAGAGGGAGTGAGAGACCTATGAGAAATAAGATAGAGTGAAATAAAAATGACACTTAGGAGGGGTGAGATAGGTGATATAGGGTTTTAATGAGGAAGGGAACCCAAGGTACATAGTGAACCCAAAAAATAATGAAAGGTTTCACCATTTTTCCAAGGGAAAAAAATGGAACCTAGTGAATAGGCCCAAAAGGTTTTGACATTCATAAGGTACCAAATTGACCTCCCATGAAATAAAGAAATCAAGATAACATGAAGGTTAACTACCTCAAACCTGATGTGCTAACACACTGTAACATATTTCAACCCATTAAAAAATTCACAAATCGATCATCTATGATGTACTTAATGGGGGAAAATAACCAATAAGTACTTATCTAAGTGTCACTCAATATTTAAGATTAATGATCTTTTGAAATTTCTCTTTCAAAGTTCTATTTATTTTGTAACTACCTCCAATTAGTAGGAACAACTAGCAACTATGTAGTTAAGGATTTTGCCAAGAACATGGAGGAGAAGAAGGAACTAGTGAAAAGTGAAATCTACTATGAGATAGACTCGATTAAGAAGCTATGGAGGTATGTGCTAAGGGCCATTATTGAGTTTATTTCTCTAGATACGAGATTTGATAGGTTAGAACCCATCATTTTTTTTTGCTCAATCATTTTTTGTTATGGGGTTAAGGATTCCTTTCCTTTTTATTTGTATTCTTCCATGCACAAGAACATTTCAAGGTATAAGAAAAGACCTAGTGCTAACCCTGCCCTGCATGAGGGTTTACTTCTCTTGATCTATGAACATTTTAAGGCCCAAACTAGGAGTAAATCCCTATCACATGCTATGGTTGCATTTGAGGAGATGAGGAGCTGTAACTTCTCCTCAGATGTGGAAGATGTTTAGAGTATAAGCTTAGAGGAGGAGGAAGATTATCTTTCATCTAGAAAGAAGGTCAGGGGTAAAGATAAGGATACTCCTACTCCAAGTAAGGTTCCATGCAGGAAAAGCCCTAAGGGCCATGAACCCAAAGCTTCTGGAGAGGATGAAGATGAGTATAATGAGGAAGGAGAAGACATGGATAGAAATGATGATAATAAGGAAGAGGAAGATGAGAATAGAGAGGAACTGGTTAGAAAGCCCAAAAAGAAGAAAAGGAGGATGAAAGAGGAGGATTTTCCCTTAGAGGGGAAAATTGATTCTAGTCCAAAGATTTCTGTGCTTCCTCCGTCTCCAATTCCCCCATAGGATCAAGAGAAGGAGGAAATGGGGGAAGGTAGTGGAGAGGTGGTTATAAAAGACAGGTGTATGGTGCAAAAAAAATTCAATGCTAGAAACTCAAAGATGGGGATTGTAAGAGAGGTCATGAATCCCCAAATCCTGGAAGAAAATGGGGAAAAGATCTAGTTGGAGGAACTAATTAAACTGATGCTACTGTCTATCACTGACAACGTGAGGGAGGTGGATATGAACTTGTTAAACAATGCAAAAAATAGCATGATTGATAATTTCAGATCAATTAAATGGATTTTCCATGAATTGGAGGAGGTAAAAAAAAGAATGAGATAGTTGGAAAGCTAGGGGAAGATGTTCAAGCAAGGGAATTTGATAGACTAGGGGGGTGGTATCAGGTTGGTTAAGAAAAAAGATGCATAATTTGGAGACTTACAATCATAGCATGGGTAACTAAATGACCTCTATTTTGAACTCTCTCAATGAAAATATTATTACACTTGCTGGTAAGCTAAAAGCCAGGGGTTTTGTTGAGGAGAATGAGGATAAGGACAAAGAAGAAGATAGGATGGAAGAGGACACCATAATGGACATAACCTAGACCCACTTGGATCAGATCTGCGTGAAGAACTAGGAGCAAATGGAAGTGGAGGTTTAGAAAAACTATGAAGCAATGGAAACCATTCAGGACCTTGATAGGAAGGTAGAGGAGTAAGTGAGGGTTTACCTAGTTCTGTCTTTGGTTTTCCTAGTCTCTGTTGTTTTTTTCTTTGGCTTTTTGTCTATTTTTTTTTCTGCCCTTTCTGGTAGCCGTAGTAGTGTTTCTGGGCTTCTTTTGAATTTTTTTCAACCCTTTTTTATGTAAGAAATTTTGGGTTTTATGATCCATGTAAAACCTATTTTTCTTATCAAAAACTATGGGATGGGATAACACGCCATGTTAACAATGCCACATGGAATCTATCCTAACTAGTTTCACCATTTTTCTAGGGGCAAAAAGGGAACCTAGTGAAAGGTTTTTCCATCTTATAGGCTACCAAATCAATCTCATTTGAAATAAAGAAATGAGAATAAAATGAAAGTTAACCATTACAAAACTGATACTTTAACCCACTATGAAAATTTCAACCCATTAAAAATTTCTCAAATTGATCATCTATAATGTGTTTAATGGGGGGAAATAGCCAATGGGTATTCTTCCTAGTGTCACTCAATCTTTAAGATTGATGATCTTTTTAATTTTTTCTTTCAAAGTTGTAATTTTTGTGTAACTACCTCTAATCAATAGGAGTAACTATGGGATGGGACAACATGCAATCTTAACCCTACCACATGAAAGATCCTAACTAGTTTCTCTATTTCACTAGGCACAAAAAGGACATCCAATAAAATAGCGAAAGGTTTCACCATATTGCAAGCTACCAAATTGACCTCCCTTAAAATAGAGAAATATGGATACCATGAAAGTTACCCACCACAAACTTGACATGTTAACCCATTGTGAAACATCTCAACCCATTAAAATTTTCTCAAATCAATTGTTTATGATGTGCTAAATGGAGGGAAAAGTAGCCAACTTGTATTTTTCCTAGTGTCACTCAATCTTAAAGATTGATGATCTTTTTAAATTTGTAACTTTTTTTTAACTATCTCCAAACAATAGGAATCACTATGGGATGGCATGAAATGCAATGTTAAGCCTGCAACATGAAAGATCCTAACTGGTTTTGGTATTTTTATAGGGGCAAAATGGGAACCCAACAAAATAGTGAAAGGTTTCACCATTTTGTAGGTTGGAAAATTGACCTCCCTCAAAATGGAGAAATAGGGATAACATGAAGGTTAACTGCCACATACCTCATTTGTTAACCCATTGTGACAGGTCTAAACTTAGGTGTTATCTAAGTTTCTCATAATTGATTATTTTCAATTGTGTTACTAATGTTTCACTTTCATATTGACATCATTCATTTCAGATTTGATATTTTCCAATTTGTGTTACCAATGTTTAATATTGATACCATTTTTAGTTATATGATTATTATAATTAGGCTTGAATGGTTTATAATTGATTATTTTCAATTATATTACTAGTGTTTCATATTGATATCATTAGATTTTTTATTTGATTGCTCCCCATTGTGTTGCTAATGCTTCCAATTGACATCATTACTTAACAAATTCTCACTATTGTCATTGCTCTTCTAATTTTCTTGTTTTCTTAGGTGTGCTTCCAATTTGTTAGAATTATTATAATTACCTATCATATTAAATTCTTCTCAATTATGTTACCAATGTTTTGTAAAGTTTCATATTTTCTAGATTGTATTGCCAATATTTCAAATTAATATTAGTATATTTCATATCATTATTACCAATTATGTTTACAATATTTCAGATTGAAGTCATCACTTTTCAAATTTGATTCTTCTTAATATTTTCAAATTGATATCACTATTTTGTATATTTGATTGTTGCTAATATTTTTATATTTAATGATAAAAATAATGAAGATTTAGTTACACTTCCCCTCAGTTGAAGAGATTTTTCACCCTAACAAAAGAATTGATAATTAGAATACCAGAACATGAATACAAAAAAATCACGGAGAACCTGGTGGGTAGTTTAATTGTTGGGCTAGTGATATGGAAGAACCTCAAGAATATTGGAAGCTTTGTGACAAGTTAAATGAAGTTTAGAGTTTTGAAGGCTATTTAAAACATGTAATCTGCTTGTCCGAGATGCCATGAGATGATGGAACAATGTGCTTAAAATAGATTTATCAAAAATATTTTGATTTTTATTCAAAAATAATAGCAAATGTCATGGTAGACATACATAAAAAATGTGGAATCATAAGTAAAGGATATCAGATATTTAATACTTGTAAGAAACAAATTTCAAGAGATATTTGATTACAAGATCTACAAACAAATTCATTAGAAGAGAAATTGTGTGTTGAAAGAGGTCGAGCAACAATGTCATAATAAAATATGTCTGCCATGGTAGTGTCCATGTGAAGCATTTGTAAATCCCAAATCTGTAGCCAAAGGCTGAATCCACAACCTTATTGAATGATGGTAGAAACCAATTATCTACCACAACTGCAACTTCCTCTATTTGCTTGCAAAAAAGACACCAATAAAAAATAGCTCAAATCAACTTGGTTTCAAAGAATTTATATATGTAGATACATAAATTAGGACATACACAATAAAGAATATAGAAATCAAAATGAACTCTACAAAATCCACGCTCTTACCACATGATTTATGCTCCTTTACTACGCAAAAAACTTGCCCTTATCGATGAATTTGAAGAAGATTTTGACTTCTAGAAATGTCTCTTTCAAACATTTTTTGTCATTTTTTTCAGATCTTTTCCTTTTGCATTAAAATATTTTAGAGTTATAGTGAGTGGGAGCCATCTGATTTTCTCTCCGTACATAGTTTCAAAAAATTTCCAATTCTGTCACCGCAGTACAAAATTTTTAAAAATTTACTCCCGATTAAAACATGACTACCATTTACGATGTTTGCACTCATTTTCAATTAAAATATAAGTTCCTCAATCTTTGACTAGGCAATTTTTGAATGCTCAATCTCGTTACTAATTTCTTTTTGCCACTACATGTTCCTCCATAAGCTTGTTATGTTCTTGGTAAAATTAGGTAATTCCCTAAATGATTACAAATGCCTATTGTTCATATATACTTTTGGTTGAATAATATGAAACTCCTTCGATTTTATTTCTGACATTCAATACACTAATTCTCCTAAACTTATCAATTATTATCGATTTCAAGTAGTTTCTTTTATGTGGTCATAGTCACAATTTTTTCCAATGCAGATATATTCCTCACAGTATTGTAGGAAAATCTACTCTGATATCATTTGTAATGTTCCTTTTCCAATTTTTAATTTTCCAGATCTGTTTGATATAAAAGTTATCTGAATATCTTTGCTTGTGATAATATCTCATGCTTTATATTTATTTGTGGAAAAGGGCATGTCTTTCCATTGCATTTATTATATTATTAATATAATATTTATTATATATATAACATTATATTATTGAATATTATTAATAATATTATTATACTTTAAGGTCAACCATACAATATTTAATTTTCATATATTTATATATTGTTGCAAATATAAATGATCTATAATAGATTATATTCTACTTTAATGTTATTATTTTTTATTATAAATATTATTTATTTATGTGGGGAGGAGCGATGCAGTTGTGGGGGAGATTTCTTGGTGAACTTAGGAATGGAGGTTGTGATTAGAGTTTCAGAGGGGGGAGAAATATTTTTTAGAAAGAATTAGCAAGTTGGATGATGGAGACAGGGGAACCGATTGAAATTGAAGTTTCTAAAGAGATCAAGTTGGATATTGATGGGGTGGATGAATTGGATCCACAATGATAGAACACAAAATACTCACTATAGAAACTTATAGAAATTATAAAATCATTTCATTGCCTGATCATAGAAAACATTACATTTTGCTTCTTTTATAGAGGTCTTTCATTATTTCCAAAAACATCTAAACTAACCAACATAGAACGAATAGACTTTTCTAGAAATATCTAAACATAAATTTGACTTCTAGAACTTTACAAACCTAAATATTAATTTTACGTATCCCTATTCAGTAATCCAGCTGAGTTGTAGAATAATCTAATATGATTTTACATTTCATTTGAGGGGGAAATTACACATTCCAACACTCCCCCCTAATTTAAACCTCAAATGTTGTTACATACAAATTCTATTACACCATGATTATTAGTTCTCATGTCCACATCCAAGCCTATAACTTTGAAACCTTTTGCCTCTTTGATGCCTTTCTCTAATCTATTTCCCAATGATGTTGCATTTCTTCATTTTTACTTGAATAAACCTTTGATAATTCCAAGAATTTTTTGACAATTTGATCCATAGCTGCATCCAAAATCCATTTTTATGCAACCTTCCATAAAATGTTTATTGCACTCATTATTCCAACATATCTTATCAAAATGATTTTTCAAGCCACAGATATCATAGGGATTTAAATCCCAACATCTATCCTTTGTATGCCCTTTTATGTTATCATGTGAACATTGCACAATCTTTACTCCTTCAATAAACTATCTTGAACCTTTATTCTTCCTTCCACTACCTTCATCATATCCAAGACCTTCACATTTTGGCCTAATTGTAGGCTCAATCAAATTCTTTTTTCCTTGCTCATGCTTTCTTAGACCTTTACCTTTGAAACCCATTCTTTTCATAATCTTCAAACCAACACTATTATTATCATAACAAAAAAAATCTACAAACTTCTTGTCATTTTTGTTCTTACACTTTTCATCACAAACACTTTAAGCTTCATCAAAATCACATTTATCAACTGTATAATCACTCAAATCATTTGTGTCACATGATACATCACATACAAATGGTTTCACATTCAAACATTCTTTCTCTTGTTTCACAGTAGTCAATTCATTCTATAACATACTATTTTCCTTTTCTAATTTCTTCAAATTTTCTTCTAAAGATTTTCTTCTTTCTCTCAACATCATCAAATAACTTTAACTTTTCTTCTAATTCTTTATTTTTCTCTCTAAGTTTGCATCTTTCCTTCACCTACCAATTATGTACTTCTTACAAAAAATAGCCTATCCTCTAGCTCTTCCATTCTCTCTTTATATTCACTAATTTCATTTGAAAGTCTACATTTTTCTTCTGACCTCTCTCTAATCATTGCAAACAATTCTTGTGTCTAGTTTCAATAATTTTTATTTTAAACAATCCATCTCAAGAGTCAAAATTATATTTTCTTTTACCACTCTTTTACCTTGTTTTCCCATTTTAATAAACTCAAATCTATCAAATGAAAATCGAGGCTACTTCTTAAAACACAAATCTGGAAACCTTTGTCACCATTAACTATTAACACCAAATTTCATACTTACCATGATTCATATCGACACTCCTCAATGATAGTGACTATGATCTCTTTTCATAGTCTCAATGTGCTCTACAAAAACTTCAATTCTTTCTTCACAACAATAGTCTCTTTCATGGAAATAATTGAAATTCTCCTCAAACAAGTGGCTCCAATAAAATGCTCACTCTTTATTCCAATGGGAGCAATGATTCTCTTCTTCTCCAAACAAATTTCTTCACACCAATAATTCTTTAGAACTTCCACATGATCTGATTCATTGGTTGGACAAAAATTATCATATAATTCTCTATGTCAAAAGATATTATCTTCACCATATGAACTTCACAACTTGGCTCTAATACCAATCTAATAGGGGTGGATGGATTGGATCCACAATGATAAAACAAAAAATACACACTATAGACACTTATAGAAATTATAAATTCATTTCATTACCTAATCATAGAAAACATTACATTGTGCCTCTTTTATAAAGGTCTTTTATTATTTTCAAAAACATCTAAATGAATTGACATAGAACAAATAGACTTTTCTAGAAATATCTAAACATAAATGACTTCTAGAACTTAAAAAACCTAAATATTAATTTTACCTGACCCTATTCAGTAATCCAGCTAGAGTTTCTAGAATCCTCTACTATGATTTTACATTTCATTTGAGGGGGAAATTATACATTCCAACTATTGATCTTTGGAAGAATATGAAAATTATCAATGGATTTATTGGTGCAAGGTTTAATAGACTACAAATTAGAGAATGGGTATCTAAAAATTGGTGTAAAGAATATGTTCTGAAATTCATTCCAAAAGGATTTTTTATCATTGGTTTTCAAGAAGAATCAATTAGAAATAAAATCCTGGAGCAACAAAATTGGGTTTTTGATCCTTCACCATTATATTTGCAGCCATGACAATCAAATTTTGATCTGACCCCATTAGCAGTATACAAGGAACCAATTTGGATAAGATTATATAATCTTTCGATGGAGTATTTGGGGGATCAGTGCTTGGAACACATTGGACAATGAATGGGTACTCTATTGGAAGTGGATGAAGAGATCATCAATAAAGATTCATATCCTTAGGCAAGGATTAAGATTGTAGTGGTAAAGAGGATCCTGTCAATCATCAACCTCAAATCAGGAAACTGTGTAATTTGGAAATCGAAAGTCCTGATTGAATTGTCAATGTCTGATAGGAAAGAGTGTAATAATCTCCCTATGAGTAATCACTGATCAAAGAATAAATTAGACAAGATTTGGGTTCCAAAGAAAATGGTTACAAAAACTACTTCTATGGAATAGGGAAAAATTCACTAGAATCTCAGAGAGGTCGGATAGATTTTTTCTTGGTTCTTTTTGGGTTGAATCTTTTTTTATTATGGATTCCTATATCCTTCCTTTTTCTCTATCTAATCATTTTTTGGTTTAACTCTCTATCAAAGTATCTTCTCAAAGGTGTAAAGGTAGCTTCAAAATTCAAAATATGTGGTGGACAGATAAGGATTTTTTGCCAAATTTGGAATCATGGTGGAAGGAGAGTAATATTTTTATCGAGACACCACGTTATTGTTTCACAGAAAGATTGAAAATTTTAAAATGAATATTAAAAGATGGAATAAGGATTGATTCAAAAACATTTTTTCACAAAAATTTAGCATTGAATCAAAATTGGATATTTCGAACAATCATGTCATTGTGGATGGTATGTCCAATGAATATTTTCTTCAAGAAAAATGATTGAAAAATGATCTAGCAAAAGTACATCATAGAGATGAGGTTTTTTGGAGGGATAAATCCAGAGATAATTGGATTAGTGCTGGAGATCTCAACACTAAATTATTTCATGCTTTGGTTAAATGGAGGAGAGTTAGCAATAGAATTAATCATATTCAAAAGCATCAAGGAGTTTGGTTAGAAGATGAAGATGTTATAGAAAAAGAAGTAGTTTACCATTTTAAATCTCTTTTAGGGGAATCTATTGACTCTATTTTTTTCAAACCCTCAATATTTTATTGATGTGATTTCAAAAGTGGTTTTGAAAGAGGACAACTTGGATTTAATGCATCCCTTTTCCATTCTAGAGGTTTAAAAAGTCATCTATGATAATATTTCAGATAAGACACCAAGTCTTGATAGTTTTACCTCATAAATTTTGGAATTTCTTTTGGGGAAGCTATTGTAACAATTGTGGAGGATTTTAGAAAGAAAGGGAGATTTGTGCAAGAGATCAATAATACGATCATTATTCTGATTCCCAAGAAATAGGAGTGCATTTTTATGTTAGATTTTAGGCCAATTCCCCTATGTAATTCAATATATAAAATCATCTCCAAGGCAATGGTTAATAGATTGAAGTCAAAGCTAGATAGGTATATTTTGGTTGAACAACATGGTTTTGTCCTTGGGAGAGAAACTTTAGATAGTATTCTTATGGTAGGAGAAGTTATTCATTCTATGAAATTAGGAAAGAGACCAGGTATGATTATCAAATTAGATGTTAATAAAGAATATGATAATATTATATAGACTTTTCTTTGTGAACTTCTTTCTAGATCCAAATTTTGTCAAAAATGGATTAGATGTATCATCCATTATTTATCTTCGGCTCACTTCTCAATTCTTGTCAATGGCTCTCTTTGTGGCTTTTTTCAAGCAACCAATGGATTGAGGCAAGGTGATCCTTTTTCCCCATTTCTTTTTTTCTGATGGCTGAGGTACTTGGTAGAAACATTAGAAAAAAAAACAAATTTGGGCTGATGGAAAGGGAGCTTAATCCATAATTTCTTTAAACCAATCTCTCACTCACAATTTGCTAATGATATTGTGCTTTTTGGGTAAGCATTGATTAGGGAAAGTTTTGTCATTAGGGAAGTTTTAGATTATTATGAAAAGGGTTCAGGACAATGTATAAACATGTTGAAGTCCAAGGTTAATTTCTTAATTCGAATAGGAGTTTGTAGAATAATATTATTACTATGTTGGGATTCATTGCTAGAGAATTTCTCATTGTATATTTTGGGGTCCCTCTGTTAATGCTAAGGTTTGATCCCAAAATATGGGATGATATTTCTAATATATGTCAATAGAAGGATCTTGGGTGGAAAAATTTGTGGTTTTCCCAGGCAAGTAGATTTCAAATGATAAAGTTGGTGCTTTTAGCCATTCCTATAAACTACATGTGAGTCTATCAAATTTCTTAAAAAGTAGTAGCATCCATTGATGGGTTTTTAAATAAATTCTTGTGGGAAGGTTCAAACAAAGTGATAAAGATTTTTTTCATTAGTTGGGATGTGGCCTGCAAATCAAAAACTGATGGTATTTTTGGTTTGAGGAAGATGGGTTTGTAGAATCATGCTTGGAAGCTAAATCAACATGGAAGATGTTTAAATGCTCAGAGAAACTATGGTGTAAAGTTATGATAGCTAAATATTTTGATTCTTTCATTCCTAAAATAATTCTAACAGTGGATAATGTAAATAGAAGGTCTCATATGTGGCATTTTCTTTACAACAATCATAATCTAATTACATAACATCTTTCTTGGAAAATAACAAATGGGTGAAAAGTAAAGTTTTAGCATGACTCCTAGAATGAAGATCCTCCATTAATTGACTATTTTGAGGATATTAATTGGGTCATTGAAAAAGAGAAAATGATGGAGGAAATTTTTTTTGATTATTATAATAGTCATGAAAATTCTTGCTTCGTAAGTTGGAAGTTGGTGGAAATAGGCTTCCCATAATTTTAGAGGAAACTATCGTCATCCTTTCGGATACAATTGTGATTTCCTTGGATAGTGATTATCAACTAATTTGGAGTGCTTCTAAATTAGGGGATTATAAGGTCAACCTTGGGTATTATTTGTAGATGGTCAAGACCAGAGATGTTGAGTGGCCATTGATTATTTGTTGGGGAAAATGGCTTATTCCAAAAGTAGGAGTGTTTCATTGGATCACCCTTTATGGAAAGATTCTAACAAGTAATTGACTGAAGGTTATTGACATTGAGGGAAAAAGTTGGTGCATATTGTATAAAAGGGATGAGGAGATGGTGGATCATCTCCTACTATGGTGTCCTTTTGTGCAACAATGTTGGGAATGGCTGATGAGTACTCTAAAGTGGAATGCAGCTAGGAATGAATTGTTTAGAGATTTTTTCTTATCATGGCTGATAGATAGGCAATTTTCTAAATGGAAATATCTTTGGATAGTAATTCCATCTATTCTTGTATGGCATATCTAGAAAGAGAGAAATTGTAGAATTTTTGAATAGAAGGAGATGGGAGTTGAGTGTTTATAGGGAAAGATCTAGTGTGCCATTGAAGAAATTGTTACTAACATGACCCATGGGATGAAGTATAGATTTCAATCTAAATGGGATTAGGATATGGAAGTCCTTTGGTCACTTAAATCTAGAGGGAATCACCTCATGAGCAATAAGAAGGTAGTAAGAAGATTAGTTACTATGGATTTCAAATACAAAGGCTCGATGGATTTGTTTTATCATTGACAATTATTTATATGCTATGTTGAATTAGTGAATTATTTATATGCTATCTTGAATTAGTGAATTATTTATATTCCCTAAACCTTGTACAGTCAACATTTAACCCTAAAACCTATCATCAAGTGCATTTGGAAATAAAAAATAAGACTATATTAACATGGAAAATTTATTGATAAGTTTATGTTGACTTCTCTCTCTCTCTCTCTCTCTCTCTCTCTCTCTCTCTCTCTCTCTCTCTCTCTCTCTCTCTCTCTCTCTCTCTCTCTCCTCTCTCTCTCTCTCTCTCTCTCTCTCTCTCTCTCTCTCTCTCCCCATTTCCCTACCACTTTAATTCATACCTGTAACAATTGTACCATCAATATTAGCCTAAAGAGAGATGAATAAGGGAGGAAGAAACATAGATATGGAAGGAAGGGATAAGAGGAGAGACAAACAAACAAAGAATAAAGAAAAATAATAACATGATGAATACAATTTATAATATTCTCTTTCCCATCTCCATAATAGTATCTCTCTTACCCCTCTCTCACACACTCTCTCTCTCCCATATCCCTCACTTCATTTTTATCTATATAAATTGTACTATCAATCAACAAGGACATGAGAGATAGATATGGAGAGAGCTTAAAGGGAGGAATAAAGTTAGATATGGAAGGAAGGGAGAAGATAAAAGACTAAGGACCAAATATTTATAGGAGTAAGAAGATATTGAAGGATAGGTGAGAGACCAAGGGAGAGAAAACTAAGGTTATGGTTATTGATACAATAAATATATCACACTCTCTTTCTCTCTACCCCCATCTCCTTATCACTCTCTCACTCTCTCCCCCATTTCCAAACTACTTTATTTTCTATCTCTACCAATTGTACCATCAATCTTTCCATCTAGAATAGAGAAAGAGAGGTGAGGAGGGTGGGGTAGATAGATAGGGGTGAGGAATAAGGTAGGAGGAATCCTATTTCTCACTATTTAATATTTTTCCTTTCCTTTTATCTATCTCTATATCTATGACTCTCTCCCTCTATTCCTTTGCCTACCTCTCTCCCTCTTTCCTCCATCATCCTACCGTACACTCTCTCTTTCCTTAATGACCCCTTCCTCTCTTTCTTTACCCATCTCTCACTTTCACCTCCATCATCCTACCCTACACTCACTGTTTCCTTGAGGGTATTTATAGTGATTTGGGGCTTTCTCTTCTTTGGCACTTTCAACCAATGTCTTTAACTTGTTTTCTTTATATTTATCATCTCTCCATATTGATCTTCCCCTCTCTTTATTTGTATATTTTCTATATCTTTCCCTCTCTTTATTTGTATTTCTTTATATCTAAATTTCTTTCCCTATATCTATCTATTGCTACATGAATATCTTTATCTCTTCAGTATACTTTTCTATCTCTTTATATTATTATACTCTCTCTTCTACTCTATATCTCTTTTTCAATATATTGAGATATGTTTTTCTTTATCCACCCCCATCTCTCTTTTCATCTCTACATATCTCTCTCACTCGCAAACTCTCTCAAATGAGTAGAAAAAATATGATAAAATT